>CM077157.1:24084820-24651563 GCA_039583875.1 Platanthera guangdongensis
TTGCTGTAGGCGACAGGGGAGAGAAAGGGGGCGGGGCTCGGGTTGTTTGTTGTAGGCCGACGGGATAGAGGGAGAGGGGGATTACGGCTGCCCCTATGGTCGGTGATGGGAGAGGGGGAGAAGAAAAATCCCCTAGTGGCAGGCTATCCTCCTCCTTGGCCGAACCCTAGCCTGGAGGAAAGAAAATCCCGCTGCTGCTTCTTATTTTCCTCCCTCCCTCCCTTTTTCTCATCTCTGATCAATATATATATTATATATATATATATATATAATATAATATAATATTATAATAAATATATATATGATAAATATGTATATAATAAATATATATTGCAACATAAAACCTAAAAACTCCACACGCATACGCGAGCACCCGCACGTCTTCGAACGGGGCTGCACCAAAATGCCGCTCATAGCATCCCCTGAGCCGCCACTTGGGGAGGATCCCACTCGGCCGGATACGGGTTGTACACAATCCCCACTCTTTTTCGAGGTTGGCACAAGCTCGGAAAGAAATGTCCAACCCCAAAGTATCCGGCGAGTGGGAGCCGTCCCAAAGAAAAAATTTGAGAGAATCCGACATTTGCATTTAGAACACTAACCTCTCCATTCCCCTTTTGATCTCTTTGAACCACTCGATACATGTAATGCTCCCTGTTATTCAATTTCCCTTATATTATTTCTTACAGTCATTATACAATTTTTCATGACATTGTGAAACAACAAAGCCATATATTTTGTATCCTCTTGTACACACTGAGCTAATCCTTTCCCCCCAGGTGTGCCTACACCCCTGCCAGCTAATGAGAGCCTGACAGCGAGTCTACTCGGGGGTGAACAGCACTCTGGGTCCCTTACCCCCACAGGCAAGCCTACGGACATGCCAGCTAGATGAGAGCTTGTGCAGCGGTCTACCTGGGGCCGAGCCAGGCTCGGGGTAGTGCAAGAGTCTCCAAGAACCAAACCTTCCCCCCAGGTGTGCCTACAGCCCTGCTCAGCTAATGAGAGCTTGAGCAGCGAGTCTACCCGGGGTCGAGCAGCACTCGGGGTCCCTTACCCCCACAGGCGAGCCTGCGAACCTGCCAGCTAGATGGGAGCCTGCGCAGCGGTCTACCTGGGGCCGAGCCAGGCTCGGGGTAGTGCAAGAGTCTCCAAGAACCAAACCTTTCCCCCCAGGTGGGTCTACAGCCCTGCCCAGCTAATGAGAGTCTGAGCAGCGAGTCTACTCGGGGCCGAGCAGCACTCGGGGTCCCTTACCCCCCAGGCGAGCGTACGGACCTGTCAGCTAGTAGGAGAAAGGCAGCGGGTCTACCTGGGGCCGAGCATCACTCGGGGTCCTGCAAAAACTTCCAAGAACCAATCCTTTCCCTCGTGTGTGCCTACAACCCTGCCAGCTAATGAGAGTATGAGAAGCGAGTCTACCCGGGGCCGAGCAGCACTCGGGGTCCCTTACCCCCACAGGCGAGCTTACGGACCTGCCAGCTAGTAGAAGCCAGGCAGCGGGTCTACCCGGGGTCAAGCATCACTCGGGGTCCTACAAAAACTTCCAAGAATCAATCATTTCCCCCCAGGTGTGCCTACAGCCCTGCATGCTAATGAGAGCCTGACAGCGAGTCTACCGGGGGCCGAGCAGCACTCGGGGTCCCTTACCCCCCAGGCGAGCCTACGGACCTTCCAGCTAGTAAGAGCCAGGCAGCGGGTCCTACCCGGGTTCGAGCATCACTCGGGGTCCTATAAAACCTCCAAGAACCAATCCTTTCCCCCCCAGGTGTGCCTACAGCCCTGCCAGCTAATGAGAGCCTGACAGCGAGTCTACCCAGGGTCGAGCAGCACTCGGGGTCCCTTACCCCCCAGGTGAGCCTACGGACCTGCCAGCTAGTAGGAGCCAAGCAGCGGGTCTACCCGGGGCCGAGTGTCACTCTGGGTCCTGCAAAAACCTCCAAGAACAATCATTTCCCCCCAGGTGTGCCTACAAGCCCTGCCAGCTAATGAGAGTCGGACAACGGTCTACCTCTGGTGCCGAGCAGCACTCGGGGGCCCTACCCCCCAGGCAAAGCCTACGGGGCACCTTGTGCCACTAGTAGGAGCTTTTGCAGCGGGTCGACCCGGGGCGAGCATCACTCTGGGTCCTGCAAAACCCTCCAAGAACCAACCCTTTCCCCCAGGTGTGCCTATAGCCCTGTCAGCTAATGGAGGCTGACAGCTAGTCTCCCCGGGGTCGAGCCAGCACTCGGGGTCCCTTACCCCCTGGCGAGTCTATGGACCTGCCAAGCTAGTAGGAGCCAGACAAGGGGTCTAACCCGCCCCCCCCCCACCCCCCCTCCCCCCCCCCCCCCTCGGGGACGAGCATCACTCGGGGTACTGCAAAAACCTCCAAGAACCAATCCTTTCCCCTAGGTGTGCCTACATCCCTGCAAGCTAATGAGAGCATGACAGCGAGTCTACCCAGGGCCGAGCAGCACTCGGGGTCCCTTAACCCCAGGCGAGCCTATGGACTGCCAGCTAGTAGAAGCCAGGCAGCGGGTCTACCCGGGGCGAGCATCACTCGGGATCCTGCAAAAACCTCAAAGAACCAATCCTTTCCTCCAGGTGTGCCTATAGCCCTGCCAGCTAATGAGAGCCTGACAGCGAGTCTACCCGGGGCCGAGCAGCACTCAGGGGTCCTGCAAAAACCTCCAAGAACAATCGTTTCCCCCTAGGTGTGCCTACAGCCCTGCCAGCTAATGAGAGCCTGACAGCGAGTCTACCCGGGGCCGAGCAGCAGCACTCGGGTTCCCTTACCCCCCAGGCGAGCCTACGGACCTGCCAGTTAGTAGGAGCCAGGCAGCGGGTCTACCCGGGGCCGAGCATCATCGGGGTCCTGCAAAAACCTCCAAGAACCCAATCCTTTCCCCTCAGGTGTGCTACAGCCCTGACAGCTAATGAGAGCCTGACAACGAGTCTACCCGGGGGCCGAGCAGCACTCGGTGTCCCTTACCCCCCAAGCGAGCCTACAGACTTGTCAGCTAGTAGGAGCCATGCAGCGGGTTCTACCCCGTGGCCGAGCATCACTCGGGGTCCTGCAAAAACCTCCAAGAACCAATCTTTTCGCCAGGTGTGCCTACAACCCTACCAGCTAATGAGAGCCTGGAGCGAGTCTACTCGGGGCCGAAGCAACACTCTGGGTCCCTTACCCCCAAGGCGAGCCTACGGACCTGCAGCTAGTAGGAGCCAGACAAGGGGTTCTACCCGGGGTCGAGCATCACTGGGGTCCTGCAAAGTATCACAACTCCCCATCGGCCAAGTGCTACAGGATTCTAACAGCAACTATAGGATGGAATGACTCCGAGTATGAAGACCTTGCACACAAAGTATCAGCGCACGACCCTGGTCGTCACTATGTTCCACTTCTATAGCCATGACGTTCGCCTGAGTTCTTCTGTGTTGGTCACTCTCCACGCTCACCGCACCAAAATGTTGAAACCGAAAATCGGTCTCATGTGAAGTTCACCCTCGAGAAAGGGGTGACCGCGCACTCTACTAGAGGGAGAAAAATAAGAAGCAGCAGTGAGATTTTCTTTCCTCCCGGCTAAGGTTCGGCCAGGAGGAGGATAGCCGGCCACTAGGGATTTTTATTCTCCCCCTCTCTCATTGTCGGCCATTTGGGGCAGCAGTAATACCCCCTCTCCCTCTCTCCCGTCGGCCTATAGCAACAGCCCGAGCCCCGTCCCCTTTCTCTCCCCCGTCGGCCCTACAACAACAGGCTGAGCCCTGCCTATTCCTCTCTCCTGTTTGCCAATAGGGGCAGCCTGACGCCGCCCCCCTTCCTTTCTCTCGTCGGCCAACAGGGGCAGCCCAACGCCGCCTGAAGTCGTGGAGGCCGGGATCGACTTCTTCGGTGCTACTTGGAGCACGATCGGCCATGGAGAGGCTCAGCCATTGGGGGGGAATCACTTGGGACTTTTAACCCTCTAGTGGAGGTTGGATCCGTGCGTGGACAGCCGCTACAGCTACTAGACGTCGAACCCCGGCATGATACGCGGTTGCGGTTTTCGTCGATACACGCGACAAGGGTAACAAAATTTCTTCTTGGGCAGGTGAAGCCCTTATTTTTTCATATTTGCATGGAAGCCCCTCTCCACTAACGAGTGGGGGAATCGGGCTCTCCAACGGGTCGATGTGTACATCCCCGCAGCTGGTTGCATTTAGTATTCAGAAGCGTGAGTACGGATTTTGGCATGCTGAGTGAAGCCCATCCGGATGTGTAAGACAGATTGGTAATGTTTTGGGGTTCCGGGGAAATTTCTGGGGAATTTGTTTATTATTGATCTTAGGAGATAAGCATCACCGCCTCGAGGCAGAGGCAGAGCCGATATTTATTTTGCCACCGTTTGGCGGATGTTGGCGTGCAGGGTGTTGTAGTACCAAGCAGGGAATATCGGGCTTAACCCAAGTTTGTGCCGGCCCTCGAAGGCCTATTTTTGCTTATGTTGCCGGGCTGCGTGCCGAAGTATGGAATTTATTTTCCTGGAATTTAAATATCTGTGATGCTCTGTGTTATGTGTTTTTATCCTTATCGTCTTAGTAGGCGGGTATGTTCGCGAACCGCCTCGCCCGTGGGGGACCCCGAGGTAAGGTTACCGGGAAGCTCTTGAAGGTCAGTTAATGGCCTTTCAGAACACGTAAGTTACGTTGTTGGCGGACCGATTGGGGATGAGTAAAATAGAACTGTTCGGCGAGGTTACGCCATTGGTAGGGCGGATGAGGAGCATTTTACGTAGACCCGAGGAGGCACCTCTAGTCAGGAGATAGTTGGTCTTGAGATTCTCCTTTGAGGTTCCGGTCGGCCAAGAGAGAGCCCTCCGAAGGTGCCTTAGCTCAGCCTTTGGCTTGGGAGGGGAAGAGTTTGCTAGTCTTCCGGTTATGCAGCGATACCTCCACGCTGAGACCTTGGGTTTGTCCCATGTGTTCCTAGTCTTGTGTTAGATCGTTCGCTTGAGGGAAGTAGGTGTGCGGTCACCCCTTCCCCGAGGGTGAACTCCACAGGAGATTGATTTTTGGTTTTAACAATCCCTAGTGTGAGACAACAACAGCAACAACAAAAACCAAAGTACATGAGCTCACCCGAGACCACCCCCAACGGGTCGCCGGAGAGCTCGTCAGAGAAAGGACAAGGGGGTAGCGAGTCCTCCGCTCCCCCTGCTGCTAAGAAGACCGCGGACCGCGAGCCGAGCCTGCTGAAGAGCCACCCCCTCTTCGTCCTCGGTGGAAGGTGGAAGGACTCGACCGACGAGCCTATGGTCCAATGGGATGAGCTGGCCCACCGGGTCTCCATCTCCACCCTCCAGCCTTCCTATACAGAACGCCAACTCTCCACCGGTCATGCCTACGCGCTCGGCTTTGACCTCTATGGGCGCGAGGATGTCGAGGCCTACAAGGGCATGACCCTACGCTAGTTCGGCCATGAGGGCCTGTAAGCACATATGCGGGCCCTGGAGCTGCACTACATGATGGTCCGTTGTGGCTTCAACCTCATCCATCTCCTGCAGAAGGCCGAGCAGAAGCGCGACATCGCCCAGGATAAGGTTGTCGACCTGGCGAGACGACTCGGCATTGCCGAGGACCTACTTGCCAAGGCTGCCGACGGGTTGGTGACTATCAGTTGCCTCTCTCTTTTCATTCAGGATTTTCCTGCCTCTTCTGCCATAGGTTTGCTTACTCTTTTTTGTTTCACAGGATGCCAAGGTCGTTGGCGAGCTGCGGGCTCGCACTATCGGGATGGAAGAAGAAAACAACCATCAGCGTGTTCGTGCCGCCGAGATGGAGGCTCGTGTTGCCGGGCTGGAGGCGGACAATGGGAAGTTGAAGGACCACATCAAAGGTCCCAACATCGAGAGCATGTGCCAGGCGAACGTCTTCCTTCCCCTTGGTAGTAGTGACCCCTCCCTTTTATACAAGAGGTCGAGGATCTTCAGCGAGGCCGAGGTTGTCAAGCGGCTGCGGGTCAACTCGATCGAGTTCGCCGAATGCACCGTGCAAATCATGAAGCAAACAGGCGTGCTGGTGGAGGGCTGCGAGGAGATCACGGCCCAGGACCTTATGCCGAGCCTATTTCCGTCCACGCCTCCCAGCGAGAAGGAGGACATCTTCGACCTGCTCTTTGGGAAGGACTACAAGGATGGTCAACTGTTCGGAGGAGAGGGCGAAGACCGCCATTCTGGGGGGGAGGCGAGTGCCGACCTGCACACCCCCCTCCCTTTTTTTTTCTTTGTAGTTCCCCCCCCCCCCTTTGAAATCGCGGAGGCAAGCTCCCCCTTTTTGTAATAACATTATACATAATTGAAAGTGGTTTTGACATGAATTTTTCAATCTTCTTTTTCTTGAACTTACTTGTTACGACATACTCGCCTTCGAGCTCTCCTCCTTAGGCGACCTCGTTAGGACAGAATTTGTCGTTAGAATGCATGTTAGGATCCGTACCCATGAGTAGACCTTGAGAGCTCGCCAGCCCTAGGCAATCCGGGAGTGGACCACTCGTCTCACTTGGCTAGCCATCACCCAGCTCGCTCGCAAGCTGCCTCCTTTCTTGCCAATGTCAATGTAAAATTGCCAAAAATTTCACAAGTAAAATTGAAGGGAGGTGGAGTGCACTGCTGGAGCTCGCCTTCTTTAGCGGATGCCAAGGACTCGGCTCACCACCCATTTGCCAAGCTAAACCCGCGAGTCCTGACTCGCCTGTGAAGATTCTTCTTCCCCTATTTTTAGGAATAAAGGCCAAACTTCCCAAGTAACATTGGGAGAGGGTGGGACTCTCCCGAGTGATATCCAGCCCTGCCAGCTAGGTGAGAGACTGACAGCGGAGCCTGCTCGGGGTCTTGGATAGACTCTCTCGAGTGACATCAAGCCTTGCCAGCTGGGTGAGAGCCTGACAGCGGGATCTGCTCGGGGTCTAGGCAAACTCTCTCGTATGAGATCCAGCCATGTCAGCTAGATGAGAGCCTAACAGCAAGATCTGCTCGGGGTCTGGGTAGACTCTCTCAAGTGACATCCAGCCCTGCCAAATAGGTGAGAGCCTGACAGCGGGATCTGCTCGGGGTCTGGGCAGACTCTCTCGAGTGACATCCAGCCCTGCCAGCTAGGTGAGAGCCTGACAGCGGGATCTGCTCGGGGTCTGGGCAGTCTCTCTCGAGTGACATCCAGCCCTATCAGCTAGGTGATAGCCTGACAACAGGATCTACACGGGGTCTGGGTAGACTCTGTCGAGTGACATCCAGCCCTGCCAGCTAGGTTAGAGCCTGACAGCGAGATCTGCTCGGGGTCTGGGTAGACTCTCTCGAGTGACATCCAACCCTGTCAACTAGGAGAGAGCCTGACACTAGGATCTACTCGGGGCCTAGGTAGACTCTCTCGAGTGACATCCAGCCTTGTCAGCTAGGTGAGAGCCTGACAACGGGATCTGCTCGGGGGCTGG
Source organism: Platanthera guangdongensis (assembly GCA_039583875.1). Classification (NCBI taxonomy): domain Eukaryota; kingdom Viridiplantae; phylum Streptophyta; class Magnoliopsida; order Asparagales; family Orchidaceae; genus Platanthera; species Platanthera guangdongensis. Next base: position 24,092,271 of record CM077157.1, read on the forward strand.
GTAGACTCTCTCGAGTGACATCCAGCCCTGTCAGCTAGGTAAGAGCCTGGCAATTGGATCTGCTTGGGGTATGCTAAGTGAACTCTTCACCCACTCACATGAATCACTGCAGGAAAATTGGCACATCAAGAAGCTTTATTAGAAAAATAACATCACTTACATGGCTCAAGGGTAAAAATGCTTCAAGTCATCACTGCTCCAGGTGAGACTTAGGGTCTCGCCCTCCACATTCCGAATGTGATACCCTCCTGATTTCAATGTTTCTTTTACAATGTACAGACCCTCCCAGTTGGGGTTGAGTTTCCCCACGGTAGCCGACCTCCTTGTTTGTAACGCCCCCGATTTTTCCAGTGATTTATTTAATTTCTTATTTGACGTATTTTGACGTCAGAGCGTTATGTTAGCGCGTATTGGTCAGGTGGCGTTGTTAGAGCGTGCTTTTAGCTCTTTAGGTTCCCTGTGTGGCTTGGTGATGCATGGCAGCAAGATTCCCTAGCGAGCCGGAGTCTGTTTGGTGACTCGGTGGAGCCTCTTGGGGAATGCTTGTGTTTTGGCTTTGGGAGAATTTGCCCGAGTTTTGTTCGTCGGATTTTGTTACCGACTTTGTCGTAGCGCGTTTGCGTTCGTTAGGTTTGACCGGCCAAATTTTGGGATTTGCGTCGGGAGTGGAAAATTTTATATTAGGAAATTAGATCGGCTAATTTTAGACTTGCTCGTCAAGTTTCGTCGCGTTCCGAGCATTTTTGGAGCCTCGGCGCGCGATTGTAGTTTGTATGTTTTCGCGTACGCCGTTAACTTTAGAAATTATTATCTCGAAAACGGTGCGTCGGAATTCGATTTCGACTTCGCCGTTGGATTTGTAGCGTCGTCATTCGCCTACGGTGCGAATTTCGTTCGATTCGGCGCGCGTTTGACCCTCCGTAACGATATATATTATATCGTTTGTTTTTAATAATATATATATTATTTATTATTATATATATATATATATTTATATAAATAATTTATATATAAAAAAAAAAAAAAAAAAGTTTTCGTGGAGAATCGGTGAGAATGAATCTCACCGATTCTCACCGAATCGGTGAGATTCATTCTCACCGATCCGTTTACCCCCCTTATAAGTTATATGATTTATATTATTATAATTATAATTAATATATAATTAATATATATTATTAATATTATATTATTATTATTATTATATTATTATTATTATATAAGTTTAAGAAAAAAAAAAAAAGCTCTTCTTCTTCTTCCCCGATCAGCCCCCCCTCCTGTGCGGAATTTTTGCGGAGTGCGGAACCCTTCCGTTCGCAAACCTTCCGGCGGCCGCCACCGCCGATCCGGTGGACGGAATTTCGATCCGATCGCGGCGTTGGAAAGCTCTCGGCGAGAGCTTCGAGATCGCGGTAAGTTTTTCCGTTTCGGTGACCGTTTCGCCATAGTTTTTTTCGGCCCTAACCCCCGATTGTCCGTTTTTTTCGTAGATCTCGTCTCCGCGTGTCCCCTTTTGGACGGATCTACGTGGTGGAGTATTTTGGGTGACGTTTTCAAGGTCGATTTGAGGCAAGTGGATTTCTCCCCTCTTGCGTGCCTCCATGAGTTGCATTTTTTGTCGTATTATTCTTTTCTCCTTGTCGTAGAATAGGTGAAATTGGAATGTTCCTAGTTTTGGGCTTGTAGTCGGCCCAAACTAGGAAGTTATCGGTTTTATTTTAGTTGTACTCGGCGGGTAGGGGGAAATAGTTCGGCGGGTAGGGGAAAATAGTTCGGCGGGTAGGGGAAATATTCGGCGGGTTTTGGTCGTAGAACTTGGTAGCTTCTAAGTGGTGTTGTCGGCTAACTTTGGCGCCGAATCGTGGATCCTTAGCATGTGGTAGCTGGGTTTCTGAAGGAGTACGGTACCAGGGGAGATCGAGCCGTGGCCACCACCATTCCCTCCTTTGGATATTATTTTTGGGTTCCTGTAAGAGGTTGGAACTCTATGTGTGTGGACCCCGTGGCGGCCCCTTTAGTACTCTTGAGACACCTGGACCTGGTTGTTCGGTTGTGACTGTTCTTAGTCTCCGACACAGGTTTGGGATTTGTGTCAGTGCTAATGATTTACAAGTTTAGGACTGTTAGTTCCTTCTTACTGTTCATTTGATGCATATTGGTTTTCTTCTGTCTCTGCAGGCTTGAGCGAAGTTTGGTACGTTTCTGTACTTGTTGCATTTTCTCTCACTTTACTGATTATTACACCTGCATTTTGTCCTCTTTTGGATTCTTTAGCTGAGTTTTCGGCATTTACTCTTGCAGGGTTGGTAACTCTTTTTCTTTCTGTTCTTTTATTCAATTATTATCTGATGCTTCTTTGCCACTTGTTTCATTATTTCTTGCTGAGGTGTTCTTCTTTTGAATGCCTCAGGTTCAGGTCTGTAGCCGGCTGTGCGGCTAGTTTCAGGAGTTTCTCTGTGGACTGCGCTTTGGCAGTATTTTCCTCGCTTGTCGAGGTAGTTCTTTATCCTTGTTGTAGTACATACATACATGCTCACCAGCGAGTTCGTGTTAGGTTGTTGACGCTCGTTGGTGATTTTCTTTTGTGATATTAAGTATTTGCTTAGCTGCTAGTTTACCTGTTTTGGTGGTAGTTTCACTTGCTCTCTGGGAATGTTTTTATGCTAGGTTGCTAGTTACTTTAAACCCTATAAAAGAACTACTATATGTATTGCATGATCAGCATGTTTTATAAAAGCTCAAACTCTATTTTCCAATGCGTAAAAAGATGGTTTTCTTTATAAATATTATAAATTGAAATCTAGGGTCTTGCATAGTGTAAGTTGTCCTCTTAGGACGCTTATGCGCTCTTTTAGGATGTTTAGCATAAATGAAGTATTTTTCCGCTACGTATAAAATAGTTTTCAAACCGTGGACTATCTGATCCACTGAGCCGAGGGATACGGCCAATTAATTTAAAAAATCAGTTTTCTATTCATTTTAACTTATGATTTGAAGGATTAGAGTGTCGCCTGAGCGTCAGCAGTTATCCCCTGCTTGACGTGGCATCACAGCTCGTAGTTATCTTGTGCTCTGATTTATTTATTAATGAGAAAATACGGGTTGTGACAGTTGGTATCAGAGGGAGGTTGCTTGACAAATTGTCGGGCAACCTGTCCCTGTAAGTATTAGGTGTTTAGAGTCATATCATACACACACCAATATGTCATCAGCACGTCTTGGCTGAAGCACGAACACTACACTCATAGCATGACATGAAGTATACGCGGCATATTATGTAGTATGGGATGCATACTATGTGTTTGTATATGGATCCACCATAGGAGGCAACATGTGAGGGTTATGTAGTATGAGATGCATAACCTCACCACATGAATGCGGCTAGCACGTTTTCTTTTTCGTTGCATGGAAATGTTATGTAGTATGGGATGCATAACATTTTCATGTGTACGCCGCTCATAACATGCATTAGAGCCTTTTTAGAATGCATAGCACAATCATGCATAGCATAACATTGCATAAGCACAACGTGTCAAGCTAAAGATTTGCAGGATGACATGTGTACACACATAATTTTTGAGTCAAAAAGAATATAAATTCATGCATTCCCGATCTAGGCACAAGAGTTAGTGTGATGATAGTGAATCATCGTAGGATAAGCATATCATCATTATTGAAAATCCCAGAGCAAGCTAGCAGCATGAGCAAGTACTTAAGTATGTATTGTTTGTACTATGTTGTTTGGTTCTAGTGGGTGGGCTAGGTGTCTGATTAGTGTTTAGTTGTTCCGTTAGAATGTCGAGGCGTCCTTCGACAAGGTTGACTCCCCAGTCGGAGGGAGAATCATCAGGTGCGCAGAGCAGCGCAGTGATAGAAGGTCTGAGACAAAGCAATGAAGCCTTGTCAAAGCAAGTAGTGGATTTGCAGTCTCAGGTCCAGTCCTTGTTAGCAGTCGTGGCAGGGAAGATTCCGAGAGTTCAGGACCCTGTTGTGGGTCAAGCTGTCCCTGTTCCCCCCGCTCCTCTGGTGCCTCCGGTCGTGGTGCCACCGGAGATGACCTTTATTTCTCAGTTTCAGCGACTTAGGCCTCCGACGTATGATGGCAAGGCAGATTACATGGTCTTAGACGATTGGATGATATCAATCGAGGAGATGTTCTCATACTCCGGGATCACTGATGACCAGAAGGTGATGTTAGCCGCATATCAGCTCAAGGGTTGGCGAAGTGCTGGTGGCTGAGGGAGAAAGAAGGTCTGAAGGACGGGTGTTCCTGGGAGTCCTTTAAGGAGCTACTTCTGAGCAAGTTTCTGCCATCGGTCGAGAGGGACCGTCTGATGAATGATTTCCTGCACTTAAAGCAGAGGCAGCTCACGGTTAGCGAGTACGAAATCGAGTTTAGTAAGCTAAGCCGATTTGCCCCAGACTTGGTGAGTTCCGACGAAAATAGAAGCAAGCGATTTCTGGCTGGGCTAAGGAGTGACGTCCAGCAATTAGCAAGTGCCTATGCGACCTCAAGTTATGCTGGTATGGTGGAAGCTGCCTTAAAGGTAGAGGCAATTGATAATGCCAAGAATCGAGGTCAACAACTGAGGAAGGATAAAAGAAAATCTGATGAGGGTAAGAGTGCTCAGGTCCCTAACGCTGCTCCGAGGAAGAGAAACAAGGAGGTATGCAGTTTCTGTGGCCGACCGGGCCATCCATTGGAAAGATGTTATCAAAGGTTAGGAGCTCAAAAGAAAGAGCAGATTCATGCGATCCAAGGTGTCCCAAAGAAAGATTTGCTTTGTTCGGTATGCAATAAGCCGGGGCACGATGGTGCCCATTGCTGGAAGAAGACTAGAAGTTGTTTCTTGTGCGGTCAAGTGGGTCATCTCAAGTATCAGTGCCCGCAAGCTCAGCTTACTCTGCAGCCAGTTCCTCTTCAGGCCTTGCCGCCGCCGCAGCGAGTGGACAAGGGAAAAGGAAAGTTGAACGTGGTCTCTATGGAGGAAGCTCAGGCGTCCACGCAAGTGATATCATGTTAGATTCTTCCCTAGTTCTAATGTTTAGCTCATAGTTATAGTTTTGAGCGTTCGCTTCCTTAGTCGCGTGTGCAATTTTATAGGACGATTTAAGGTAAAGAACCGCTGGGCGCGTGTTCTGTTCGATTCCGGCGCTACCCACTCATTTGTGGCTAGGGCCTTCGTAGAGCGTTACCGGTTGGATCTCGATCGTGTTGGTGTTGCGTTCTGTGTCAAGTTTCCTTCAGGCGAATCTGTAGTTTCGGACCAGGGTATCCAGAGTTGTCCAATTTTGTTAGGCGATTTCCTCGCGTTTGTTGATTTGAAGCTGTTAGATCTGGAAGACTTCGATGTGATCCTAGGCATGGACTGGTTGTCCAGATATGATGCTGTGATCCAATGTAAGGGTAAACGCTTGGACTTCAGGATGGACAACGGTCAGCCCGGGAGTGTTTACGGTTATCCGCGCCAGGATTCTCCGACTATATCGGCGGTATGTGCTCGGAAGCTTGTAGATTCCGGATGTTTTGCTTGTTTGGTTTCGGTTTTAGAAACCAAGGTTAGTTTGCCGTGTTTGGAGGAGATCCCGGTGGTTCGTGATTATCCTGATGTCTTCCCAGCTAATCTTCCGGGTCTCCCGCCTGATCGAGACGTGGAGTTTGTTATAGATTTGGAGTCTGGTACGCGTCCTATTGCCAAGGCGCCTTACCGGATGGCCCCACGCGAACTGGAGGAGTTGTGTATCCAGTTAGACGAGTTGCTTGAGAACGGATTTATAAGGCCGAGTTCTTCGCCTTGGGGTGCTCCCGTTTTGTTCGTCAAGAAAAAGGATGGATCGATGAGGTTGTGCATCGATTATAGAGAGCTAAATAAGGTAACGATCAAGAATAGGTATCTGTTGCCTAGGATAGATGATTTGTTTGATCAACTGCGAGGCAGCGCCGTGTTCTCTAAGATTGACCTTCGTTCGGGCTACCACCAGTTAAGGATCCGTGAATCAGATATACCGCGGACTGCCTTCCGTTCCCGACATGGACATTTTGAATTTTTGGTGATGTCGTTTGGTTTGACCAACGCACCTTCTGCTTTCATGGACATGATGAACAGGGTCTTCAAGGACTTTCTGGACAAGTTTGTGGTCGTATTTATAGACGATGTGTTGGTGTATTCAAGCAATGTTGAGGAGCATGACCAACATTTGCGTCTAGTTTTATCTGCCTTGAGGGACCATAAGTTGTTCGCCAAGCTAAGTAAATGCGAGTTCTGGTTGCCTCAGGTTTCTTTCCTGGGTCATGTGGTTAACAAGAACGGAATCTCTGTCGACCCAGAAAAGATAGCCGCAGTTATGGAATGGACGAGGCCTGCCACACCCAAAGAAATTAGAAGCTTCCTAGGGTTGGCTGGCTATTATAGGAGATTTGTAGAAGGTTTCTCTACGTTATCTGCGCCATTGACCAAATTGACGCAGAAGAATGCAGCTTTTGTGTGGAGCGATAAGTGCGAAGAAGCGTTCCAAGAGCTAAAGAATAGACTGTGCACTGCTCCGATATTGACATTGCCTACGGAAGGATTAGACTATGCCGTTTACGTGGACGCATCCCACGTGGGTCTTGGTTGTGTGCTGATGCAAGAAGGAAAAGTGATTGCGTATGGGTCAAGACAGCTTAAGATTCATGAAAGGAACTACCCTACGCATGACTTGGAATTCGCAGCAGTTATTTATGCATTGAAATTATGGAGACACCTGTTGTATGGCGCGCAGTGCAAGATTTATACAGATCATAAGAGTTTGAAGTACGTCTTCACTCAAAAGGAGTTGAACTTGCGCCAGCGCAGATGGTTAGAGTATGTGGCTGATTATGAAGTGGAGATCTTATACCATCCGGGTAAGGCTAACGTGGTAGCCGACGCCTTAAGCAGGAAGACAGGGAAAATTTCCAATCTCTCCACTGAATTGTTGGTAGAAGAGTTTCTTTTAATGGATATTTCAGTTGGTAGATGTGACTCGCCAAGCAGTTTGGAAGTGTCTGAGCCTGCATGGATTTCTCTTACGAGGCTTCATCAAAAGGACGATCCCGATCTACTGCACCTTCATAATAGAACTGAGAAGGGGGAGCTGCCTGACTTTTCGATCGATGACGCGGGAACCCTAAAGTACCGCGGTAGATTTTGCGTCCCCAATTTTCGAGATATTCGAGATAAGTTGTGCAGTGAGGCACACGGTTCAAGTGTGGCCTACCATCCAGGGTCTACAAAAATGTATAAGGACTTGAAACAGATTGCCTGGTGGATTGGGATGAAGGGTGACATTGCAAGATTTGTGTCAGAATGATTTACGTGCAAAAGAGTTAAGGCTGATCATGGAAGGCCTGGTGGAAAGTTAGCGCCTTTAGAGATTCCAACTTGGAAGTGGGAGAGTATCTCAATGGATTTCATTACTGGTTTGCCGAGATCTCCCCGAGGGCATGACTCTGTTTGGGTGATTGTTGATAGGTTAACAAAGTGTGCACACTTCGTACCCTTTCAGATTGGTTACTCGATGAAGAAGATAGCGGAGCTATATTTGAATGAAGTTATCAGGTTACATGGAGTACCCGTAAGTATAGTATCAGATCGAGACTCCAGGTTTACGTCTCGTTTCTGGAAGAGCCTTCAAGAAGGATTGGGAACTGACTTGAGATATTCTACCGCATATCATCCGCAGACTAATGGTCAGACGGAGCGTGTTAATCAGATTGTGGAAGATATGATCCGTTGTTATATATTAGACCACGGAGGAGCGTGGGATGAACGCTTGAGATTGATGAAGTTTGCATACAATAACAGTTATCAAGAGAGTCTGCAAATGGCTCCTTTCGAAGTGCTATATGGAAGACGATGTAGAACTCCTCTATTTTGGGCTGAGGTTGGTGAGAGGCCGATGTTAGGTCCAGATGCCTTAGAAGAAATGGAAGTCTCTGTAAAGCTTATTCGAGAGAAGCTTCGGATAGCGCAAGAGCGGTACGAGAAGAACACCAATCGGCGTAGGTCCGTTTTGGAATTTTTTGTGGGGGACATGGTATTCCTTAAGGTTTCCCCGATGGTTGGAGTGAAGAGGTTCGGTAAGAACCATAAGTTGGACCCGAGGTATGTGGGACCATTTGAAATTGTGGAGCGGATTGGTGTGTCAGCCTACAAGTTGAAATTGCCCGAAAATTTTCCTGGCGTGCACAATGTTTTTCACGTGAGCCAACTGCGGAGGTGTGTGCTAAGTGACAGACAAGTGCTGGATGCAGTGCCCCAGTTGGAGCCTAACCTTTCCTACGTGGAAGTTCCTATTCATGTTCTGGATGTGCAAGATCGAGTGTTGCGGAGAAAGACAATACCGATGGTAAAGATTCTGTGGAGAAACCAAGACGTGGAGAGCGCGACTTGGGAGCTGGAGTCAGCTATGAGGGAGGCGCATCCTCATTTGTTCTCCTAGTTGTGCTCGGTAAGCATTCGATAATCCTTGGTTATTTCCTTTTTCTTCTTTGGTAGAAGTGTTTTATGCGTAAAGTTTCGGGACGAAACTTTCTTTTAGGGGGAGTGACTGTAACGCCCCCGATTTTTCCAGTGATTTATTTAATTTCTTATTTGACGTATTTTGACGTCAGAGCGTTATGTTAGCGCGTATTGGTCAGGTGGCGTTGTTAGAGCGTGTTTTTAGCTCTTTAGGTTCCCTGTGTGGCTTGGTGATGCATGGCAGCAAGATTCCCTAGCGAGCCGGAGTCTGTTTGGTGACTCGGTGGAGCCTCTTGGGGAATGCTTGTGTTTTGGCTTTGGGAGAATTTGCCCGAGTTTTGTTCGTCGGATTTTGTTACCGACTTTGTCGTAGCGCGTTTGCGTTCGTTAGGTTTGACCGGCCAAATTTTGGGATTTGCGTCGGGAGTGGAAAATTTTATATTAGGAAATTAGATCGGCTAATTTTAGACTTGCTCGTCAAGTTTCGTCGCGTTCCGAGCATTTTTGGAGCCTCGGCGCGCGATTGTAGTTTGTATGTTTTCGCGTACGCCGTTAACTTTAGAAATTATTATCTCGAAAACGGTGCGTCGGAATTCGATTTCGACTTCGCCGTTGGATTCGTAGCGTCGTCATTCGCCTACGGTGCGAATTTCGTTCGATTCGGCGCGCGTTTGACCCTCCGTAACGATATATATTATATCGTTTGTTTTTAATAATTATATATATTATTTATTATTATATATATATATATTTATATAAATAATTTATATAAAAAAAAAAAAAAAAAAAAAAAAAAAGGAATCCGTGAGAATCGGTGAGATTCATTCTCACCGATCCGTTTACCCCCCTTATAAGTTATATGATTTATATTATTATAATTATAATTAATATATAATTAATATATTATTATTAATATTATATTATTATTATTATATTATTATTATTATTATATAAGTTTAAGAAAAAAAAAAAGAAAAGCTCTTCTTCTTCTTCCCCGATCAGCCCCCCCTCCTGTGCGGAATTTTTGCGGAGTGCGGAACCCTTCCGTTCGCAAACCTTCCGGCGGCCGCCACCGCCGATCCGGTGGACGGAATTTTGATCCGATCGCGGCGTTGGAAAGCTCTCGGCGAGAGCTTCGAGATCGCGGTAAGTTTTTCCCGTTTCGGTGACCGTTTCGCCATAGTTTTTTTCGGCCCTAACCCCCGATTGTCCGTTTTTTTCGTAGATCTCGTCTCCGCGTGTCCCCTTTTGGACGGATCTACGTGGTGGAGTATTTTGAGTGACGTTTTCAAGGTCGATTTGAGGCAAGTGGATTTCTCCCCTCTTGCGTGCCTCCATGAGTTGCATTTTTTGTCGTATTATTCTTTTCTCCTTGTCGTAGAATAAGTGAAATTGGAATGTTCCTAGTTTTGGGCTTGTAGTCGGCCCAAACTAGGAAGTTATCGGTTTTATTTTAGTTGTACTCGGCGGGTAGGGGGAAATAGTTCGGCGGGTAGGGGAAAATAGTTCGGCGGGTAGGGGAAATATTCAGCGGGTTTTGGTCGTAGAACTTGGTAGCTTCTAAGTGGTGTTGTCGGCTAACTTTGGCGCCGAATCGTGGATCCTTAGCATGTGGTAGCTGGGTTTCTGAAGGAGTACGGTACCAGGGGAGATCGAGCCGTGGCCACCACCATTCCCTCCTTTGGATATTATTTTTGGGTTCCTGTAAGAGGTTGGAACTCTATGTGTGTGGACCTCGTGGCGGCCCCTTTAGTACTCTTGAGACACCTGGACCTGGTTGTTCGGTTGTGACTGTTCTTAGTCTCCGACACAGGTTTGGGATTTGTGTCAGTGCTAATGATTTACAAGTTTAGGACTGTTAGTTCCTTCTTACTGTTCATTTGATGCATATTGGTTTTCTTCTGTCTCTGCAGGCTTGAGCGGAGTTTGGTACGTTTCTGTACTTGTTGCATTTTCTCTCACTTTACTGATTATTACACCTGCATTTTGTCCTCTTTTGGATTCTTTAGCTGAGTTTTCGGCATTTACTCTTGCAGGGTTGGTAACCCTTTTTCTTTCTGTTCTTTTATTCAATTATTATCTGATGCTTCTTTGCCACTTGTTTCATTATTTCTTGCTGAGGTGTTCTTCTTTTGAATGCCTCAGGTTCAAGTCTGTAGCCGGCTGTGCGGCTAGTTTCAGGAGTTTCTCTGTGGACTGCGCTTTGGCAGTGTTTTCCTCACTTGTCGAGGTAGTTCTTTAGCCTTGTTGTAGTACAGACATACATGCTCACCAGCGAGTTCGTGTCAGGTTGTTGACGCTCGTTGGTGATTTTCTTTTGTGATATTAAGTATTTACTTAGCTGCTAGTTTACCTGTTTTGGTGGTAGTTTCACTTGCTCTCTGGGAATGTTTTTATGCTAGGTTGCTAGTTACTTTAAACCCTATAAAAGAACTACTATATGTATTGCATGATCAGCATGTTTTATAAAAGCTCAAACTCTATTTTCCAATGCGTAAAAAGATGGTTTTCTTTATAAATATTATAAATTGAAATCTAGGGTCTTGCATAGTGTAAGTTGTCCTCTTAGGACGCTTATGCGCTCTTTTAGGATGTTTAGCATAAATGAAGTATTTTTCCGCTACGTATAAAATAGTTTTCAAACCGTGGACTATCTGATCCACTGAGCCGAGGGATACAGCCAATTAATTTAAAAAATCAGTTTTCTATTCATTTTAACTTATGATTTGAAGGATTAGAGTGTCGCCTGAGCGTCAGCAGTTATCCCCTACTTGACGTGGCATCACAGCTCGTAGTTATCTTGTGCTCTGATTTATTTATTAATGAGAAAATACGGGTTGTGACATTGTTGCATCTACCTTTTTCAGGACCAAGTCCCCCTCTGCAAATTGTTTGACCCTGATGTGCTTGTCAAAGTACTTAGCCATTCTTCTTTTCAATTTTCCTGTCGGATGGCAGAGAGATCACGCAGCTCCTCCACCATGTCAAGGGAGAGTCGTAGTTCCTCCTCGTTTTCAGCTTGCCATTCTTCTCTGCCTTCCTCCGTCTTGACCACCCAAGGCGCCCAGACCTCGAACTCTACTGAGAGTACTGCCTCACATCCATAGGAGAGCTTAAAGGGGGTCTCCACTATGACCATGTTTGGGGTGGTCCTCAGAGCCCAGAGGACCAAGGGAAGCTGCTCCACCTAACTCCCCTTCAAGTTTTGAACTTTTTTATTCAGGAGGTTCACTATAATCTTATTCGCCGCCTCCACTTGCCCGTTGCTCCTGGGGTGGTGGACTGAGGCAAACATGAGGTCAATCCCGAGATGCCCACAGAAACTGATGAATTCTGCGCTGGCAAACTGAGGCCCATTATCCGTGACGATGGCCTGTGGTAACCCATGTCGGCGGATGATCTCCCCCCAAATAAAGTTCCTAATGACCTGAGAGGTCACCTTGGCCAGCGCCTTCACCTCCAACCACTTGGAGAAATAGTCGATCATTACTAACAGGAACCTTCTTTGCCCGCTGGCCTGGGGTAAAGGTCCTACCAATTCAATCCCCTAAATGGCAAAGGGCCAGGGGGAGTGATGCTTTTGAGGCGCTAGGCTGGTTGTAGTTGGAGGGGGCAAACAACTGATACTTGTGGCATTTCTTTGTGAACTCTGCCGCGTCGTGGCACAGGGTAGGCTAGAAATACCCGTGCCTAACAATCCTTCCTTCCAGGGTCCAACTTTCAAAGTGACTTCCACACTCCCCGGAGTGGACCTCCTCCAAGATTCTCTAGACCACCCTCTCGGCCACGCAACGTACCAACATCCCCGAGAGGGTCTTTCTATACAACTGCCCATCGCGGATGAAATAATATGTCGGCTTGTACTTGAACTTCTTCTTGTCCATCCCCTCTGGATACTCTCCTGCGGAAAGGAATGTTGTGAAAGGGTCCATCCACGAGGAATGTTGATCCACATCCATCAATTCTCCCTCTTCGATGGAAGGGCGGAATAGGTCAGTGATGGTACCCCCCCACCCCACCCGAGGACCATGCTTTGCCAGCCGATCGACCTGTTCGTTTTCCTCCCTGGGCATGTGTCGGATGGAGAAGGTCTGGAACATGTCGATGACCTCCTTCACCTTTACTAAGTATAACTGGAGGGTAGGCTCCCTTGCCTCTAACTTCCCGTTGATCTCGGAAGCTACCACCATGGAGTCAGTGAGGACCTCCACATCTTGCTCCTCCAGCTCCCTGGCCAGGCGCAATACTGCTATCACGGACTCATATTCGGCCTGATTGTTACTGATGGGAAAGTGCACCATCACCATTTGTTTGATTCTCATTCCCTGGGGGCTCTCCAAGATCACCCCGACCCCCAGGGAATGCCTCCCTGAAGCGCCATCTACCATCACCTTCTAGGGAATTGGGCGAGTGAGTTCTGCCTCCGCCACCTTGACCACGTAGTTAGCCAGAAAGTCGATCATTGCTTGGGCCTTGATCGAGAGGCAGGGGACAAAGGAAATATCGAACTCACTCAGCTCTACCGACCACTTGGCTAACCTGCTCGAATGCTCCACCCCCTCAAAGATTTTGTAGAGGGGGCGGTCAGTCACCACTCAGATTGAGTGTGCCTGGAAGTAAGGTCGGAGCCTTCTAGCCGTAATGACCGGAGCAAAGGCTGGCTTCTCTAAGATGGGATAACGAAGCTCTGCCTTCCTCTGGACCCAGCTTACATAGTATATGGGGAGCTGCTTCTTCCCCTCTTCCCCAACTAGTACGAAGCTCAAGGCCTCTGCTCCGACCCCAAGATACAAACCCAGGTCCTCCCCCTCCTCGACCCTTGGAGCAGGGGGGCCTAAGTCAACTACCTATTCAAGTCCTAGAATGCCTCCTTGCATTCCCCAGTCCACTCGAACTTCTTGCCCCCTCTCAATGCTTTGAAGAAGGGAGGGCACTTCTCCCCAGCCCGGGAGAGGAACCTACTTAGCCGCGCCAATTTTCCTGTCAACCGTTGCACCTCCTTAGCATTCCGAGGCTACCCTAACTCCATGATTGCTTTGACCTTGTCTGGGTTTGGTTTAACCCCTGCGGGGGTAAAGAGATGGCCTAAGAACTTCCCCCTGCTGGCCTCGAAAACGCACTTTAGGGGGTTCAGCCGCATATTGTACTTGCGCAAGATGGTGAAAGTTTCCTCCTGGTCCTGGAGGTGAGAGTTCACATCTCGACTCTTGACCATAAGGTCATCTGCATACACCTCCAGGTTCCTTTACTTTTGTTCTCGAAAGACCCTGTCCATCATCTTCCGGTATGTCGCCCCTGCATTCTTCAGCCTAAAAGGCATCATTTTGTAGCAGTAGCATTCATCCCCCGTGATGAAGGAAACATCTTTTATGTCGTGGGGTACATCCTGATTTGGTGATAACCTGAAAATACATCTAGAAAACTCATTACAAGAAAATCAACGCTGAGTCAACCAGCGCGTCGATCCGTGGTAAAGGATAACGGTTCTTAGGGCATGATTTATTAAGTAAAGAAAAATCCACACACATACGCGACCAGTCATCTCCTTTTTAAACCATTACTATATTGGAGACCCAACCAGAGTATTGGATTTCGGATACAAAACCAGCCTTAAGGAGCTTGGACACCTCCTCCATGATGGGTTCGACCAGCTTGTCCGTGATAGAACTCTTCTTTTGTTGGATGGGGCGGGCCTCCGGGTCTAGGTTGAGGCAGTGGCAGACGACGTCCGCATCGATCCCTGACATCTCTATTGCGCTCCATGCTAAGATGTCAACATTTTTATGGATGTACTCCAGCATCCTGCCCAGGGCCTCCAGAATCAGCCCCTTGCTGATGCGAACTTTCTCCACCCTGCGTCCCTGGGTGAGAACTTCCATATCCACGACCTCTTACGCAGCCTCCAGCCTGGACTACTCCCCCTATTCTCCAACGTCCTACTCCTCCAGGACAAGAACCTCCTCGGCTTCCACCACTTCCTCTACGTCCATCATTTCGGCCAGCTCCTCCCGAACTCCTCCTACGACCTCACCTGGGTGCAGCTCTCCTCCACCTCCATCTCCTCTCCACCGACCTCCTGCTCTGCCTCCATCGTCCGCTCCATCTCCTAGGCTCCCTCCTGCCAAGATATGGAGTTCACCGCCGTGACGTAGCACTCCCTTGCCACCTTGGGGTCACCCCAGACCCGGACCTGGATCCCCTCGGCGCTGAACTTCAAGCATTAGTGGAAGGACGACGAGACGCAGTGGAAGGCTCTGATGAGAGGTCGCCCAAAGATGGCGTTGTAGTTGTTGGGGGCATCCACGATGATGAACATGCAGTTACGGGACTGCCCCCCCCCTCCCAGAGTGATACGGAGGCCCACTCCTCCTTCCACCTCCTTCCTCTCCCCAAAAAATCCGAACAGAGGCCCATTCGAGGCCAACACCCTTTTCGCCTATACTTTCATCGTGTTGAAAGTCTTCTTGAAAATGACGTTGAAAGAGCTCTCGTTATCAATTAGGATGCGGGAGACGGTGAAGTTTTTGATGGTTGTCTGGATGACCAGCGCATCGCAAAAGAGATCCTCATGATCTGGCATGTCCTTCCTTGAGAAGGTGATCTTCTCCTCTGGGGGCGGGGTCTAGGATGTGGAGCCAATGCTCCTTCAATACATGATATGGAAGCTTGCCTTCCGAGAAGCCTCAACCCCTACCCCCATGGATCACTCTGATCCCTCCCCGGGTTCCAACTTCCGCCCGGTCTTCACACCCATCCTCCTCTGCCAGAGGCAGGAACTCCTCAATCCGCACTTCCTGGCTGCCTTGTTGCTGCTGCTGCTCCTTGTTTCCTCTCTTCTCGAGGAACTCTGGGCACGTGTTTGTGGCGTGCCCCTCCTCCTGATGGAAGTCACAATAGGGTAACTCCGCTTTAACTTCTCTCCACCTTCTCCGTGCAGCTCTCCTCCGCTCCCCCAGGGCTATAGCCATGACCTGGTTTCGATCGGGGAGATGGGGTCTTTGGGCTTGCCTCCAACCTGGAGGGTGAAACTGACCCTAGCCTCCCTGGCGGTTGTCTCCTCCATGGAGACCTCTCCGCGGCCCCTGATCCTGCCATTCCGTCCTCCAACCTAGCCGATGGTTTGGCTCTTGGCGCCCCCACCTGTGCGGTTGCTGCTGTCGTTCCCTTTGCCGGGGTTTAGCTCTCCTCTTCTCCTGTCCTCTGCTACCTCTTGGCTCCTTATCCTCCTTCGTGGCCTACCTGGCCAGCTTTCGGGCAAACTTCGTGTTTGCCACCTCCATGTCGACCTCTTTGTCTCCCTCTCTATCAGTTCCTCAAAGGATACTGGAGGTGTCCTCTTGAGCTCCATTCCAAAGAACCCCGGCTGAAGTCCGAGGGTGAAGGCCACCATCATGGTATGCCCTAACATCTCCTGCACCTGGAGAATCTCCTCTTGGAACCTGTCAAAGTAGCTCCCCAAGGTCTCGTTCACACCCTGCTTGATGCGGAACAGATACTCAGACTCCTTCTTTCTTTTCCTTGAGGTGGTGAACCCCAACATGAACGCCCGACGGAGGTCCTCAAAACAGTAGATGGAACCGGCCGAGAGCTGATGAAACTACTCTCTCGCCTTCTCATTAGAGGGTGATGGCAAAGTATCAGCACTTGAACCCATCCGACATCTATCGGATCGAGACCACATCCTCAAACCACTGGACGCGCTGAACCGGGTCTCCCTTCCCGGTGTAGTAGGATATATCCGGCTCCCGGAAGGCCTCTGGAACTGGTGCTGATGAAACGAACTCGCTGAAGGGGCTGTCCTCTCTATTGGGCGAGCAGGGGGATCTCGCGCCCCCATCTCGCCGAACCGGCCTGCAGATTCCGAGCTGGGGAAGAGAACGCGCCCATACAGCTCGCGCTTGCCTCCTCCATCTGCTACCTCCTTCCCAACTCACCTGCCGAGTGCGTCCTCGCCCAGGGCAGTGGCGGCAACCACTGGAACTGCTAGTGTAGAGCACTCAATGCGAGTGTTGAGTGCGAACATGACAAGACTCCGCATCTCCTGCATGAACTCGTCCAACATTCCGACAATGGAGAGAGGGGGAGGTGGGGGTGGCGAGTTGGTCGCGCCCGAACTTTGCCATTCTCCTCCGGTCATCGAGCTAACTGAAGATTTTCGGTGCTGACCACGCTCCACTCTCACCGCACCAAAATGTTGAAACCGAGAATTCGGTCTCCGTGGAGTTCACCCATGGGGAAGGGGTGATCACATACTTACTTCTCCCCCGCAAGCCAAATGACCAGGGAAAAGAACAAGAAACTGACTCAAGGGCTCGACATGGAGGTGTCACCACACGCCCGAAAGATCTCAGAGTGCTTCCCCTCCTTAGCCAGATGTCGAGCTAAGGATACCTCAAAACGTGCAGGATGAAGGGGGCACAAGTAGGCATGCCTTCTGAGGTACCCCCTTGGGTCTATTTATAGATTTCTGAAAACAATCTGTAAATAGCCAACATCCGCTATTTGAACAGCTATGTGTAGCCCAACTGGGTCTGCCAACAGCGTAACTCCGCTATTCCAACAGGCTACATGCAGGACAACGGGGGTGAAATGGTAAAAACACATCACAAGAGGCTGGGTGAGTGGCCCTCTGGAGCCTCAACTCGCCTGGGGCGGCAAGTGCTCGATGGAGCCGGCACTTGCCGCCTCTCCCTGGGCCTTGGCGAGTACGGGCACAGCTGGCCCTACTCGCCCACTGAGTGCCGAGCTCCCCTGGGGCGAGTGTGAGTTCTCCAGCTCCACTCCCCCCCGATGATTCCACCTCGCCCGGGCAAGTCGGGTGCTGTCGAGCTCTGGCCCCCTTGGGTGTTCGCCCGGGACTTGGACTGCTTGGTCCCGCCGGTCTGGGTCCTGTCGAGCCCACTCGCCAGATACGGGGTTGTACACTCAATAGGAACCCCCGACACAAATCCTCGAAGCTATAGATAGAGCTTGCAGGGAGTTGATTGAACCAGTCCATCGCCTTCTCCTTCAGAGTGATGGCAAAGAGCCAACACTTGAAGGCATCCGACATCTGTCTTCTGGAAACGACATCCTCAAACCATTGCACATGATGCACGGGGTCATCCCTGCCCGTGTAGTTGGACATGTCTCGCTCCCGGAACCCATCTGGAACCGGAGCCGAGATGATAAGCTCGCTAAAGGGGCTCCCTCCCCCAGCCTGCTGAGAGGGCACGTCCTGGGCCCTCGTTTCGCTAGCCCTGTCTGAAACTGGCCTGCCCGGGAAACAGCTCCCGCCCAGCGACATCCCTCTCGGCATCCTCCATCGAAACCTCCTTCTCAGGGCACTGCCCGGGAGCGTTCTCGCCCAATGACGGAGCAGGAACCACCGGGACCTGAGGCTTCGCCCACTCGCCTCTTCCCGAGGCCAAGTGGATGGTCTGGAGGACTTCCCACCTGAAGTCTTCCAGCATCCCCAACGTCACCCCACTTCCCCGAGAGGGAGAACCTCCCGAGCCAGCTCCTTCTCCTTCATCTCCAGCCATGAGACTTGACTTGAGATTTTCCTGTATCAGCTACGTGTTGAAGTATTAGACCGGGTGGCCTTGCAATCTTGTCCAGCGGTTTGTTGACCGAGCGGTCTGGCGGTCTCCTCAGAAGCCTGGAGACCGGGCGGTCTATCGATCTCTTATCGCGGCCTGTTCTATCCTGATGGAGTTGCCGAGCGGTTAACTCATTTGTCTAACCGCGCGGCCTATGCGGTCTCCTTTATTTCTATCCGCCCAGTACTGTAAATATTTAGTCCCACATTGTTTATTTGTACTCTCCCATATCCCCTCCATTCTATAAAAGGGAGATCATACCTTTGTAAATGATATTTTTTTGGAGAATAAAATTTCAATTATTCAAAACTCAATCCGTTTTCTCTTGCTAGTTCACTACTTTTAACATGGTATCAGAGGACTCGATCTACTCCTCCTGATTCTGTGTCTTCCTGTCCGCGCGGCTTGTCGTAACGGTTTGCACCCTGTCCGCGCGGCCTCTTCCTCTCCTTGTTGCTGCCCTCTGTGTGCGCGACTTTTTGTCTCTTCTAAGTCGCCGCCTCTTCTCGCAGCGCCCTACTTCTGTTCGCGCGGCCTGTCTTCTAGCCGTTCGACTTCTTCCCCTTCTTCTCGCAGCGCCCTGTTTTCCTCTTGCTTGTGTGCGCTCTCTGCTTCTCGCGGCTTGTTTTCTGCCTTATGCGACCTGTCTTCGCGGCTTGTCTCCTCCTCTGTCCGCTGCCCTGTTCGCGCGGCTTGCAACTTATTCTAGTCGCTTCTTCTTGCTTCCTCTTCTCTTCTGTTCGCTCGGATTTTTCAGTCCGCGCGACCTCTTTCCCGCTGTGCCTTTGTTTGCTTTCTAGCCGCTTGTGTTCGCGTGGCTTCTTCCCTTTAAACCGCTGCGGCTTCTTGCTGTGTTCGATGACTACTTCCGGTCTCACCACCCCTGTTCTCTCCACCACTCCTGCAGCTCCTTGTCCACCTCCTCCTTCGGGCAACCTTGACACCCTTTCTAAGCTGGTTGACTCCAACTATCCCGATTGGAGCGTTTCTTTCACCTTCCTTCTTCGCTCTCAGTGCAAACGTCATCACCTCACCGATGACCCTCCTCCTCGTACCTCTCCTGAGTTTGATGACTGGGATGCGAGTGATGCGCTTGTTCGCACGTGGCTGGTCAACAGCCTCTCTGATGAGTGCCTTCCCGTCATTCGTCATGATGAGACGGTCAAGGCCGCTTGGCTTCACCTTGCTGCTCTCTATTCCAAGGGGGCCAGACGTCCCGCATTTATACTCTCTATGCGGACCTCTTCGCCCGGCCTTCTATTTCTCCTGCTGCAGCTTATCAGCAGGTTCAGGCTCTTGGTGCTGAAATCCTCCAGAATCGCCCCTTCTCGGCGGACTTGGCCGACCAACACAAACACTTCCAGAAACTCCTGCTTGTTTGTTATCTTCTCCGTCTTCCTGATTCCTATGATATGATCCGCCAACAGATCCTGGGTGAGGCGGAATCTCCTACCTTGGATGCCACCGCAGCTCGCATTGCCGCTGTTACTTCGCTGCTTCAGCGGCCTCTGTTGGCCTCCCCACCTTCCCAGGACTCCTTTGCTCATCAAGCTCAAAAGGGGGGTCCTAGTGGTCGTGGTTACTCCGACGGCCGGGAGTCGTCCCGGTTCCTCTGCTCTCACTGTGGTCGCACCGGCCATTCTGTTGACCGTTGCTGGCAGAAACGTCCTCATCTTCGCCCTTCCGGTGATGCTCCTTCTTTGGCCTCCGCCTCTTCTTGGCTGTCTGCTTCTGTAGCCACAACGTCAGGTAGTGCCCACGTCGTTACCCAAGGTAAATGGCTGATTGACTCTGGTGCTACGAATCATATGACGGGCAACCCTCATTGTTTCCCCCGTCTTGAGACACATGACCACTTACCCCCGGTTCGTGTGGCGGATGGTTCACCATCCCCGGTTCATGGGACGGGCATGGTTCAACTCACCCCATCGCTTTGCTTGGAGGACACTCTCTATGTCCCAAAGTTCCCGTGCAATTTATTATCTGTTACTACTTTATGCCGCCAACTTCAGTGCTCTGTCTTGTTCACTCCAACTACTTGTTCTTTTCAGAACCCGAGGACCCAGCAGACGATTGCTACTGGGACTGAGAGTGGCAGCCTCTCTACTTCCTCGACGATGTTTCCGCTCTGTCCGCCTACTCCTCCTCCACCGATCTCCTTCAGTGGCATCTTCGCCTTGGACATCCTCCTCCTCGAATTCTTCGCCAGCTTCTGCCTCACTTACCTCCTGCCAGTTCTCCGCTCAACTGTGATGCGTGTCAGCTTGGCAAACATCATCGCTCCTCCTTCCCTCCTAAGCAAGGTCGTGGCTCCTCTCGCCCGTTTGATCTTATTCATTCTGATGTATGGGGTCCGGCCCCTACCCTCACTATTGATCGGGGTAGTTCCTATTTTGTCACTTTTATAGATGATTTTTCACGATGTACTTGGGTGTATCTATTAAAAGATTGCTCTGAACTCTTTTCTGTATGGCAATCATTTTATTCTATGATTCAGACTCAATTTGACCTGTCTATTAAAGTTTTACGTTCTGATAATGCCAAAGAATATCTTAATCATGAGTTCTCCTCTTTTTTTCACCAACATGGTCTTCTTCATCAAACTACTTGTGTTTACACCTCCCAGCAAAATGGGGTGGCGGAGCGCAAAAACCGTCACCTCCTTGATGTTGCTCGTACTCTCATGACGCAGATGCACGTACCTCGCTCCTACTAGGGCTACGCCGTCCTCCTCGCCTGCTACCTCATCAATCGCCTTCCCTCCACAGTTCTCCACGGCCAGACCCCCTTCTCCATTCTCTACCCCCACAAGGAACCTTTTCCTCTCCCTCTCCGTGTCTTTGGCTGTACGGCCTTTGTTCACGCTCCCTCCGCTACCCGCGACAAACTTTCCCCCCATTCCACAAAGTGTGTCTTTCTGGGGTACTCTACCACTCAGAAAGGCTATTGTTGTTTTGACCCCCTTCTCCGCAAGCAATTTGTCTCTGCGGATGTGACATTTTTCGAGAATGCTTCCTACTTCTCTCCTACCTCCTCTCTTCCTTCTGATCTCTCCATTCCCTCCATGCCTCTCGACGTCTCCCCACCTCCGTCTCCTCCTCCACCGTCTCCTTCCCTGTCCGTCTCTCCACCCACCCTTCCTCCCTCCTCTCCGCCGCCGTCTCTCTCTAGTTCTGGGCCAGCCTTCTCCGCCACGGACGCTCCGGTCGCTGACGCACCCGTCGACCTGGATCTTCTCATTGCTCTTCGCAAAGGGGTACGGGCGTGTACTCAACACCCGCTTGCGGCAGTTGTTTCCTATGATCGGCTTTCTCCTTCTCGCAGGTGTTTTGCCTTGGCTATCTCCGCTACTTCTACTCCTCGCACCTACCAGAAGGCTCTTACTATCCCTCATTGGAAGTCTGCCATGGATGAAGAGATGGCTACTCTTACTGAACGGGGTACCTGGACCCTTGTTCCTCCTCTTGTGGGCACGGATGTGGTTGGCTGTCGCTGGGTCTTCGTTATGAAATTTCGGCCCGACGGCACTGTGGATCGCTACAAGGCCCGGTTGGTGGCCAAAGGCTTCACTCAGACTTATGGCATTGATTACTTTGACACTTTTTCTCCGGTTGCTCGCCTCAGCATCATCCGGGTTCTTCTTTCTGTTGCTGTTAATCGGGATTGGGCTATTTCCCAGCTGGATGTGAAGAATGCTTTTCTTTATGGCGATCTTTAGGAGGACGTTTACATGGAGCAACCTCCTGGGTATGTTGCTCAGGGGGAGACACGCGTATGTCATTTGAAGAAGGCCATTTATGGCCTAAAGAAGAGCCCTCGGGCGTGGTTCGACAAATTTAGTGGTATTGTGGCTACCATTGGCTTTATAAGGAGTTCGGCCGATCACTCCTTATTCATTCGCAAAACAGCCTCGGGACTGGTGGTTTTGACAGTATATGTGGATGATATTCTTCTTACTGGCGATGATCGAGATGGGGTGGACTTGACAAAGAAGCACCTCCGTCAACACTTGGTCACGAAGGATATGGGCTCCCCAAAATACTTCTTGGGGATAGAAATCTCTCGGAAACCTGACTCGTTGGTCCTCTCCCAACGGAAGTATGCCCTTGATCTTCTACAAGAAGCCGGATTGACAGGTGCCAAACCGGCTCGGTTTCCCATGGCTATTGGAGAAGACAAAACGTGGACGGATGATTCGCCTCTTCTATCTGATGTCACCAGGTACAGACGTTTGGTTGGCAAACTCATCTATCTCACGGTGACTAGACCCGACATCGCATATGCTGTAGGCAAGGTCAGTCAGTTTATGCAAGCTCCCAGGGAGTGCCACCTTCAGTCTGCCCTGAAGATTTTAGAGTATATCAAAGCAGCTCCAGGCAAAGGGCTCATCTTTCAGAAGAATGGTCATCTGAGGGTTGAGGCCTACTCAGATTCTAGTTACGCGGATGACAAAGGCGATCGTAAATCCACATCAGGTTTTTGTATCTTTGTTGGAGGAAATTTGGTGAGTTGGAAGAGCAAGAAACAGTCCGTTGTCTCCAGATCCAGTGCAGAAGCCGAATACCGGAGTATGACGTCAACCACGTGTGAGTTAAAGTGGTTGCGGGCTCTCATGCTTGACCTAGGGGAGGTCTATGACTATCCGCTTCCTATGTTTTGTGATAACAAGGCCGTCATATACATATCCAGAAATCCAGTCTTCCATGAGAGAACAAAGCATATATAGGTTGACTGCCACTTCATTCGGGAAGAGATTTTGAAGAAACAGATCTGTACATCGTTTGTCACCTCTGACAAAGAATTGGCAGATATCTTCACAAAGCCGGTCTCTACTTCCTTCTTCCACGTTTGTGAGAAGCTGGACATGATTGATATATATGCTCCAGCTTGAGGGGGAGTGTTGAAGTATTACACCGGGCGGCCTTGCGGTCTTGTCCAGCGGTTTGTTGACCGAGCGGTCTGGCGGTCTCCTCAGAAGCCTGGAGACCGGGCGGTCTATCGATCTCCTGTCGCGGCCTGTTCTATCCTGATGGAGTTGCCGAGCGGTTAACTCATTTGTCTAACCGCGCGGCCTATGCGGTCTCCTTTATTTCTAGCCGCCCAGTACTGTAAATATTTAGTCCCACATTGTTTATTTGTACTCTCCCATATCCCCTCCATTCTATAAAAGGGAGGTCATACCTTTGTAAATGATATCTTTTTTGGAGAATAAAATTTCAATTATTCAAAACTCAATCCGTTTTCTCTTGCTAGTTCGCTACTTTTAACACTACGGTCCACGCTCACCGTACCAGAAATGTTGAAGCCAAAAACTGGCCTCAACGAGAGTTCGGAACTTGAGGTGTAGCTAACACCTACTTCTCCCAAATCTTGACCCCTGACTAGTAACGAAGAACTTAGAACTAACACTAAGCCTCAGCTGGGAGGTCCTTCCTCTAACCCGGAAGATCTCTGAGCGCTTCCTCTTCAAAGCCATTTGCTGGACTAATAGTACCTCAGAAAACACTTAGAAGGAAATGAGAAAAATATCAAAAAACCTGCCTTCTAAGAAACTCTATGGGTGTATTTATAGATTTTCAATATCCGGTCTGCAAAAAACGTAATTCCGCTACTCTAAAATTACTATAATATCATGTGTTGGTCTGCCAATAGCCAAACTCTGCTGTTCTGAGGAGCTAAATGCAGACCTAGGGGCATCCAGGTAATTTCACCCCAGGACCTCACCTGGCGGAAGCCTTTCCGCCTCTCCGCGGACCTCCCGCTTGCCTCGAGCGCGAGCCTCCCACTTGCCTCGAGCGCGAGCTTTCCCACTTACACCGGGCTGGAGCCAAAAGACTAAAGTGGAGTTAAGTTGGAGAAGCATCACTCAACGTCAAGCACCGAAGGGCTCCCGGTGACCCGAGGCGCAAACCCTTTCGCCTGCCCTGGGCCGGAACCTTCCCGCCTTCTTACGCATCTGATCCGGTTTCAGCTAAAAGCTAGCCTAAGACTAGCCTAATCCGGGTCCTTGGGACATCTTGGTCCCACCCAGCAAATATGGGGTCGTACAAGCGCATCCTCGCACACAAAAGGCCGTGCGCGCAAGGTCGCACACACACAAGGTCTCCAGCGCGAGGCCCATGCGCCCACGTGCCCGATTCTCGTGCGCCCCGTGCGCATTGCAGCGTGCGCGCCACACGCGTATTGCTGTAGTTTTGTGCGCGGCCGAGAGGGCTGCGGCCGGCCCACCGCACACGGCCACGAGGGCCGAGGAACAATGGCGCGAGGAACGCCTCAGAGACTCGAAGAAAGTCCAAAAAGCCTAACGGGCGAGCGTGCGAAATGGATTATTTCAGGGCGTGATTATAAGAACAAAATTATGTTAATGCTTAATTTGATTAGGCGGTGGCAGGACGAACCGGCAGGAGGAACTGAAGTATTCGAACTGGGGGGGGGGGGGTAGGAGCGGCTCAAGACGGAGTTTTTTGTTCAGTTTTTCAAGGCACGTCGGGGCTAGATGGAGCAAACCCCACCAGAGAAGGTTTGATTTCCCGCTGTCCGACGGCGTTTGCTCCAAACCCCCGACAAAAACACTTAATGAAATGAAGCCTAAATGCGGGAACTCTAGGGTGGAGTTCCATCCAACGGCGCGAAAACCCTCCACTCCATCAATCCAACAACTGAACTTTTCGCGCGCTAAAAGACAAAAAAAGAAAAGTTAAAATATAAAAAACTGTAAAATTCTCCCCCGTTGGATTTTAATCGGACGAGCGAGATTGCACAAAATCCACCCAGAAGTTCCCGCACGAATTCTAGAGGATCCGGATTCTTTTTTTCTTTGATTTTCGGGGTTCAAATCGCCTCAGTGGGCTGCTAATATCAATTTATTTATTTATCTGAAAATTATAAAATAGTTAAATTACGCCCCGATTAAAAACGGAACAGCATAGAGAGACGCGGGACTTTTATGCGGGAAGCTCCACCGTTGCCGACAATGCGGAAACCGGGAGCGGGAGCCTCCCGCGAGCGTCCGTACGATTCCCTGATGCACAATGGCATTCCGCCACGTGTCAATAAGAGACCACGGGCCATCACGTGACATTTGCACGTGCGATCTCAAACGCTGTGGCAGTCTCGTTATTTATATATACAGTCGGCCCAATTCCCTCGCCCCTCCTAAATATATATATTTAGATTAAGCATTCTTCAATGTCGCCCTTTTCCCCTTTTTTTTCTCTCTCCTCTGCGAGTATATAAACCATCGGACGGAAGCGAGAGAAAAAAAATCCCGATCTTTGAAAACGTGGGAAAGTGGAGGAACGTCGCAGCGGAAGAGAGAGAGAGAGAGAGAAGAGAGAGGAGAGAGAGAAGAGAGAGAGAGTGGAGCTGGGAGCGGAACCATCTTCGGGTCTGTTTGGCGCAGCTCTGGCGGCTGGAAATCTCTGCCGCCAGAGCTGATATGTGTTTGGGACAGCTCCCTGTGAAGAGCTTTTCAATTCAGCTTTTCAGCTCCAGCTTCTGCTCTTGCAAATAGCTTTCTCTCTCAGTCCTTCAGATGAAACATGCTTATCGGACGCTTCCTCCGGCGATTCCGAGCCCTGACGGCCTTCCTCCGGCGATTCGCCCCGACGTCCTTCCTCGGGCGGAGCGACTTCTGCAGTCGTTCTCCGCCAGAGCTGTCCCAAACAGAGCCTTCTTCTCCAGGAAGCGATTCTTCTTGCTCCATTGCTGCACAGTCCATTGATCGGCGCTTCTCCTGCCTCCGGCGAGCTCCGGCGGGGACAGTCGTTCTTTCCGGCTGTCGTCTTCCGTCATGGACCCGTACGGCCGGAGCCCCACCGGGGAGGGTCCACGCTCGGATCCTACCACCGGACTCGAAGGTAAGCCCCCCTAGGCGCGCTTCTAGTTTCTCCACTCATCTCTCCTTGTCCCGTCCTTTTTTAAGGGCTGGGATTTCACGGGTAGAGGGGCTCGGTAGGGTTTAGAGCAGGGATATCTATTGGAACCCGGAGTAATTAACTCGCATCGTTAATTCCTTATCACTGTTGCCGGGATTTTACATTTTTGGCATTTTGCTAGAGTCCATGTGGCGGCTCGGGCTCCGCGGCAGCTCCGGCAGCGGCGGCGGGAACTTTCCTTACCCAGAGAGACCCGGCGAACCAGACTGCACTTACTTTCTACGCACCGGAACTTGTGGTTACGGCGAGAGGTGCCGGTATAATCACCCCCGGGATCACGGCATTGTGGTGAGGATCGTTGAATTCCTTAGGGCTCCCCCTTTTCCTTCTGTTTTGTTCTTTTTTTCCTTCCTAATTCCCTTCAAATGTAAACGCGAATGATGTTTCTTCTGAAGTTAGTTTGTATACTCTGTTGAATTATACCAATGTGAATAGTTTCAGCAGGGAGGGGCAGTGTTTTGGCCTGGAGCCAGAGAGTATCCAGAGCGTGTGGGGCAGCCTGTCTGCCAGGTATAACATTTGGCTACATCTTATTATAAAGTATTAAAGTGTGTTTCATGTGATTTCAGTGCTAGATCATAATTCATCAAAAAAGGAATGGAATTTGTACTTTCTTGTACATGCTAGTGTTCTTCATTTTCACTTATGGTGATGAAACTTCTGTATTCTGCAGTACTACATGAAAACTGGTACTTGTAAATTTGGCTCATTGTGTAAGTACCATCATCCAAGGCAGGGAGGTGGTTCTGTTCAGCCCGTCTCCCTGAATTACTATGGATATCCACTTCGTTCTGTAAGGACATTTTTTTACTTATCCCGTTAGTAGTGTTATCTTTGATATCTGCTAATTTAGTTGCTGGTGTGGGATGCAGGGAGAGAAAGAGTGTTCATACTACATGAAAACGGGGCAGTGCAAATTTGGTTCGACATGTAAATTTCATCACCCACAACCTACTGGTTCCTCCGTGCCCTCTCCTGCACCAGTATTTTATCCTACAGTGCAGTCTCCTTCGGCCCCTTCAGCGCAGCAATACCCTTCAGTGGGTGGGTGGCAGATAGGAAGGCCATCCTCAGCTTTGACAGGGGCATACGTGCAAGGTTCATATGGAACCATGGTGCTTTCTCCCGGGGTCGTTCAAGTTCCTGGGTGGAGTCCCTATTTGGTTGGTTGAAACTTAAAATGCCATTCGTCGCACTTCCTTTTTATTAGCATTGTAACAAAGTTTTAGCACTCATGACTTCTCATTTGTTTCAATGTGAGGCAGCCATCTCTAACCCAGACGGTTTCTCCGAGCGCGCAACAATCTGTACAAGCGGGGCCATCTTATGGGCCCGCAAGTCAGTTTTCTCCCTCGTCACCAGCTTACCCGGGCTCTTTTCCGCCAGTGTCTTCCACGGTCGGGCCTTCGAGCAGCAGCCAAGGGGAGCATTTTTTCCCAGAGAGACCAGGACAGCCTGAGTGCCAGTTTTACATGAGAACTGGTGATTGTAAATTTGGTGCCACCTGTAAATACCATCATCCTCCCCATTGGAATACACCAAAAACAAATTGCATTCTCAGTCCTATGGGCCTCCCTCTCCGCCCGGTATGAATTTCTACAAGTACTATCCTTTTTCTCATGTTTATGAAACTTTAAATAATTGCTTACTACTTTTGTTTTCTATGTTAATTAGTTTGAATGCTTTGAGTTTTGATCATTTGTGAGAGCATTATATTTTTGTAAGCTATTTGATTGTTTGCGCTTGTTCTCTGTTAGTTATTTGTGTTTGTAAAATCAGTGTACTATTTAGGCATGTTTTCTTTAACCACATTTTGTGACAGATTTATTTTAAGAGTAAGCATCTATGCAGCTTGCCATTGTTCATTTTTAGCAATTAACTGCTTCATTCAGATGTACTTGCACCGCTTGGTTAGAGCGATTAATGATATTTCACTATTTTGCTTCTTTAAAGCATGTGTACAATATTTAAGGTTTCAAATCATTAATCCAAAAATTACTTCGGAGTTGTTGGTTGGTATTAATTGCATTTCGATACCTATGTAATAATTTCTCTTGATTTCAGTTTGTATTGACTTCAAAAGTGTTTATTTCCAGTGATTTGGACCTTAACCTGAATATTTTCTTCTCAGATTGGTAACTGAAACTTCTGTTGACAAGATTATATTCGGGAATGGCACTATATAGCTAGTTAATTTAGAGCGTAAACTAAATACAATTTGTGTACTAACAATATTTTCACTCTCATGATGTTGATTTCACCAAACAAGGTTCTTTTCATTGACTCACATCAATATACTTTCCTTCCCCAAAAATGTTTGAGCTATCTCACATACCCCAATGTTTAAGGTCATTGCTGTGGAGAATCAAAATCCAATGTTTCTGATGTTAAACTAACACGATGTGTCTAAGGTATCTATAGATTCATGACATGATCTGTTTCAAGTTAACGTTTTGGTTTGAAATGTTTGTGATGCTATACTTTTTTGTTGAAATGAGTGTTACTACATTGAATACACTTTATCTTTGCCATTTTCTTTTGTCATGTTAAAATTCAGCTGTAGTTTAGACATTTGGTTTATGCTGTAATTGCATTGGTCCATGGGCAATTGGGCATTTCCTATGCATGGCGTGCAGTTTTATGAGCTCATTATCAAGATCTTAGAGCATCTTAAGCCATTTATAGTTGATGCTGTGATATTTCTCTTCGTTAGAAATAGGGTTACCCTTCTAAGATATAAAATGGATTCTTAGAATCATTATTGAAATTTTCTCTTTTCTCTAATACACTCTCTCAACTTGGTGCGATATCATCAAATCCAAACTTAATTTTGAAGGTCTAAAATAGTTTTGGATCCAAGGATTTAGCTAAGATATCTTCTAATCGTTTTGTGGATCATGTGAGAAAGAAATAATTTTCTTTTCTCATTCATATCTAACATTACGATAGCCAATGTCGATGTGCTTGGGACGCTATACAATATTCTTTGTAATATTTATAGTTAGTTGGTTGTCTTTGTACATAGAAACATGAGAAGAGAAGATATATGAATTATGCATAGGACATATTCTCAATGATTCACAATTGGTCACTTCGTAAATTAACTGACAACATTTATTTCATAAGATATGTCAGGTATCGTGACAATAATGTAAATGACTTCCAATAAGATGATACTGAGTAGGATTTGAAAAGAGAACATTACTTGTGAAGGTAGGAGAATCTATTTATGAGTCATAGGAGTTAATGGGGCTATCCCAACATCTTTGTTTTAGTAAGAAGAGCAAGGACATAATTTTGTTGAGATAAGAAGATATAATTTTTTGTTTGAACAATCTCAAAGCCCCCAAAAAACATTTGAGAGGACCAAGGTATTTGATGTGGAAAAAGTTTAATGAGATAAATCTTTTACCGTTGTTGTGGAAATCCCTTGGATTTGATAGTAGAAAATCATACATGCTTGATGATGTGAACTATTTAGACTTGCAAGTAGTTCCCACCTCTAAAGAAGCCAGGGAGCGACCCTGCAACAAGAATCCTCCCCCTTCACTCTCTCTTCTTCTTCTCTAATGTAAACTAATCTCATACTTTTGAGATCCAACTATTTTTATTCATCTCCTATTCCAATAATCTCAGTCCTTTCTTTTTCACTCTATGTAAAGATTACAAAACTTTGTTAAAAGATCTATGAAGGTTTTTGAGCTTTCCACGTGAAAAAGTTTTGGCAAGGGTTACTGAATCTCCATTCAAAGAATTAGTGAAGTGGTTCTGGAATCTCCATTGTAAAGGATTATATAGGGTTCTTAAGTATTTAGTTGGAAAAGGCTCTGTGGCTTGAATTGACAGCGATTCCCACAGTTGTAGAAGAGAAAACTACTCAAACATGTGTTGTTCCGGGGAACCTCTATAAATATCTGTCATTTATGATGCATTGGTTTCTCTTATGTCTTTATTTCTCTGTGATGATTTTTTTTATATAATAGTAAGTGTGATTCAATGAGACTTCTCCCTCCTCAAAAATATTTAGCATCCTAATCCCTCGACTTTCAGCCATGCTATTAGAGCCACTTTCAGTAATGGTGATCACTAGTAGATGTTTAAAATCACAACTATACAAAACAAGTACGCTAGCCGCCACATCAACTTGACATCAAGAACATCATCCTTAATGTTGATTTTATGGAGATTGTGTACATGCAACAATCTTCTAGTTATGTAACCACACGGAAGTCACTAGTCTACCATCTGAAGAAATCTCTCTATGACCTCAAACAGTTTCCACTGGAGTGGTTTGATAAGTTTAGATGGGTGGTTCGTGATTTTGGCTTCACCCGCAGCTCGACAAATTTCTCCATGTTTGCTTGCTGACGTCCATTAGGCACAGTGATTATTCTGATTTATGTAAATGATTTTTTTGTCACAGGTGATGATCTTTCTGGCATTACTTAGATCAAGAAACACCTAGCCTCGCAATTCTAAACTAAAAGTTTAGTTCGGCTCTGGTACTTCTTGGGGATTGAGGTAGCCTGACGACCTGACAGTCTTGTCTCAACGGAAATACTTCCTCGATCTACTTCATGATGCCGACTAATCAGAGTGTAAGCCCGTGGATGCACATATGGATGCCAATCACCAGCTCTGTGCTCATGGTTTGGACTCCAATCAATTTCTTCCTAATTTGGAGTATTATCGTCATCTCGTTGACAAGCTTATCTATCTTATTGTCACCCTACCCGATGTATAATTTGCATTTTGTGTGGTCAGTCGCTTCATGCATGCTCCGCGGATCTCCCATATTCAAAAAGTCAAACCTATTCTTAGATATTTGAAGAATGCTCCAGATTAAGAACTAATGTACAAGACTTCCATTTCTTTGTCTCTCAGTGCTTACTGTGATACTGATTATGCTAGGTCTCTTGATAATCGTCGATTCACAAGTGGTCATTGCACATATTTTGGGGTAATTTTGGTTACATGGTGAACCAAGAAACAGACTGTGGTTAGCTAAAGCAGAATATCGTTTCATGTCCGATGCTGTTTCAGAACTCACATGGCTAGAAAGTCTCCTTACTGACTTAGGAGTCAAACTTTCATCACCGTCCGTTCTCTTCTACGATAGCCAAGCTGCTATCCATATTGTTGTCAATTATATGTTTTATGAGTGCACAAAACACATCGAAGTCTATTGTCATTTTGTTCGAGAAAAGTTCAACTTCTAAGATTGATTCTGCTACATGTGTCGATTGCCAATCAAGTTCCGGATATTCTCACTAAGGCCTTGTCTCGCTCACTAAGGCTCCGTTTGGGCGGGCTTATTTTCACCGGTCAGGCGGTCACGACCGCATGAACCGGGCTAGCAGTGACCGCTTGACCGGTGAAAATAAACCCTTCCAAACGGAGCCTAAATCGGTAGTTTCTTTCCAAGCTTGGCGCTTACGACCTGTATGCTCCATCTTGCAGGGAGTGTTAGAAAAACCCCATAAATAGTTTATTCATAGGCATTGTACTTAGCCCATGTATAATGGCCCATTGGGCCCATTCCTTTTTTAGGCTCCTTTAGTCCTAATCTTGGGTTCATTCTCAGCCCCATCTCCTTATATCTATATAAGGAGCATCTTGTACACGTGTTCAATTAATTAATTCAAGGAGAGTAATTTATATTTGCCTAATTTCTCATTTCATATTATATTCATCGTCATCGGTCTTGTAATATGTTATGCAACCAAACCTTGAGTGGAGAAAGATGATGTGCAGAGAAGACGATGGTAATATTAAAATTGAACAAGAAAATACAATACAAGGAAAATCCGCTCCCTTTCCTTTGTCAATTTTCCCTCAAGATAACCCCAAAAAGTCTCGAGATGATCCAAAAATCCTCTCAACTTATACACGAATCTTCTGTGTCCAGACTCCCAGACGCACTAATTAATGAAAAAACTTTTGCTTAATTACTTACAATAGAGGACATATAATAATATTTAAATAATATCATAAATCATTTTCTTACATAAATAACTGATGACATGACTCATCACCCAAAAGGGCCTTCTTGACTTCCGTACAAATTTCACGCATCTCTGTGAGGTCCATAGTTGGATCTTGGAGTGGTAGGGTATGGGAGCTAGCACTTCGTAGCATTGTCTACTACTAGAAAGCATACTTCTTTGTTGAGGTAGGATGTCGAGAATGGTGGTACAGAGTCAGCATGAATCGTCAAAATTATCTCTGTGAGTTGGTTGAGTTTATCTGGATCTTCGACTATGTGCTCGAGAAAATCATTTGATTGGCTTGTAGTAGTCGTTAGTTGTGCATGTGTCTATTAAGGATGGAGTGGTGCCACTAAGGCGCGACTCTGTTGTGGTTAACCGATTAGCCCGAAATAAGATGGATTGATGGAGCAAGGGTGGCGACAGTAGCTAAAGAGTGGTGATAAATGTTAAATGTATGCCTCGAATCCTAATCCAAAGGCGACGACCAATGTTGAACACGACCCGCGCCGTTCGTGGCCACGACCATTTTTGAAATTTTTCTGCCACACGAGCGTGTGCGGTTGTAACTGTTTCGGAAGTCTGGGGACGTATCTATAAGGCGGAGATGCGACATTTTGGGGAACACGGTCCGAGACACACAGGTGTGTGCCCAGGACATGTGCAATTCTAATGGTTCTATGGCGGTTGTTACATGTCTGTTGATGATAGGACACGTTGGTTGGGGCACACGCTCGAGGAACACAGGCGTGTCACTCTATTTTTCCCGAAATTGTAATGTACGGAGTGTTATATAAACCCCCGGTCGTTCTTGGCTTTGAGTATTGGGTATTCTGAATTCTGAAATCCACTCGCTCTTTGTAACCGCCCATGTTCTTGATAGTGAAGAACCGACTGTTGTTGCTTGTGGACGTAGCCCATCTTTGGGTGAACCACATATATCTGTGTCGCGTGATTGTTTATTTCTGTTTTGTTCTTCATTCTTATTTTATTTCCGCAACAATAAGTGCTGATTTTGTGGCGGTAAAGGGTGATTTTGAAAGATCCCATGGTGGAATTGCATAGTGCGAGTTGGAGCTAGCATGAGCAAATGCATGCATGATTGGGTTCTATTTGGTGCCATGCAATATGAGTTGTTGAAGAAAGGGGTTGTGACAAAAATTGAAATGAGGAATGTCAATCTATGTTTCTTGGGATCGGAAACGAGATATGATACAGATACAAAATCCGGGATTTTCAAAAATCTAGGATACATGATTCATTTTTGAATGTTTAATTATTTCAAGATAATTAAAAGATAATATTAAGATTTGTGTGACATTGAAGTCTACTTCATTTTTCCGATCATTATATATTGAATATCAGTTGTTAAATAAAGAAAGGTTTGTGTTACAAAACTACATCTTATATATTAGAATAAATGTAATCAATTGAATCTCACTAATTATCCTTCAACATTTTCTATCCCGCATGTTTTGAGCCTGGAAGAAGTGGTAAGGGTGAGGCCTTAGAGTAGCTTGTGGGGGTAGAGTTTGTTAGAGTGTGTGGAGTTATTAAGGTTGACGGGTGCGGTATACTCTCCATGATAGCTTGTTGGTGATAGTCTTGCTAAATGTTGCGAGCATGTCCTGGTAAAGAGATTCCTTGGTTCTCTTTCATTTGGGGAAGTTTGGACAGTTTTGTATGTAGCAGAATTTTGAGGGGAGGGAGAAAGAAGATGATGCAAATAGAAGGTGCTGGTAGCATTAAAGTAAAAGAAAAAACAAAACTTAAGGAGAAACCCTTTCCTGAACCTCTCGCGGATTTCTCCCAAAAATGGCAACCCAAAAATACTAGAGATGTTCTAAAAGATTCTTCAATTCATACATGACTCTCCCTTGTATAGACATAAGCATACTAATTAAGAAAAGCTTCTTTCTTTCATTATTATATTATAAAAAGCCTAATAATATTGAAATAATATGATAAGAAATTGTGCATAAATAACTCTTGATATGACTCTTTGCTTAGAAAGATCTCCGTCTTGCAATTGAATGGGTGTCTTTGTGAGAAGTCCACCGGTTGCTTGTAGGATGGTAGGGTGCATAGTTTAGAGCCCCTTAACATATTCCTGTTTTGAAATATCTTCTCCATGATTTTCCTCCTTTCATGAAGATGAGGACCAAGCTCTTCCTCTTTTCATGAAGATGAAGAGACCCAGCTTCTTCCTCCTTGAATTACCCAAGTTTTTGAAATTTTCTATTTTTTGTCTGCGTTTCAGTTTTCTTTATTGTCAAATGTCTGAAAACATTTCCTTGTCTCTCGATCTACATCCATGTATCCCACAATTTTTACCTAGTCGACCCCTCGCCATGAATGACCTCATCCTTATGTCGATGCCAAGACGGAAGAAAGAATGTTGGCGGCGAAGTATTTGTTTTTATGTAGGTTTTTTAAATTTTAGTACTCAAGTCACTTTTTAATAAAAAAAATTTATGCTGTTATCTTAGTATATGTTGTCTGCTAAAATAAGAAAACAGATACATTTTTTTACTAAGCTACATAATCAAATTATTATTTTTTTATTTTTTTGGGGAAGGGGGTGATATTAATTTTCCTTCAAACTCGACATGCCGACTCACATTTAAAGCATTTTCTTGACAAAGGTAGAGTGGTCAACCCTACTTTGAAACTCTGCAAAACATTTTTTTTCAAACTTTCTAGTCGAGCTCAATTTCGCTGCTCAAATCCATAGATTTTTGGGCTAGCAAACAATATTCTCCCTTGTTGCACAAATCCCAAATGTTATTTTGTATTTGTTACTCTATTACCTTTAAGAAAAATCAATTTTTGACATTTCAACTATTGAAGAGACCATGATCGGTAAAAGATAAGAGAAATGAGTAGACTATGAACTGAGGTAAATGGCCACAAGTAAGAAGGTTTTATTTAGATTACTCAACACCATACTCATGTATAAAGCGACGTGCCTTAAGGTAATTGTTCAACAATGTCATGAAACAATTGCGGTGGAGAAACCAAGTTTATGTTGTTATGACATTGATGGAGGAAAAATCCAACTATTCACTACATGAAGTGGATAGCTTAAGACAGTTTCTTAGAGTTTACTAGAAGGCGTAAAAAAGAAATAAACTCAATAAATGGAACATCAACAAAAGTTTAAGAATGCTGTTTTCAGAAGAGCAATACAAATAATCATTTGAAAGTTCGGAATATTTGAAAAGCACACGACTATGGATTTGGATCCCCTGGAGTTCGTACGGACAACTCCAGGGTGGAGTTCGATGCATCTTGCGCGTTGGATTGAAATCCAACGCGCGAGAAAATTCCCGTTTTTTCCAATATTTTTATTACTTTTACTGTTCATTTTTTTTGTCTTTTAGCGCCAGGATTGGCGAGATGAATCGTTCTCGCGCGTTGGATCGAACTCCACTCTGGAGTTCTCTCCGTACGAACTCCAGGGGATCCGGATCCCACAATTATGGGCTTGATTCCTGAGATTGTAAATTTCAATTTCTCCCACTCTTTTTTTCATTCAGCGGCAATCCTCGTGGTAAAAACTCATCATTGCAGCTACCGCATCAATTCTCTGTTGCTATCCACGAGTCAACCAGTTTACAGACCCTGATGAGTGTTACTATTTCTGTACAGCTGTCCTCTTTTGCCTGTCATTTGCCATCACCTGGTGATTATGTCCTGTCCTAGCCATGTAGCAAAGGGAAATGATGTGTTTTTATTTGATTAATAGACCACTCAGAACCACTAAGCAAATTTCTATGTCTCTTTTGAAATCATTACACCCTCTTATTATGGGCTAACATAGTAAAGTTATGAGATCATAGTATCACCCCGGCTTTTGCTGTGCATTGGGATTTCCCCAGATTGCTTCAAAAGATTGCCTATGTCTATGCACTCTTTACTTATCAGAGATAAGGGAAAATAGATGAGAAGAGAGCTTTTAAATTTAAAATTGGATTATCTGCATTGGGTGTATAAAGAAACCAATATTGTCAAATCATATTACCTTAGTTCTAATCTATTCCTTTGCATTCCTCAGACGCCAAAGGAAACATGGATAATGAAAATTATTATACATTAAATTTATTGAGAGTAACAAAAAATGTAGTGAAATAAATGTACAAGGATGACCAAAGCTAACATGGTCACAATTTGTTCAAAAGATTACAAAAAAATACAGTCAATGCTTTGTTATGAACTTAAAGAAATAAATGGAGAAGAATTCATGAAGTAGAGTTAATATTATCTGTAGGAACTTTTATTTGAATTATTTATTTCATGCATGATTCTCTGTGTTTTAGTTTTATTCCGTGACTTGCATGCCTAGCTCATGGGAAAAGGATGTTATTTACATCATAATTCTGTCATAATTATTAGTAGTTCTATATATAACATATGATAAAACTATAATGTGTAAATTGAGATATAAAAAATGTAGAATGATCTATGTGGTAGAACCAATGCTTTCAAAGCCAATTGTCCTCACTTTAAGGCTTTATGAATATCTGACCATTAATGTGCTTAAAATCATCCAAAGAGCTTGTTTCAACAAAGCGAGATGCCAAGAAAAAAATATTCATTTCACTTAATATACTTTCAATTATGAGTACTTTTGAAGAGCATAAAATGATAACATCACATTGCAACATCACACCCTTCTCTCTAGTGACGGCAAGAACCTCATTGCCTCATACCCTTTGGCAAGATGCTCTTTGGGGTAACATCTTAGTAATGACATCTGCGAAGTTATATATGGTATTATAGCCTTATTTTGGTTTTTAGGCTCCAATCATGGCAAACCACTCACTTAGGCAACACCTTAATAATGACATCCAATTGAGAGGTATATGAGATATTATGGCGGAATCAGCGTGCGACTAAGGTAATGTTTATACAGAACAATATGTTTTCTGAAAAATGCCTCAAGTTTGAGTTTTTTTAATAATTGATATTCTTTAAATGATTTGATGAAGTTTGAGTTATTTAAATGTATTCTTCGGAAAAAATGTATAATCGTAATGGAAGTTGTTGGCAAAATTTGTCCCTAACATCACCTTATACCTACTCCTTGGGAAAACCAAGATTTTTTAACTTTATTCATGATTTTCAAAAATCAGTTTATGCATGATTAGCCCATGCAAAAGCTATTAATAACATCACCATCATTATCCCATGTTGTGGAGGAGGATACTGACGAACATGATAGAGAGGCACCTGTCGGGTACTTGGAGGGTCTATTGCAGGAGAACCACACTTACGTGCAATGATTCTTAGGTTGCATCAATTTTTTGTTATTTCAACATTTATGTTTCCGCATATTTATGTTTTTGTTTTAACACGGGAATGCCCATGGTCGGTCTTAAATATCCTAATTACCGTGTATTGTAATTTTTTTTTTATCTTAGATGATTGAGAAAGTTGGAGCTTATGTTTGGCCAAGAATGATTCTTTGTTCTCTCTTCTTCCCCTTCCCCTTTCTGCTTAATGAGAAACCATGGAAGTCCCCATTACATAACATTGGCCCGACCTAGCCGTTTCTGCTTGCACTATGACATATTGAAGCCGCATCGTGCATAATTTATCTTCCTTGGACAATGCGCACCACCCACACTTTGACCTTAGCCTCTTAGCATTGGTTCATCTCTATCTCATCCCTATGGAGCAATCCTTGCAGCAAACGTCCTTAGCCTACTCCCGTCTGCACCGTGATGCTCGATCCCACATTGACGTGCTTTTAGCTTTCGGTTGGTCTCTGTATTCTCCTTCCGCGGCCATCAGACGACGTTCAGCTGGGCAGACATCTAGCTAGTCGCCTCCCTACACTGACTCCCCTACTCTTCATTTCAGTCCATCCTTATCTGGGTTGTTTGGGCATTCCGCTCGATTCAACACTCCGCCATGTATGTCCACCACTCACGGGATGGCCGATGACCATTTAGATGGTGGAACACTACCTCAAGAAACAATCCAATGTTTTCACGTTCTTTTAAGCTGCATTACAATGCATAGGGGCTTGGGAGACCCTCCACGGACCACCAATCCGTGACATAGGGACCTGCTGACGACCCCTCGTCCATTCTTGTCCAACCGGCTAGCTCTTACTCCGAGCATTCCATTGCAAATCTTGCGTTTACCTGTGCCACACTCCCAACCTTCCCCTTGAAGTCCCCCATTTCAATGGAACCGATCTAGTGAGGTGGAGCACTAAAAGCAAGCATTTTTTGATATTTAGCGAACATCTAAGCCACAGAAAGTTCTGAGTATGCTTTTGGGAATGGAACACTTTGCCTTACATTGAGTGCACTAGCTTCATCTGATGACCTCTAACCTCACATGATTAGATCTCAAACGGACTCTCATCAAGCGGTACAGTTACTGCTATCCGGGCAATGTGGTGGAAAGCTTGTGCGGCTTCCGCCATACAACAATTGTGGATAAGGACGTTGGCGAGTTTATTGAGCTCGTTTAACCATGTCCTCAGTATACCAGCCAACATTACTTTGGATTTTTCAAGCAAGGGCTGCAACCCCACATTCGTTTCGCATTCGCATCCACCATCCTATGGATATTTCGGATGCCATGGAGGTACCTGACTGGTTGAAGCGGACTTCACCATCAAGACTTTTGTCCGCGCTTGCTGCTTTCCACCGCAACATTGGAGGTTATATTGTCATTCAATAGAGTTAGTAATGCCCTCATCTCCATATAATGTACAATAGCTATATGGGAGGCTATATCTATTTTTATAACGGCCATTGAGTGGATGTTTGTTAATGAAGGAATACCACACAAATTGTTGTTTTATGACAAACCTGGTGATGTTGATTCTTCATCATGGCTTCCATTGCACGTAATTTCTTGGTGAAGATATATTGGACAACGTGCATCTTTCAAGTACATCATTAGTGGCAGTTTCTGTTTTGTGTTGCATGTAAGATGTACTGGGTAAGATTTGTAGTTTGCGTAATAACATTGTTAAAAGAAAGTTGAGTTTATAAGAATTTACCCCAAGCTCCAATATGTGATGTTTAGTTGATGATTATCACGTTTTTGTGTGGAAGATGTACTGTGTAAGATTTGTAGTTTGTAGGCGAACATTGTAAAAGAAAATTAAAGTTTATGAGAAATTACCCCTAGTCCTGATATGCATGTTGTTTGGCTGATGATTTTCATGTAGTAATTGTTCTGATTGTGTCCATGAATTTGGAATAGCATTAAGTCCTATTCTTAAAATTTGTGTATCATGTTACTGTTGCAACAATAGAGTCTGTTTGATACTCCATTTTACTTCAATGGCTCACCTCACTGTAGAAATGGATGTACAAGAGTAACTTCTATTTTGAAACTCCTATGCCGCGGGGAAGGCAAAATTTCTATTTTTGAGCTTCATGTCCCACTAAAGAATAAAAGATTCATTTTGTTTGCTGGAGTTCCATTTTCAACCAAAGCAGCTGGCACCCCTCTTCCAAACTGAGCCTTAGCTATAGTTTTGTCTTGCACTATTCAGGCTTATTTTCTCTTTTCTCGTGTATTATTTATGTTGTTTTTTGTCATGTGTTCTATTTATTGGTTGACATGGTTCCAGAGAGTGACCCAATCTATTGTATTAGTCTCACCTTGCCTACCCATGTTCACCTTCCTGTGCTTGTAAGTCCCAAACACCTCTTCCTTTCATCTCAAGGTTTTCGTATGGAAGCTACGAGTTTTTACAGTGTTCTAACTTTTGCGCAACTTTAGCTCATTTGTTGTTTTCTGTTACGGACATTGACGAGGTGGTGGAAGGAGAAAGGT
This sequence comes from Platanthera guangdongensis, assembly GCA_039583875.1. NCBI lineage: Eukaryota > Viridiplantae > Streptophyta > Magnoliopsida > Asparagales > Orchidaceae > Platanthera > Platanthera guangdongensis. The sequence goes on from CM077157.1 coordinate 24,132,065, forward strand.
GACCGCCAATGTGGCGAGTATATCGGTGTCGCGAGCGTCGTGCTAGTAACGTGTTGGCCTAGTCAAACGTATCGGGTAACGTTACTTGTATATCTTTTCTTCATTTCGAGCACAACAACTATATAAGCCGTTAGCTATTGTATTTTGAGGCATCTTGGAAGTGGAATGAACTCTTGGACTTATCCTCTTTTATTTTCCCTACTTTCTCTCAACTCCCTCTCTTTTCCCCTCACTTAACAATTTGGCCGGACCTAGCCTCTTTTGGGTCGTAGTTTTCATCGCTCAAAGCAAACCAACTCCGCTTCGATTTTGCGACTTGAAGCTGTCCGCCGTCTCCCGTCTCGTCGATCTAGTGGGTAGCCGACCCAACGCCTCCTTCGACGCATCCTCAGATCGACGCAACAACACCTCCTTCGACGCATCCTTCGATCGACGCATCGCCTCCTTCAATTGACGACGTAGCACCGCATCCGACTCATCCAATCCTCGCTGCGACACATCCCCATGTTGGCTGGCCCTCGTCGCCCAGCGACGACTCCAGCACCTTCGTCCGCCAGTCCAACACATCCCTCTCTACTCCTTGTCGAGCGCATGCCCCTCGACTAAGCACAATGGCCCATTCTGACACACCGATGCTTGCTTCTTCAATGGATACGACCATCTTCCGTCGCCTTAACGGTCACGACGACAGCTTCGCACCCCTACATGCCCTCATGTTGCACATAAATGTGAAACTCGATACCATCATGGCCAACCTCCCATCACTCCCGCGACTTTCAACATGGACTTTTTGTCTCTCCTCGGAGCCCCCCATACCCTTATAAAAACTCGGGCCCTCCGACTGCGGGGTTCTCTCTGGGACCTCGTTCCTTCGATGTTCCCTCTTTCAACGACACTGATCCCATAAGATAGATTGCCCGGGCCGAACAGTTCTTTGATATCTAGCAGATTTCGAAGGCACATAAGGTCAGTACGACCCTGGTCGGCATGGAAGGCTCCACTCTCCATTGGGTGCATTGTTTACGTCAATCCAAGTCGGCTATGTCTTGGTCAAATCTCCAATAGGAGCTCATTCGCTGATATGACACTCATTACTTAGGCTCCGCGGTGGAGCGTCTCTGTGGCATCCGCTAGACAGGATCCCTTGATGATTACATTGATGAGTTCATTGCCCTTGCTATGCATGTGATGAACCTTCCGCCGGACCACTACCTTAGTTTCTTCATGAATGGCTTTCTCCCATATATCTCTGCCCGTATCCGCACTCAACACCTGTCGCCGATCACAGAGACCGTGGATCTTGTCCGCTTGGTCGAAGTGGATTTTTAGGTTTGGCCCATGGATATGGGTAGGCTGCCTGCAGTGCTTCTGTCACCACGCCCTTCTAGTCCGATAGACCACCCATGCTCTCCAAACAAGAATACCATGATCTGCGTACCAAGGGCCCGTGTTTTCACTGCAAGCAACCCACTCCCCGACCCACAGTTGCCCGTTAAAGCCATTCGGATCCTCGTTGGTGAGAAGGAACCTGAGGTTACTCTTACATATTTATTGCCACTTTAGATGGACACGGATGCTGAGGAACCCCTAGTTGCCACCTTCCACCGTTTGGATCTTCTTTTGTTCGCCGTCGACGGGTTCTCAGGCCCTTAGAAGATGAAGCTTCAAGGGACGCTTCGGGGGCTCTCTGTCGTCGTGATGATTTATAGTGGGGCGAGCCACAAATTTATTTCCCAGCGCTTGGATCATCTGGTGTCGCCTATACATACCGTTGATTGCTTCTTGGAGTACTTAGGAGATGGTTGACGTCGAGCAACCAGAAGCCTTTGCTCGTATCTCACTCTCACCCTCGGTCACTGCTCATTTCAGGCAGACTTCTACCCCTTCTCTCTGGTCCAGATGGATGTTATTCTTGGGGTTGCTTGGCTCTGCACCCTCGGTGATGTCATCGTGAATTGGGAATGCATGACCATGCACTTCCTCTGAGAGGGCAGACCTTACTTGGTGGAAGGTGACTCAGCATTACTTCCCATTGGTTTCTTCAAAAATCCGCCAATGTCGATTGAGTGGCCTCCTTATGGCATGTTGTAGAGCGGGAGGCCCCATGTTCCCCGACTTCCCGGGCGTTGCAGGATATTTTGGACTTTTTCCTTATGGCTTCATTTGGTTTAGCGGGGGCGAGTCGATCCGGCGGGTGGAAACAGAGTGTTCGAATCAGAGTGGGGAGGTGGCTGCTCCAAACGGAGCTTTTTGGGGCATTTCTCAAGGCGGGCGGGTGGAAACGGAGCAAACACCGCCAAAGATTCATTTGTTTACCCTCCTTCCAGCGGCATTTGCCCAAAATGGAGCAGCGAAACGCCCAAACAAATAGAGCCTATGTCTTCGCCGACACTACACACATTCCCTCATCTATACCGACAGATCGCCACATCTCATGTAGGGAGGTGTTTCCTCCATATCAGTTCGACCGTACCGATATAGACATGCACAAAAGGATGAGATTGAGACACTGGTGGCTGATATGCTAGCCGCAGGCATCATTCGCCCCAGTGCTAGTCCTTAATTGAGCCCTGTCCTCCATGTCTGCAAGAAGAACGAAAGTTGACACTTTTGTGTGGGCTGCCAGGAATTCAATATGATCACGATCCCAGATAAGTATCCTATCCTGGTCATTCAAGAGTTACTGGACGAGTTGCGAAGGGCCTCCTATTTCTCGAAATTGGACCTTCGCGCGGGATACCTTCAGATTTAGGTCCGGGAGGAAGATATTTCTAAGGCGTTTCGCACACACGATGGCCACTATGAGTTTCTCGTCATGCCCTTTGTGAAAAATGAGCGAGAAAACGGTCAAGAGGTAAATAAACCGCAAATTTTATTGCTCTAAAAAGATAAATAATACATAGATATGCCCTCATATTTATAGAAAATGGGGGAGATAAGAGAATACAATAAGAGATGTGGGATAAAATAAGTATCTGCCACTGCTAGCTGCCAGACCGCCTAATAGCCGCCAGACCACCCATGTTATCCGTCAGACCGCTCACACTAACCGCCAGACTGACTGCTAGCCGCCAGACAGCCCATGCTAACCGCCAGACCGCCTGCTGCGGCAAGCCACCAGACCGCTGCTGCGGTAAGTCACCAGACCGCTGTTGCAACTAACTGTCAGACCGTTCCTGCGGCAAGCCACCAGACCGCTACTGCGGTAAGCCACCAGACTGCTGCTGCTAGCTGTCAGACCGCTGCTGCGGCAAGCCCTCAGAGCGTATCTGCTAGGATAAGCTACCAGACCGCCTGAACAAACCGCCAGACCGCCCAAACAACTAGCCGCCCGATTAGAAGGTCAAACTGCCAAACTTAACACTCTCCCTCAAGCTGGAGCGTATATTTCAATCATGCCCAGCTTGCTACAAACATCTGAAGCGGAAACTGGTTTCGTGAATAAATTTGTCAGTTCTTTATCAGAAGTAATGAAGGGAGTACAAATCTGATTCTTCAACACCTCTTCCCTAATGAAATGACAATCAACCTCAATGTGCTTTGTCCTCTCATGAAAGACAGGATTCTTCGATATATCAATAACGACTTTGTTATCACAGAACATAGGAAGAGAATGATCATAGACTTCTCCCAAGTCGAGCATAAACGCTCGTAACCATTTCAACTCACATGTAGTTGAAGTCATAGTCCTATACTCTGCTTCAGCACTTGACCTTGAAATCACTGTCTGCTTCTTGCTTTTTCAGCTAACAAGGTTTCCTCCTACAAAGGTGCAAAAACATGATGTAGACTTTCTATCTTTTTTGTTATCAACATAGCTGATATCAGAATACGCTTCAATCTTCAGATGATTATTCTTCTGAAACAACACGCCCTTTCCTGGAGACCCTTTCACATACTCCAGAATTTTCATGTCAGACCGAAGATGACACTCTCTAGGATTCTGCATAAACTGACTGACCTTTCCAACCGCATAACAGATATCTGGTCTAGTAACAGTCATATATATGAGTTTTCCTACAAGTCGTCTGTACACAGTGAAATCTGGAAGAAGAGGAGAAGCTTCAGTCCACCCCTTACATCTAAGTAAACCCTTTGGCAACAAGTCTTGCCTTATAGAGATCAACAGAGCCATTTGGAAGATACTTAACCACAAAGACCCACCTACAACCAACCACATCAATGCCCAGAGGTGGGGGTACAAGAGTCCAAGTCCCTCTCTCAGTTAATGTGTTCATTTCTTCATCCATAACAGCTATCCACTGAGCAATAACAAGAGCCTCTTGATACGTTGCTGGGATGACAACAGGGGAGATAACATGAGCAAAACGCTTGCCATCCGGGGAAAGCTGAGCATATGAGACAACAACATCAATAAGATGCTTAGTATATTGTCGAACGCCCTTCCGCAGGGCAATGGGAAGATCAAGATCACTGCTGGCCGGAGGAGGCAATGCACTATCAGAGGAAAGAAGAGGCCCTGAAACAGGCATAGAAGACTCCAAGAGCAACACATTAGTCTCCAGAGAAAGAGACGGGGCACCATGAACAGATGTGGAAAGAACTGGCGCCGGCAGAGGTACCGAGATAATTGGCAGGGAAGAAGAAATATCAGAGGGTAAGAGAGAAGAAGTAGGAGAAAAATATGATGTATCTTCAAAGAATGTAACATCAGCTGAAACGTACTGTTTGCGCAGAAGAGGATCATAACAGCGATAGCCCTTCTGAGTCAAATAATAACCAAGGAAGACATACTTAACAGAACGGGGAGAAAGTTTGTCACGAACAAGAGAAGGTATGTGAACAAACGTCGTACGTCCAAAAATTTTCAGAGGTAAAGGAAATGGCTCGGCCGCATGATATAAATTAGAAAATGGAGTCTTGCCCTGAAGAATGGATGAGAGAATACGGTTGATGAGATAACAAAAGAGGAGAACAACATGACCCCAATAAGACCGATGAACATTCATTTATATGCAAAGGCTGCGAGCAACATCCAAGAGATGTCGATTCTTGCGTTTAGCAACGTCATTCTGTTGAGAGGTATATGGACAAGTAGTTTGATGAATCAAACCATGACTTGCACAAAAATCAGAGAATTGTCTGCTGAGATATTTCTTGACATTATCGGTACGAAGAATCTGAATAGACACATGAAATTGTGTGAAGATTTCATTATAAAAGACAGTAAACACAGAGTACAGCTCAGAACGATCTCTCAAGTGATACAACCAAGTACATCTTAATAAATCATCAATAAATGTAACGAAGTATAAGTTTCCTCTACTAACAGTGGCAGTAGGAGAAGGACCCCAGATGTCAGAATGAGCTAATTCAAAAGGACGCGAATAACTACGTCCCGTCCGAGCTGGGAAAGAAGAGCGATGATGTTTACCAAACTGACAGGCTTCACAATTTAAAGGAAAATCCTCTGAAGGAAGGTTTGAGAAAAGTTGATGAATGAGGCGAGGAGTTTGACCAAGACGACGATGTCATTGCTGAAGAGATGAAGAAGCAGAAAGAGCAACGTCGCGGTCAAGAAAAAAGAGGCCACCACTGGCAGTCCCTGTAGCAGTCGTAGTTTTGGAGACAGAATCAGAGAAAGAACAAGTGGTGTCAGTAAAAGTGACCGTGCAATTTAACTGAGTGCAAAGAGCATGAACAAAGAGTAAATTGCACGAGAAAGTAGGGACATAGAGAGTGTTCTCAAGCAGCAAAGACGGAGAGAGACCCACAGTGCCAGCACCATGCACAGGAGCAGAAGTCCCATCTGCAATAACAACAGGAGACAGCCTGTTCTGTTCAAGCAAAGAGGAGAACAAACGAGAGTTGTCGGTCATGTGACAAGTGACACCAGAGTAAATAAGCCACTTATCAGAGGGGGGCACAAGAGCACGAGCTGTAAAGGAGAGAAGAGAAACCATCTCAAAAAAAATAGAAACCGGAAGGAAGAAAAACTAACTGCACGGTTACAAACAAGCCGTCAAAAGAAGCCAAACCGAATAGGTCGACAAACAAGTTGCAAAATGCCAGCGACCAAAAGAAAGAGAGACAGAGAATCAAACCGCACAGTTTGAAAAGAAGCCGGAGAGAACCAGACACCAAGAGGAGAAAACCAAGAAGAGACGGCACGAGAAGAGAAATCAACCCACGCGAGAGAAGAGAAGTTGCAGCGACCAAGCAACAAACAAACCGCGCAGGAAGACCACACGGTCACAGTGACACCACAACAGCGGCAAGAAAAAAAGGCCGCGACCAAGATGTGGAGCTCGCAACGGTTAGAGAAACCCCAACAACAAGAAAAGTCGCAGCGAACAGGGAAAGAAGCCGCAAAGAAGAAGAAGAAAGAAAGAGAGAAGAGAAACAGTCTGCACGGTCACAGTGACAACACACCAGCGGTAAGGAAGATGTCGCGATCAAAATGCGGACCTCGCAACAGAGAAGAGAAGAAACAACAAACAACTGAGAAACCGCAACGAAAAGCGACTAAGCAAAGGAAGCCGCGCGAACAGAACACTCACAAAGAAGAAAGCGCGGGAGAGCGACAAGCAAGGGAGGGAAGGGCGGGAAGCGAACATGAAGAAGCCGGCGCGGGAAGCAAACCGGAAGAAGCCGCGCGGGAAGCAAATCGGAAGAGGCCGACACGGTTAGACAAACAAATCACAATCTGATTGGAGCGAAGGATTAGAACCTGGCTCTGATACCATGTGAAAAATGAGCGAGAAAACGGCCAAGAGGTAAATAAACCACAAATTTTATTGCTCCAAAAAGATAAACAATACATAGGTATGCCCCATATTTATAGAAAATGGGAGAGATGAGAGAATACAATAAGAGATGTGGGACTAAATAAGTATCTGCCATTGCTAACCGCCAGACCGCCTACTAGCTGTCAGACCACCCATGCTATCTGTCAGACCGCTCACGCTTACCGCCAGACCGCCTGCTAGCCGCCAGACCGCCTGCTGCGGCAAACTACCAAACCGTTGCTATAGTAAGCCACCGGACCGCTGCTGCGCCTAACTGTCAGACCGTTCCTGCGGTAAGCTACCAGACCGCTACTGCGGTAAGCCACCAGACCGCTGCTTCTAACTGTCAGATCGCTACTACGGCAAGCCCTCAAACCGCATCTATTAGGATAAGCTACCAGACAACCAAACCGCCCGAACAAACCGCCAGACCGCCCAGACAACTAGTCGCCCGACTAGAAGGTCAAACCGCCAAACTTAACACCCTTCAACTTGACGAATGATCCCTCCACCTTCTAGGCATCCATGAATGATCTATTTCGACCGACCCTGCGCAGGTATATCTTTGTTTTTTTCGATGACATCCTAGTTTATAGTTGCTCTTGGTAGGACCATCTTGATCATATCTGGACGACTCTCACCACATTCCTGGTGCACTCCTTTCAGGTGAACCCAAGAAGTGCATTTTTTGGTCAGACCAAAATTTGCTACGTGGGGCACACCATTTCCGCACATGACATTGTTATGGAGCTGAACAAGGTTTGGGCCGTCCTTCAGTGGCCTGCACCTCGATCACTCTGCTACGTTCATGAGATTTTGGGTCTCACAGGGTGCTATCGCTGGTTCATCAGAGATTATGGCAAGATTCCCCAGCCACTCTCCAGAATGTTGAAGAAGTCAGAGACCAGTATTTTTCAGTGGTTGAGTCTGATGCCTCCGACTCCGGGGTCGGCGTGGTTTTGATGCAAGCGGGGCAACCCATTTCCTACTTCAGCCATTTGTTTTCTGCCACCATTTGGCCCCGCTTCGCTTATGACATATGACTTTGGTTCTTGCAGTTCAGCACTGGCGCCCTACTTGTTGGACTTCCACTTCACAGTTCGGACTGATCATCATAGCTTGTGATACCTCCTCAACCAGAATATTGCGTGTTCAGCAATTCTGGGTAGCCAAACTTTTGGGCTACGACTTTTCAATTGAATTTTGAGCCAGTTCTTCCAACCGTGCGACCGATGCTTTCTCCAGACAACCACGGGCCACTAGCTTGATCGCCATTTCCAGACATCGACGCCTTTATGACGTATTACTGTCTTGCAGGCTCGCTTTATTGGCTAGGGATGTTCCAACGGTTTAAGGCTTTTGTCGCAACTTGTCTGTCGTGACAACGCACCAAGTAAGAGGCACTTTCCCTGAGGGCTTCCTCCAGCCGCTTCCTATTCCGACCCAGATCTTGGAGGACATCTCTATGGATTTCCATGACTATTTTTTTGAGCTCGTTTTGGCAGTCAGTGTTCAAGATGCAGGGCACCCCAGCTTCGAATGAGTACAACATACCACCCACGGACGGGCTGACAGTCCGAGGTCATGAATCGTTTCTTGGAGACATATCTGCGGCGATTTGTATGTGATCACAAATGTGCATGGGTGGAGTGGCTCTCTCAGGCCGAGTATTCTTTTAACATGTCCTTCCATTCCATCTTCGGTACTACATCATTCGAGGCAGTCTACTGTAGACCTTCGCCCTCCGTCATGCGTGCTATTCTTGGCGAATGCACCATCATCACCCTGGCTAGTCTGCTCCGCTACTGAGATTCAATACTCCTTCAGCTTCACCATCACCTCCACCGCACACATGATAGGATGGTGGCCTCGACCAACCGCCATCGCCGAGTTGTCCCGTTCACAGAGGGTAACACGGTGTTTGTGAAGCTCTGACCGCACCGCCAGGTTACGATGATCCTGTGGGCCAACTCCAAGCTAGTGGCCAAGTTCTATGACCCATTTGAGATTTTAGCTCGGGTTGGCACCCAGGCGTACCGCCTTTACCTACCTCCGGAGAGCCGCATTCACCAAGTGTTTCACGCCTCACAACTCAAGAGAGTGATAGAAGATCACGCAGTTGAGGCGGCGCTTCCCTCGCCATCTCCTGATACCACATCTTCGGCGTTCCTTCCCTAACGCATATCAGACACACACAATCCTCTGTGCGGAGCTGCCGACCGAGCAGGTCTTGGTGGTTTGGCAGTTTGGCAGGATCGCCCACTATTGAAGGCTACATGGGTGGATCGGTCGGACTTTCGTCACCAGTTCCCGGACTTCTGTCTTGAGGACAAGGTGAATTTCTCAGAGGGCGGTATTGTTACGGATATTGATGAGACGGTGGAGGGAGAGGGGCGACCGTCAGTGTGGCGAATATATCGACGTCGCAAGCATCATGCTAGTAACGTGTCGGTCTAGCCGAAGGTGTCAGGTTATGTTACTCTACGAAGTACAGATATTTAAAAGTGATCTGTATATCGGCTTGGACGTGTATCAGATAGGGAAGTACCCGGAAACGCGTTTCCCTCAAGCGGGATACGCGATTTCCGTGTGGTAAAGTCCCGCTCATTATCTATTTCATTTCATCATTTCATCATTTCACGCTTTAGGTTTACGCGATTCATGCCCATCAAAGTTGTCGCGGTACTCCATCTAGTATATGATATGTAGGACACAATAATTGAAAGGATGAGGAAGGATATCTACGCTCATGAGAGGAAAAAGAAGTTATGTCTACCTTTTTTGAGGTAGTACATGTTATCCCCGTGGATCGTTAGAACAAGTATAACACTTCGTTTTATTGCTTTGCGCATTCATTGAATCCAAGATACTTATTTTTTTTAATTATAAATTTATATTTTGTTTTTTGGATGGTTACAGTACTTGTGTCTCTTTTATGCACTTTGAACACAAAAACTATATAAGCAGTTAGCTATTGTATTTTGAGGCATCTTGTAAGTGGAATGAAATCTTGGACTTCCCCTCTTCTATTTTCCCTACTTTCTCCTCTTCCCCTCTCTCTTTTCCCCTCATGTAAATTTTACTTCAGGATATTGTTGCGTCATGCATTTTTTTCTTCAATTCCACGAATTCAGTTGTTTTCTCTCATATATACTCAATTGTCTTGTAATTACAACATAGAAATGATGAGCATATGTAGATCTTACCGTAGACACCATGTGTGAATTAGGCTTCATTTGGATAGGCGGCGGGACGCCGGTGCGGTAGTAGCCACCGCCGCAAGGCGGGAAAATAAACATTAGTTCCGCGCGCTGCGACATTTTTTCCCGACCTCCCTCTGCGGAATGCCGAAATAAGTGGGTTTCCAACTGTAGCCTTCCCCCTCTAATCCCAGCCGCCGCTGCCCTACCAAACACAGCCTTGATATGTGAAGCTCAGAGGCCACAAATTCTCTGTTTTCTGCAGTAGGGAGGCAAATATTACGGGGCTGTCATTCTCTGTTTCTGGAGTAGAGCGGTGAAGTGGGGAGGGGGAAATGGGGCTCTAGAGGGTTCGATTTTGGGAGGGGAATGTCACGTGGCATGGGGCTGTTTTAGGGGAAATTAATTGCCGGTAAACGATGAGAGGGTGCTGAAAGTGGGGAGTAATGTTGAAGATGTTAATGTAGAAACAATTAAAGCATCACAGAAGTCAAAGCATCAAGAGGAGGATTAATGAAGCAGTTACTCGCCAGAGAAGTCGAAGCAAACGCATGGAATTCAAAGAATCAGCATACCTAGTTTTTACTTTCTGTTTTAATGTAATCCCCAATCTGATTTCTATATAAGTCGATATATTCCCTGCATTCAGTAAGAAAGTTAGTAACTAATGAATGAATGAGAAGATTTCTACTTGCACGTTTCTCTTCCACTTCTTTTTCTTTTTCTTTTTCTTTTTCATTTCTATTTTCCATCAGTGATATCAGAGCGAGGTTTGGGTGATTTGTATTGATAAGCCATCAGGTGGAGGATGATCTGAGCATTTGAAGTAAGACTTCATCTCGTCATCCACTCCTACTCATCATATGGCTGTTCCTAGTTCTGCCCATATGTTTCAATACACCCAAACGGGTACTCCCATCTTTGAGGGGGAGCACTATGATTTTTGGGCCACCCACATAAGGCTGTTGTTCCAATCTCAGGGGCTATGACAGCTGGTGCAAAATGGGAAAGAAAAACAGGTAGCACAATCATCCAAAGGCAAGGATCAAGAACCAGATGCAGCTGCACTCAAGGCGATGGCAGAAGAAGCCAAGCACGATGCAAAGGCTCTCCTCATATTGCATCAAGGTGTAGGCAAGGACATCTACCCATGCATCATGGGGGCAACATCATCCAAAGAAGCATGGGACACTCTATTCAATGAGTTCCAAGGTTCGGAAAAGGTAATAACCATCAAGCTCCAACATCAATGGAAGTTATGGGAAAACATAGCCATGAGAGAAACTGAATCAGTAAAGGATTTTGTGTCTCGAATCATGACAATTGTAAATCAAATCAGGAGTTTAGGAAATAAACTCAAAGATAAGATTATTGTCCCAAAAATATTAAGATGCCTCCCTTCCAAATTTGATCCCATAGTAACAACCATAGAAGAAACTAAGAATCTTAAGACCCTCTCAATCCCTGAGCTAATGGGCTCTCTTCAAGCCCACGAGGAGAGGTTAAAAAGATCCAGTGGTGAGCTTGAGCAGGCATTTCAAACCAGAACAAAAATATCCTCCACAGAAAAACCTTTCCAAAAGAATTCCAGAACCAATCTGAGAGGTAGAGGCAGAGGGAGAAACAATGAAACAAGACCAAATGAGTTTAGAAACACTGATTTTAGACATCCCCAAACCTCCCAACTGTTCTGCACACTTTGTAAAAGAAATAATCACAATGCTGTGGATTGTTTTTACAAGTGTAAAAGGTGTAAAAAGCCTACACATATGCAGAAGGACTGCTGGTCCAAAGATAAAGAAGAAAAGGAGGAGGAAGCCAAGTTTATAAACACCACAGAAAAACTTTTGATAACAGGAATTAATGATGAGGTTGAAAATAACATTCAGGAGACATGGTTCATAGATAGTCGGTGCTCCAACCATATGTCATCTTGTAAACAAGCCTTTGTCTCAATTGCTAACACCACTAAAACTCATGTAATACTTGGGGATGGGAAGAAGTTACCAATAGAGGGTACAGGTGTTGTGGCGGTTAAATCCAAGGATGGGCACATTAAACACATTGAAGGGGTTCACTATGTACCTCTCCTCACTCAAAGCTTATTGAGTGTAGGACAACTCATGAGTAATGGATATACAATAACCTTTGAAGGTCTCCATTGCCATATTTGGCAACAGGAGAAGAGCATATGCATTGCATCTATAATATTGACAAAAAATAGGTTGTTTCCCTTGAGCCTTGAGTCACCACAGGAGCAGGCTCTTAACTGTAAAATCAACACAGACTTGTGGCATAATAGGTTGGGCCACCTCAGCCACAAAAGCATGTGTCTACTAAAACAAAAATACATGGTGCTTGGTCTGCCAGAAATCAAAGAAGACAACACAATCTGTGAAGAGTGCACACTAGCCAAGAGCCATCGACTACCCTTTCCAACTTCCTCAAACTGGAAAGCAAAGGAGCCACTGGAGCTAGTGCACGCAGACCTGTGGGGACCTGCTCCCACACCATCTCTTGGAGGAATGAGGTATTACATGTGTGTTATTGATGATTATTCTAGATATGCCCGAGTATTTTTCCTTGAACAGAAGTCGGAGGCATTCACCAAGTTCAAGGAATTCAAGACTCTAGCTGAAACAGAAACTGGAAGGAAAATAAAGAGGCTCAGGACAGATCGTGGAGGAGAGTTTACAGGGACAGATTTCATGAACTTCTGCAGGGACTCTGGCATTTCTCGGGAGCTCACATCTCCACAAACTCCTGAGCAAAATGGTTTGGTAGAAAGGAAGAACAGAAGTATTGCAGATAGGATGAGGGCTATGCTCCAGCATTTCAAGCTTCCACAGAATCTATGGGTAGAAGCTGTTCACACAGCCATATATCTGCTTAATCGAAGTCCCACAAAGAGTACTGAATCTGCCACACCCTATGAACTCTGGAAAGGGAAGAAGCCAAACGTTCATCACTTGAGAACATTTGGCTGTGTGGCCTATAAGCACATCCCAAAGGAGAAGAGAAAAAAGTTAGAAATGAGGGCAGAGAAAGGAGTTTTTCTTGGGTATAGTTAACATTCAAAGGCCTACAGAATTTATAACCCAGAAACACAGCAACTAAGCATCTCACGAGATGTTGTGTTTGATGAAAGCAATACCTGGGACTGGGATCAGACACATCACTCCACTCCACCTGAAGTGGTTGCTGCTGATGAGCAGCCATCCAACTCAGTCAAAGATTTTCCCACTGCAGAGGCGGTTACTGATGATCAACCATCCCTTCCTGCTGCTGATGATACAGCCAGTGAGGCTGACAAGGAGGAGGAGGAGGACTCATCATTTCCCCAGAGGTACAAGTCTCTATCTGAAATTTATCAATATGCTAATGTTGCTTCTCTTGTGAATGAAGAACCAGAGTCATACACAGCTGCTGCCAAGGATCCTAACTGCGTAAAAGCAATGGAGAAAGAGTTAGAGATGATAGAGAAAAACAACACTTGGGAGCTGGTTACAAGACCAGAACATAAGAAAATTATCCACCTCAAGTGGGTATACAAAATAAAACAAGATGAAGAGGGAAAAGTGGCCAAGTACAAGGCAAGAATAGTTGCCAAAGGGTTCTCCCAACAGCATGGAATCGACTACACAGAGACATTTGCCCCAGTGGTTCGAATGGAGACAATTAGAGCTCTCCTTGCTGTTGCTGCTCAGGATGGCCAAATGGTGCACCAGTTAGATGTAAAGTCTGCGTTTTTAAATGGGAGCATAGAGGAAGAAGTATATGTCAGCCAACCAGAAGGGTTTGTAAGAAGAGGAGAAGAGGAGAAGGTGTATAGACTGAACAAGGCTCTCTATGGCCTAAAGCAAGCACCAAGGGCTTGGAACCACAAGATTGATGCATATCTGTGTGCAAACGGTTTCAACAAGAGCAAAAATGATCCTTCACTCTATACCAAGGTATATCCCAACGGCCATTACCTCCTCCTTTGTTTGTATGTAGATGATTTGATTTTCATAGGATCCACACCTGTGATTATAAACAATTTCAAGAAGATTATGAAAGAGGAATATGAAATGAGTGATTTGGGGCTAATGAAATACTTCCTTGGTTTTCAAGTAAGGCAAGAACCAGGAATGATTTTCATTAACCAAGAAGCTTATGTAAATAAATTACTGGATAAGTTTGGCCTGACTGAGTCCAACCCTGTCTCAACTCCCATGGCAACAAACTCAGCATCATCAGTTGTTGCCCCATTACCACAGAAAGGTATTTCAGAAGAAGACTATAGAAGCCTTATAGGATCTCTCATTTACCTCACCAATTCGAGACCTGATTTAGCAAATGCAGTCAGTATTCTTTCCCGGCACTTATCCAATCCCAGCTCAGATGATCTCATCACAGCCAAGAGAGTTCTCCGATATTTGAAGGGCACAAAGCATCTAGGCCTGCTATATGAGAAAGAAGAAAATGCAGAGCTATCTGGTTATACAGACAGCGATTGGGGGGGGGAGATAAGGAGGATAGAAAGAGTACTAGTGGTTTCATTTTTATGATAGGCAGCAAGGGCATCTCCTGGGCATCCAGAAAACAGAAGATTGTAGCGCTTTCGACGGCAGAAGCAGAATACGTCGCCGCCTGCGCAGCTGCTTGTGAAGGGGTTTGTCTACAAAGATTGATGAAGGATCTCAGACCTCAGTGGAAGGTCACCCCAATCAGGATATGGTGTGACAACGTTGCTGCAATTGGGATTGGGAAAAATCCCATATTCCATAGTCGAACCAAACACATAGATCTGAAGTATCACTTCCTGAAGGACCTGGTTGAGACAAATCAAGTAGAGATGAACTACTGTCCAACGAGCAAACAGCTGGCATACATAATGACCAAGCCATTGCTCAGACATTCCTTCCTTGCAATCCGTCGTATACTTGTTTCAGCATTAAGGGGGGATGTTGAAGATGTTAATGCAGAAACAATTAAAGCATCACAGAAGTCAAAGCATCAAGAGGAGGATTAATGAAGCAGTTACTCACTAGAGAAGTCGAAACAAACGCATGGAATTCAAAGAATCAACATACCTAGTTTTTACTTTTTGTTTTAATGTAATCCCCAATCTGATTTCTATATAAGCCGATGTATTTCCTGCATTCAGTAAGAAAGTTAGTAACTAATGAATGGATGAGAAGATTTCTACTTATCTTGCACGTTTCTCTTCCACTTCTTTTTTTTTTCTTTTTCATTTCTATTTTCCATCAAGTAATTGGGGGCTGACATGGGGTTTGATTTTCGATTACGGGAAGGTGGATGAAATGGACTAGTTATGTGGTTGGGAGGGGAAGGTGGATGACTGTAGTGGTGTGTGGGAATAATTTAGGATATATTAATTAAATGGAGTTGAGATATTGGGTCGTAATGTTTGGGTAGTGTGTGGTTGTGGGGAGAGGTTAATGGGTTAGTTGGTGGTTATAGTGGTTATGAAGGTAGCAGTGAAGAAAACGTTGGTGACGATGACCGACCAAGGGATGGTGACCGGAAGGGGTGTAGTCTGGTGGTGGTGGAAGGAGGGAGGGTTCGGCCAAATGGAGGGGTGGAGAAGATTCCAAGTTTCACATTTGGAATTTTTGACTTCAGCAGGGAGTGATCTTAAGGGGATTTTTCACGCAACCGTCAATGCCTTCAAATGGAGTCTTCTATCTCTATACATTGATTAAGGAGCCGTTAACTGTCATGATTCTCCGATCATAACGACCTCCAAAACATGCTAAAATAAAATCAGAAAATACATAAAAATCTACACAAAAAAATCTGCTCAAAATGAACGGTCTCGATCTTCCTGTAGACCCAAAGTGTGTTGTGATCCCTATCACACTCACCCTTTGTACGAAAGCCCACCAGTTCACCCAGCTACTATACCCAATTCCAAAATCACAAAACTCTGATTGCACACAATACTAACTAATCATCCTTATGGTTATATCTACAATCGCGCCATGCCACATGATCACATCGAATCTCAACCACCTATTCCTTCTAACCCGCCACCACTTCCACCTCATCTTTTGACATTCTACGACATGTCGTTTGATGCCCAGTCTACCAACCATTCACAACACCACTACTCATTGGCTACTTCATTAGAACGACTCAAAACAATACTTCAAATGTTGTCTAGTTTAGTTATACTCAGACCATACTAAATTGAATATGATTATTTCACGCCCGGTGCCCAACCGCGCCCTCCTGTTATAATAGGGGTGGATACTTTATTTATTGGTATTGTCTATTTTATGAGCGAATCTAGAACATGTAATCATCTGTGGTGCAACAGCGTAGTCCCGGGGTGTGGCGTCCTGGTTTCCTTTTCCTTTCCCGGTTCCTTTTCCGTTATTTTCCTTTTTCTTGTGAGGCCATCATTTTTTCTCCCCCCTAATCCACAATCCCCATTCATTGGAAGGATAAAACCGCTCAGTGCTAATGTACACCTCCTTCTTCCTCGACGAAAACATCGTAGGCTTCCAGGCTTCCAGCCACATCATCCTTCCATACTGACTGCACGCATCCATCTCCTTCCCCATCGACGTGCAAAACAACACCTCCAGTCCTTGTCGCCCGCTCCAATCGACGGTTGTCCAACATCAATCTCATCGATCTCTCCACTACAGCAGATCGATGCCTCCTCTAGTCCCATTCTATGTTGTGGAATCACCAGCAACAACCACAAATCACGAAAAACCTCCCCATGTCCATTGTACTTCTTTCTCCTGCCTTTTCTCTGTCATGGAACCACCAGCAAAGCCGCAATCTCCATTTTACTTTCACTGTCACTTTCCAGCAACCCCGTATAAGCCTTTCTCACCTCCAGTGAGCAACATCTTGATGTAACCTTCCAACGACATCGCCATTTCACCGTTTCCAGCAATCAGGTTCAACTCCGTGCAACCACCGTCCGCCTCCAATTGACCATTACTGGATCTCCCTTATTTGTGAGGCGTGTTATCTATTTCTTTGTTAATTAGGCTTCGTTTGGTTTGGTGTTTTCACCCAGCGTTTGGAGCACACGCCGCCGCAAGGCGGCAAACCAAATGAAGCGGCGGCGGTGTTTGCCACGTCTGCTCCCGCAGCAAGGAGGAAAAGTCGGGTCACCGCTCCGTTTCGATCCCCGCCTCCCCCCTCCAGTTGGGGACCGGCGGTTCCACCCGCCGACTGCTCCCGCCGACTGCTCCCGCCGACTGCTCCCGCCGACTGCTCCCGCCGACTGCTCCCGCCGACTGCTCCCGCCGACTGCTCCCGCCGACTGCTCCCGCCGACTGCTCCCGCCTACTGCTCCCGCCGACTGCTCCCGCCGACTGCTCCCGCCACCATCGTGCCAAATGTAGCCATATTTGATGATTATTTTGTATGTTCTTGTGGAGTAAGCTTTTATTATGCTCTTGTTCTTTTTCTTTTATTCTTATGAGCTTGTCATTTGTGAAGTAATAGTTAAAAGCACTCATCATAGAAGTGAGCGTGATTTTGCATGAATACTTGAAATTAACGTTCATATTGTGATAATTTGCTATGCGTATAAAATCAATATTGCTAAGTTTTATTTTCGGAGTAAATTAAATATTGTGCTTGCGTCATTTAGGCTTCATTTATTTGAGTGCATCTTGCATCAAAATTACTTAGGGTTACATTAGCACCGACACACCTAAGTCATACGGTCTACCCCGCGTCAGATTTGGTATCCGAGCTCAGGTTATGTAGTGGTAGGTCTTATCGTCAATGCATGTCTGACCCGAATCTTTCTGACGAGAGAGCCACCAACTCCAATTCTAAAATGATACCTGCGGAATTCCAACAGTCGATGTTAGATCGATTTGATCAATTGACTACACTATATGACGATCTTCACACTCGCACCGACGCCATTGAGGATGAACGAGAGCATTTCACTTCCCAAAGAAAGGATAACTCACCCACTCCACCTGATGTTCCCTTTGAGGAAGAACGGGTTGCCTTCCCACCATAAGATGTGCTTGTTTGAATCAACCACCACGAGAGCTCTCTCCACTTCGAGAGCTTGCTCCACTTTGGAGGAGACCTCTCGATCACGTTCGAAACTGTTAGTCTGTACCTTCTTCACTACAACATCCAGTTCCATATGATAGAGTTTAAGACCGTTATGACTATGGACCAGAGGATTACTTCGACGATTATCTTAAGCCATGTCGAGCACCACACGCTGAGGATGATATGTACCACCAAATTAGAGTTCGCGATTGAGACAAGTGGAAGACGGCTTTTAAGACCAAAAAGGTCTCTATGAGTGATTGATCATGTCATTTAGGTTTTTCAACGCCCCCAACACCTTTATGCAGGTCATGACAGATCTTCCGACCCTTCATAGGCAAATTCTTGGTCATCTACTTTGACGATATTTTGATCTATAGCCACACTTCTGATGACCATCTGAGCTATCAGAGGCTTGGATTTGATACTCTCCGAAAGGAGAAACTATATGTGAACTTGAAGAAGTGCTCCTTCCTGACCAATTCCGTGCACTTCCTTGGGGTTATCATCATATCAGCGTTTGGCATGTCTGTTGACCCGAAGGTCCGGTCCATTCATGAGTGCCCTATTCCTTCCACTATCACCGAGGCCCGTAACTTCCACGGACTAGCCACCTTCTACAAGAGATTTGTATGGGGTTTTAGCATCATTATGACCCCCTTCATGAGTTGCCTTCATAAGGGAGATATCAAGTGCATGGCTGTCGCCACTCGCGCTTTTACTGAGATTAAAGAAAACTGACGACCGTTGAGCAGCTCCTTGCCCATGACCGAAACTGAAAAATTCTCAGCAGTGATATCACGCACATTAGCGTCGACGGTAGAGGCAGCCTCGTCTTCATTGAGTGAGTAAGATCACACAGCGATGATAACGATGAAAGCGTCATGGTCGTCTTTGAGGGTTTCCTTTTTCGCCACCTCTCACTAACGTATTTGAGATAGCCTGCAACGCATCTGGCATTGGGATTGGCAGAGTACTAAGCCTGGAGGGCTATCCAGTTCCTTACTTTCGTGAGAAACTGAATGAGACCCGACAAACGTACTCAAATTATGATAGGGAGTTTTATGCAATAGTGCGGTCACTTCGTTATTGAAGACGCTATCTCTTCCCACATGAGTTTGTTCTATATTCCGATCACCAGTCTTGACTCTCTACGCTATCTTAATACGCAGCGAAAGTTGGGGCATGGGCATTCCAAGTGGATTGAATATCTACATGAATTTCACTACGTTCTCAAACACCACGCTGTTGTTGAGAACAAGTCTGTTAGCGCTCTCAGTCGACGTATAGCCCTACTCCCACACTGAGTGCTAGCGCGATACTTTTGATCGTTTGTCTAGTGATTATGTCTTTGCATCCTCAGGACATCCTTTTCGGTTACACGGATTACCAAATCTATTGTGGCTTATCGCGACGTTCGATTTTTTGAGTTATTTTTGGAGAACATTATGACATAAGACGAGTGCGGCTTCGAAGTTTTATACCGCTTATCATCCACAGATTGACGACTAGACTGAGGTCGTTAATAGGAGCTTAGGGAATTTGTTATGGTGTTTAGTTGGTGATCACCCGTCGGTTTGGGATTCTGTGTTACACGTAGCTGAATTTGCATACAATAGTTCCATCAATAGGTCTCCATTCCATATAGTGTTGGGTATGAATTTAGTAAGCTCATTGACCTTGTCTTTGTATCCTTAGAGTCAAGTTCTAGTGAGTCCGCTGAGTTCTTCATTCATCACATACATGACTTGCATGAATTGATCCGGAAGAAAATTGCTAGCAATAATGAATTATATAAAGCACAGGAAGATGAACATAAGCGAGAACAACATTTTTGGGTAGGCGAGCAAATCATGATCCGACTTCGCATGGAGGGGCTTCCAAAAGGAGTCATTAAGAAACTACAACTGAAAGGAATGAGCTCTTATAGGATTATAAAGAAAATTGGAACAAATGTCCATGCGGTCAACCTCTCAGTAGATATGGGTATGCATCCTGTATGTAATAATGAAGATTTAGCACCGTACTTTGAGCCTCTCGAGCATAAGGATCCCTACATTGAGTCACTTCCTACATCCTCCCCGTTATAGACTGACCCTTCCCCTAGCCACCTTGGACTATCACCCGCGGACTTGCTCGCACCACCTATAATTTCATTGATTCTTCTGGATCCACCAACACAAGAAGTGAGAGTTGAGCGCATTGCTGATATTGTGACGCATTAGTGCATTTCCACCGCAAACGGTCCTTCTTGCCGTTACTTGGTGCATTGGAGTGGACACCCCATATTTGATGATAATTGGATATTCACGACAAAGCTTGATAGACATGTCTTACATCTTCGATGACAGTGCAATCATCTCCATTCATCAAAGATGAATGCTTTTTAGCCGGGAGGAGTTGATGGAGATCGACACTGGAATACGGGTCACCAGTCGGCGGGACCCACATTCATATACTCACGCGGAAGGCGCGGATCGGATCGGCGATCTGAGACCCCGAGCTCATCTGGATCGTCGTTTTATTATTTATGATTATTTTATTTTTGGACATGTATTTAGTGTTTTAGGACATTGGGCGTGACAACCAATCATAGTCGTTCACGTCCTGTGTCCAACCGCCCCTCCTGTTATAAATAGGGGACGATACTTCATTTATTGGTATTGTCTACTTTGTGAGCGAATCCAGAACTGACAACCATTCGTGGTGCGACACCGCAAGTCCCGAGGTGTGACGTCCCAAATTTCCTTTTCATTTTCCCATTTATATTCAATTACTTTCCTATTTCCCATGAGCCCATCACTATTTCTCGCCTCTAACCCACGCGCCCCATTCATCGGAAGGAGAAAACAGTTTGACGCTACAGTACACCTCCTTCCTCAACGGAAACATCGCAGGCTTTCGGTCGCATCTTCCTCCCATCCTAACCACACATCCATCTCCTCATCGACGAGCAGAACAACACCTCCAGTCCTCGTCGCTTGCCCCAATCGATAGCCGTCCAACATCAATCCCATTGATCCCGTCGACCTCTCCTCTACAGCAGATTGACGCCTCCTTTAGTCCTGTTCTCTGTCGTGGAACCACCAGAAACAACCACAAGTCACGACAAACCTCTCTCTGTCCACTGAACTTCTTTCACCGCCCTTTTCTCTGTCGTGGAATCACCAACAAGTCGCAATCTCCATTTTACTTCCACAGTCACTTTCCACTAACCCCGTATAAGCCTCTCACCTCCAGTGAGCAACATCTTGTTGTATACTTCCAACGGCCCCGACATTTCACTCTTTCCAGCAACCGGGTTCAACTCCGTGCAACCACCGTCTGCCTCCAACTGACCATTATTGGATCTCCCTTGTTTGTGAGTATAATTGCAGCGTGTTATCTTTTTTTTTTGTTAATTACTTGATGATTACTTTGTATGTGCTTGTGGAGTAGCTTTATTGTGCTATTGTTCATTTTCTTTAATTCTTATGCGCTTGCCATTTGTGAAGTAGTAGTGGAAAACACTCCTCGTAGAAGTGAGCGTGATTTTGCTTGAGTACTTGAATTAAAGTTCACATTGTGGTAATTTGCTATGCGTATAAAATCATTATTGCTAGGTTTTATTTCCAAGTAAATTAATAATTATGCTTGCATCATTTCGGTTGCATTTATTTGAGTCATCTTGCATCACAATCACTTAGGGTTACATTAGCGCCGACATACCGAAGTCACCCGACCTACTCTGCGTCGCTTACGCCTACTCTTTTCTCCCTATAAATACAAATTAGAGACTTAAAGAACCATTTTATTAACTATATTCATGATCATTAAAGAATCATTTTATGCATGATTAGCCCATACAAAAGTTAGTAATTATGTTAGAAAAGCCTAATTAAAGGCCCATCTAGGGGCTCATTTTTCTCTGTTCTCTCTCTTTGTACTAGTCTTACATCTTGGATTGAGATTTCTCTCCTTTCTCTTTTCCTATATAAATGTATTTATATTGTAATTTATCATTCAAGAAGTATATACAAGGTTTGAGGCCTCTCGTTACATCGTATCAGAGGGAACGGTCTCCTCCTTGGGTTCTCGTGGTCTCTCTGTCCGCGGATTCTCGTGGTTTGTTCGCGGCTACTTGCGGTCTCCTTTTTCCTAACCGTCCGAGCTAGGTTGTCTTACCTGTCTGTTTGGAAACCGCCTGTTCTCCCGGCTGACCGCGCGGCTTTTCCTTCTCCAGCTTAGCCGCAGTGTCATGCAACCTGTCTTTTTCTAGCCGCTGTCTCCGTAACTCTGTTTCTCTCGTGGCTTCCACGTCTCCTCCTCCTCATCCTCCTACCTCTCTTTTATAAACCTCTCTCACACGTGGGGTCCACCCTCTCTTATTTCTTTCTCTGACCGCCCGGTCTCCTTTGCTATCCGCGCGGCCTTCCTCTCGCGTTTCTTTCTCTTCCCGCTTGTCGCGACCTCTCTAAAGTCGTCGCGGTCTCTCTCTAGTCGTACGTTGCGCCTCTTGCTCGCTGCGGTTTCTTCATCTTTTCTCGCCTCAATCCGCATTTAGGTCGTGACATCTCTCATTGCCGATGGTGGACTCACCTTGACCGTGTGGACTCCTCTTCTAACCTCTTCACCACTAGTCGCTGCGACCTGTCTTGTCGCTAGAGGTTTCTACTCCTCCCTTAGCCGCATCCTGGTCGCGACTTTCCTTGTCGCTGGTGGACTCACCTTGACAGTGCAGACTTATCTTCTAACTGCTTCACCGCTAGTCGCTGCGACCTGTCTTGTCGCTAGCGGTCTCTTCTCTTCCCTTAGCCGCATCCTGGTCGCGACTTTCCTTGTCGCTGGTGTGTCCGCCGAGACCGTGCGACCACTTCCTCTGCCGACTTCTCTCCCTCTTCAGCCTCTTCTCCTTCTAGCCGCCCGACTTCTCTTGCTAGACGCCCGACCTTCTCTGCCAAGCCGCCTGGCCTTCTTTGCCCAGCCATCCGGCTTCTCTTGCTAACCGCCCAGTCCAAACCTTGCAAGCCGCCTGGCTTCTCTTGCTAGCCGCACGGCTTCTCTTGCTAAAAGCTCGACCTCTTCTGTTAGCCGCATGGCTTCCGATGCATCCACTGCTACTTCTGCTCCGCCAGCCCGTGCTACTGCTACGGCTTCCGAACTCGGTGATGAGCTCTGGATTACTACCATTTCTCTGACTGGGAAACGAAATTTCGTCGAATGGATTCACTCTGTTCGTCGTGTTCTGCAGACAAAGGGTCTCCTTCACCACTTGACCCGATCTACCCCCGATGCTCCCTCCGATGACTGGCTTCGCGATGATGGTCGGGTACAATCCTGGCTCCTCAACTCTATGGATACCGAGCCCTACAAGATGTCCATGTATCATGACACGGCCAAGGCCATGTGGGAGGAGCTCCACTCTTTTTACTCTGGGCACAACAGTGTTCAGCACTTATATGATATTCTCTCCGACCTTCAGAACCTTGCTCCTGGTGCTTCCAACGATATGATCTCTTTCGTTTTCCAGGCAAAGACCCTGGCCTAGGCTTGGATTCAACATCAGCCTCCAACTACTGATTTAGCTACTCAACGGGCCCAGAAAGAGGCTGTCACCATCGCAATGATGATGTCCCATGTTCCGCCCTACCTGCATAGTGTTCGGGCCCAGATCCTTTCTTACACGGCGACTCCTTCATTGTCTGATGTCTGCTCTATGCTGCTTAGAGTTTTACGCCTCCTACTGAGGCTCATCCCGGATTTGCACCGGCTCTTCTTCAACGGCCTCTCCTTCCGACCCCCCTCCTGCTTGTGGATCTTCCACTCGAGGGGGCCGACCTCCGTCTCGGGGACGAGGATGTGGTGGTCGTTCGTCTATTAAATGCACATATTGTGGTCGGGGTGGTCATCTTGAGGCTACCTGGTACAGCAATCATGGGTTACCTCCTCACCTTGCTGCTACTTCCTCTGCTGCTCCTGCTCCCACTGGGGCTTCTGCCCAGGATCCGGCGTCCACTACCCGCCAAGATATCGATGAGCTCCGCACCCAACTCCACCAGCTATAGGGTGCCCTCGGCCGCTCCTCCTGCTCGGTTGCGTCTTTCTCTGCGGAAGGTATAACTTGTCTCTCTCATAGACCCCACTGGATCGTCGATTCCGGCGCTACTCACTATATTACCTCCCAGAAGCCCTCCCAGTATCTCCAGACGGCTCATCCTCCATGTATCACTGTGGTCAATGGTGACACCCTACCAGTCTCTGGCGCCGCTGCTCTCCAGCTTACCCCGACCCTTTCTCTTTTCTCGATTCTTCACGTTCTGGGGTCTCCTTTCAATTTACTTTCTATTAATCGCCTGACGCACGACCTTGAGGTCATTGATTGTTGCATAACCTTTTCTCCTTCTTTTCTTATGCAGGATCGTCACACTTGGAGTATCATTGGTAGGGGGTAGTTGTTGAATGAGCTTTACATCTTGGATATCCCACCCACTATTCTCTCCGTCGTCTCCATTGTCCATTGGCATCGCCGCCTTGGGCATGCTCCCCTTCCGATTCTCAAGCGGGCTCTTCCTGATGTTCCTTTACGGGAGTTCTCTTGTGAATCTTGTATGTACGACAAACAACATCGTTCTTCCTTCCCCCTGCCTGTACCAGGAGTAGTACTTCATTATCTTTAGTTCATTCTGATGTATTGGGCCCTTATAAAGTCCCTACTATCTTTGGATTTCACTATTTTGTCATCTTTATTGATGATTACTCGCGTACTACATGATTATATTTACTACATGATCGTACTGAACTTACATATGTTTTTCGTGCTTTTTTAATTGAGATGCGTCCGCAGTTCGCCACTCTCCCTCAAAATCCTCCGCACTGATAATACTCGCGAGTATACGGGTCGCACCTTCTCCAATCTCTGCACCGAATTTGGCGTCATCCATCAAACTTCGTGTGTTTATACTACGGAAGAATCGTCATCTTCTCGATGTTGCTCGGTCCCTCATGTTTCAAATGAATGTTACGATCGAATATTGGAATTTTGTCGTCTGCACAGTCTGTCATCTCATCAACCGTCTACCCTCGTCTGTTCTTGACTTTGCCTCACCTATCCAACTTCTCTATCCTTCCACCACCCCCACCTCTCTCACCCCGTGGGTCTTCGGTGTTTGTTATATTCATCTTCTTGCCCCCCCTTCCAACAAACTTGCTCCTCGGACGACAAAATATATGTTTGTTGGCTACTCCCGTACTCAAAAGCGGTATGTTTGCTACTCTCCTTCTGATGGCAAGCTAGTCGTCTCGGCAGATGTAACCTTCTGCGAAGATCATCCCTTCCACTTACCATCCCCCACCCCGTCTTCCTCTCCTCCCCTTCCCCGGCCCGTCGTACCTATCACGCCCTCTTCTCTGCCATCTCCTTCCTCCTCTCTCCCTTCCCCCCTCGGGTTCCTCCACCCCTTATCCGTGTCTAAAATCGTCGTCGCTCCAAGGATGATTCCTTGCACCAGCTCCCTGCTCCCAGCGACACCCCGACAACGACAGATCCAGCTCCCACCTCTACAGCTCATCCTTTGGCCAACTACGTTTCTCTCCATCTGCTGACTCCACCTCTCTACGTCTTTGCCACCTCTCTTTCCTCTATTTATATTCCTAATACTGTGCAGGAGGCGCTTCAACACCCGGGGTGGCGGGCGGTCATGGACGATGAAATGCGGGCTCTCTAGGCTAACCAGACTTGGGATCTGGTTCCTCTTCCTTTAGGCCAACACTGTATTAGTTGCAAGTGGGTCTTTGTTGTTAAACATGCGTCGGATGGCACCATTGAGCGTCTAAAGGCCCGCCTTGTGGCCCGGGGTTTTACTCAGCAACCTGGCCTTGATTATGAGGAAACCTTCTCTCCGGTGCCAAATTGAACACGGTTCGCGTTCTTCTCTCCTTCGTTGTTCATCGTCATTGGCCTTTTTATCGGCTGGATGTTAATAACGCCTTCCTCTTTATCGGATGGATGTTAAGAACGCCTTCCTCAACGACAATCTGCAGGAGACTGTTTATATGCACCAACCTCCCGGGTTTGAGACCACGGGGGAGTCTCGGGTATGTCATCTTCGGAAATCTATTTATGGTCTCAAACAGTACCCGCACGCTTGGTTTGAAAAATTCAGCAAGGTTGTCTGTGATATTGGCTTCATTCGGAGCTTGGCTGACTTTTCTCTCTTCACCCGACACCGATCAATCGGAACTGTGATCATACTTGTCTATGTTGACGATATTCTCATTACTGGCGACGATACTACAGGGATACAACATATCAAGTAACAGTTGAATTCCGCCTTTCAAACCAAAGATCATGACAACCTTCAGTATTTTCTTGGGCTTGAGGTTGCACGACGCCCTGATGGTCTTGTGTTATCCCAAAGGAAGTATTGTATGGACCTCCTTCATGATGCCGGCTATTCTGGATGCAAACCTACAAATACTCCTATAGACGCTAATCACATGCTCTCGGCCTACAGCTCTGACTCCGATAAGCTGCTTACAAATTCGGAATACTATAGACGCTTGGTTGGGAAGCTGATTTATCTTACGGTTACTCAACCAGACATATCTTTTGTCGTGGGAGTTGTGAGTCGTTTTATGCATGCTCCTCGGACATCTCATCTTCAAGCTGTCGAGTGATTTCTTCGATATCTCAAGAACGCTCCAGGACAAGGGCTTGTGTACAAGCCATCCGCATCTCTATATCTTGTCGCGTGATGCTGACTATGCAGAATCCATTGATGATAGACGTTCCACAACTGGTTTTTGTACCTACTTCGGTGGACATCTTATAACCTAACGTAACAAGAAACAGACTGTGGTTGCTCGCTCTTCTGCTGAAGCGGAGTACCGGGCTATGACTGCTGTTGTTTCCGAGTTAACTTAGCTTGAGAGCCTTCTGGGAGACTTGGGTGTTCGTCTCTCATCACCGGCGACCATATTTTGTGATAGTCAAGCAGCAATACATATTGCCAAGAATCTGGTCTTTCACAAACGCACAAAGCATATTGAAGTTGACTGTCACTTTATTCGGGAAAAAGTACAGTCAAAGAAGATAGATTTGGAGCATGTTCCTGCTACAGACCAAGTTGCTGACATCCTGACTAAAGCTCTCTTCCGGCCGCTATACTACCAGTTTTTATCCAAGCTTGGTGCCTACGACTTGTACGCTCCAGTTTGCGGGAGAGTGTTAGAAAAGCTTAATTAAGGGTCCATCTAGGAGCCCATTTTTCTCTTTTCTCTCTCTCTTTGTATTAGTCCACATCTTGGATTGGGATTTCTCTCCTTCCTCTTTTCCTATATAAATGTATTCATACTTTTAATTTATCATTCAAGAAGTATATACAAGGTTTGAGGTCTCTCTTTACAAATTACATCACCATCATTATTAGCCTTATGCAAACCCTCTTGTGTAGGAATTGTGTTTGACAAATGTAAAAATGCACTAGTTTCATGGCTACATGCTAAGCTACAGATATAGATTATGCACTAACTTGAGTACAATTTGGCTAATTGAGCAGTCAATTCTCTGATATCCAAAGTCACTGCAATCAAATAATGTTGAACAAGTGACTTTAGAATGATCTATATGGTAAAGTAGATGTTAATAAAATCAAAAACCCTTTCTGTAGGTGTTTTTGCTCCCTATCTGAAATAATGTTCATCATGATAAACTATGCCATGTAAGATTACTAAATGTTTATTTGTAGTTCCAAACTTTTTACTGAATAGATTATGTTAGATAAAAGACCCAGAGTAGATATTCAAATATAACTAATAACTAAACCAAGACCTTGTTTGATTGTTTTTTAGTTTCTTATTTTTGTTTTGACAAATAAGTACTTATGTTCTAGGAATCATGCCTGAATGGAGTTGCTTTTGCTTTTGAAAATCAGGTGGATGTTTGAAAAATTCTGAAAACATCCTACATGGATCAACTATTTCTAAAGTTACTGCATTACTTAGATTGTTAAGTATGATAATTACAGTAGTTAATACTTAATCGTAAAATTTAATATAGTATTTTGGTACTGTTAATTAATTATAATTTAATAAGATTATTAAGAATTAAAATACTATTTTTTTTAAATTTCTCTAAAAATAAGTAAATCATCTGTGCATATTTATTTGAAGTAAAAAAATTAAAAAGGAAGATGAACATGGTCTAATTGAATTTACAGTATGCATAACCAAACTTCACCTTCTATTATTCCATCTTCATCGCCCTCACTAGATTTGTAGCCACTGATCTCTTCATCTTCTCAAACTCTTCATCTTCAATGTTTTTCACCCTGAAACTTCAGTACTTAAATCAAGCACCTTGTACAACTGTTTTCTATGTATCCTTGTTTCTCCTACTTGAGCGCACTTTTGCATCATAGATCGCCAAACTATCATAATTAAAGAGCAATCATACTTCCTTGCTTCAAGTATCAGCACCCATGAAAGGAGTTCTTATTGCGCACCGCAGTGAATGTAATCATATTGTAGGCATAAATTGAGTTGTTGATCAACAATATGATATTTGAAATCCGTCTATTTGTTTTCATTCAATCTAAAAAGGAAAAATCAAATTTATTGTTTTTTAATATTTGTTGATAGTATTTCACTTTCAAATATTATCATCCAATTTTTTTAAAACTCCTTTTTTTGAATGGAAGAAAGAATATAAGAATTTCTAATATCATATTTTCGACTGGTCGATTGTCTTAGCAATTAAATATGCTGCATGGCACCTTAAAATTCGACCCATGCAAGGTGCACCTTATTGTCTAGCACCATAAGGCAAGGCATTCTCATAAGCAACTCCTAAAAAATGGTGCTTGCCTGAGTGTTCTATAAAACACTCTGAACTTGCTTTGGCACCTCAATGAGTTTCTTGTCTCATCCTTAATAATGTAGGATTTTCTTTATTTAATGGGTTCTTTTATCTTGTTGTAGAAATAACTTAATGTAACTCAATTATTCAAATAAATTTTTTCACGAAACTATTTTGTTTGTTTGTGAGATCTTGTTATTTGTAAAATTATTTCTAATATATTATCCTAAGTAGGACCTGTAGTTATGTTTTAAACTCAAAAATCTGTAGAAAAAATGTTCAAAATTTAGTGCTTTGAAATCAATATCGATTGGATTTGATTTAGCATTTGTTTGATTCAGTTTAAAATCAACTAGGTATAAGATATACACACACACACACCTACATCTTAATGTATCAATGCTTATTTAACCAATAAACACGGCATTTATTTTATGTTCCATAATATTACACAATAATTATACATCAAATATATGTATAATGATTTCAAAATAATGTGATTCTGGGAATCTGGTCCGAATGTTTGCATTTGGATGTGAAAATAACTGAATTTAAAATGGATAAGTGGCACTATTAGTTTGAACTCAATGTTGCAGATGTCGGATGTCGGGGACACGTCGGTTTGGTTTTCATGTCGGTTTTTTATATATCGGGGGATATATCGGGGATATTTCATATATCGGATTTTAATATTTAATTAGCTATATATGTAATTAAATGTTATTTTTTAATTTTTATACATATCACAGTACTACCTATTTTACAACTTATTGAACTTTTAAATATTAAAATTTATATGTAGCATTTAACATAGAACACTTTAAAGATTAAATTTGCAAAACTAGTGATTTTAAGATTAAAATTCCAAAAATCAAATTTCAAACATACCTCATTCTTCATCACCTGAAAACTCATCTATAGTTGTCAGAGTAGATAAAATATGATCTTCATCCAATGAACCCTCTAGATCTCCCTCGTCCACTTCAGATATTTTTCTCTTTCCCCTTCTTTGATAACTAATTGTCACTTCTTTGCTTGTAGCTAATCTTTGAGGTCTCATTTCATCATGATCAGCGTCGACTATATTGCCAATTTGCGCTTGTCAGCCCTCGCTAGGAAAGACTTCATCATCGTCATCTTCATCTTCATCCTCCTCAGGATTAACATTCACCATCCACTCTTGTACCATTCCAGAATCAACATTCTTAGCTGTCAATGGATCCCGAGATGTCTCTGAATATTTTGACTTTAGCAAAACATTGAATTTTACAAATACTAAATCGTTCAATCTCTTGATATCAAGTTTATTTCTCTTTTTAGAATGTATCTGTACATTTTTAAAAAGAGTTAAATAATGCATACAATCATATAATAAGATATAAATGTTTAACTACATAACTAAATTAATGTATACCATCTCGAAGGTGCTCCAGTAATTCCGTCATTCACTGTCTGCTTGCAGTAGTTGCATTTGATTCGGTTTGTGTCGTTTGCAACTAGCTTCTCACCAAATGCCCAGAACGAATCTCTACCGGTTGGTACCAGTGATACGGGAACCTCACTAGAACCAGCAGAAGAAGCCATTCTAATAGGACACGAAATGAAAATAATGTTAGTTAAATGAAATGAAAAAATATTTTACATGATTATATCACGAGAAAAATTGCTAGTTGAAAAAAAATCAACATCATAAAAGCCCCATAACTTCATTAGATCGTTAGATCTTCAGATTTTTTTTATATTATTCTTGCAATAATTTATTTATCCAACAAAATTTTGCATTCTCAGTAGTATACTAGTATACAAAGTTATAACTATCATTCAAACTTTCAAAGTATCCAACAAAATGAACAAAGCATTCAAGTATCATTCAAATTTTCAAAGCATCTCACATTTTATTTATTAAAAGCCACAAAGCAGCAGAGCAACTACAAATGTGATTGGATATACATGAATCATTGATTGCAAAATGAAGTTGGATAAATAACTATTAATATGGGTATTTCAAATCATTTGTTGATTAATAAACATGTCAAATAAAAATAAAGCAGCAACTAATAAGACAAATAAAGCAACAACGCAGCCACTATGCTACAACCAAAAAAGCAACAACAAATAAAATAGCGGACCGACATGTCTGACAACATGTCTCTGGTTCTTTATTTTAGCCCAGAGAGCACCGAGTAAAACATTAAAGATTAAACTGCTATAATTTTACACTAAACATATTATCTAAAATTAACTTTTTAATAAGAATGAATACGTTTTAAAGTTTTAGTAAATAAAATAATATATACATAATAGTCACTTGCATATTTAATTTGTAATAGCCTTGGCAAAACCTCAAAAATAGCCTCTACAAATAAATCAGGACAAGAAGTATCAGTAAAAAGGAGTCATCTCAGTACCAATAAGTTATGTTCACAGTTAGTTGAAATAATCATTATTAGGATCCATGCGGAAGACCTATTCAATTATTAAGAACATTCTTCCTGTCCCTTTCCTATTAGAACGTATTCATTCTTATTAAAAAGTTAATATTAGATAATATGTTTGGTGTAATATTATAGCACTAAAAAAATGAAATGCAGAGCGATAGAATGAGAGGGGGAGGTAGGGAGAAGAATGAACCAGCCGAGAGAGCACCAGCGAGCAGGGAGAGGAAAGGACCAGTGAGCTAGAGAGCACCAGAGAACTAGAAAACCAGAGAGCACCAGCGAGCAAGGTGAAGAAAGAACCAGAGAGATAAAGTGCCGACAGCGTGCGAGAGAGGGGGAGCACCAGCGAGCTAGAGAGCACCAGAGAACCAGAGAGCACCAGCGAGCACAGAGAAGAAAGAATCAGAGAGAGAGTGCCGACAGCGCGCGAGAGAGGGAGAGCACCAACGAGCTTAGAGAGCATCGGAGAATCAGAGAACCAGAGAGCACCAGCGAGCAGGGAGAAGAAATAACCAGAGAGACTGTGCCGCCGACGCGCGCGGGAGAGCTAGAGCAGGAGCGACGGGGAGAGCTAGGGCAGAGCGACGGGGAGAGCGGGATGAAGTGAAATGAGCAGGGTCTTGTGAAATGAGCAGGGTCATTTTATTATTAAGAAATAAGAATTAATAAAATAATTTTTTAAATAAAAAAAAAAGGTAAAATGACGCCCGATATCGGGCGTTATTTGGTGCCGACATGTCGGTTTTAACCGACATGTCGGACCGCTATTTTCAAAACGCCACGAAACGAAATTGTGCCGGTTTTGTGTCGTTTTTGCACCCAAACCTTCATGTCGGCCGACATGTCGGACATGTCGGCCGATGTCCACAATACTGTTTGAACTCTAACGATCATTCACCCAAGAAATAGTTTATACATACCAATAGCAATAGTGTTGATGCATTAATTTATGTTACTTAAGATAATTTTAGAATGGAAACATTTCAAATCAGCATGTTATGTAGTGTCCTGAATTCATTACAGAAGAATGATGTAGAGAATGTAAAAAAATCATATAGGGAGGACTTCAGTCTAGATTGAGATCCTTTACATTTAAACTGCATTAGGGAGAGTGATGTTGATGGCTCCGGCGGAAAATGGAGCTCCGTGGAGCAATGGACCTCCCAATCGTTGTGGGTAATGAAACTCAAATGGAGTTTCTCGCTTTCCACCACCCGGAGGTCCAAAATAAAGGCTACCTAAACATTTCCATTTCTCTGGTGAGGTGAACTAAAAATGCTAGTGGAGCAAAAATCAAGTATCAAACTGAGCCTTAGACTTTAGAGGAGCTGAACGGATATTGTTGCCTTGGTGGTCGAGCTTGATGCTATCTAGCAGCAAGGAGAATGTCAATCCGGTTAAGTGCAGCATGGATTGAGTCTATGGTGGTGTTGGTGTTCATCTAAAGGAAGTGACTGGTAGGGTTGGATCCCGCCGTCAGAAGGAGACGGCAGGCGGATTGGCAAGTTGAACCATTTGTTGCAAGTGAGAAAACGGAAATCACACTAGCATACGAAGGGATGTGGTCGCTTGATAAGCTCACCCTCTAAGAATTCCTCTCCAAATGGAAGATTATAACAGGATTTTCCAAAATAATTTCTAACCCGCATAAACCCTCCTTGTATATAGAATGGCACAATTGTAATAAGAAAAAAATTACTTATTTAATACAATTACTAATAAAAGATAAACTAATGGAGGCACTCCTGTTTCGTTGTGAGGTGTCCTCCGAAGAAGTGTTTGCGTATTCATTGCTATTGAAAATCTTGGTGTGAAATTGTCTTTATTTTTAATAAAGCTCAAGTCATATTTGACAAGTGCATGATTGCTTCCAATTATCTCTGAACAAGTGCTCCATGGTAGTCCAATTTAAGAGCTCTGCTCTCATTTTCCGTTTATTTTTAGGAATGCTAGTTCTTCCTTGAACAATCAACTTATGGTGCAGAATTCTACTTTTATTTTCTTAATTCTGTCTTTCCATGCTTGCTTGTTTATATAGTGTGTGTGTGAGAGAGTGAGAGAGAGAGAAACAAGCATACATGTAAGATGAGCAGAAGTAACCTACTTTTCACTGTAGGTGTCACTTTTTTAAAACCAATTAAACTGAGATTACGCCTAACATCCATCTCTCACGTTACTTAATTAAAATGAAGATGGTTCGTGTGCTAGAGGTAACATGAGATGGTGTATCGAGACTAATCTCATTTTGGGAAACTAATAGACTTGTGCATGTAATATAGATCCTGGGCACTCCACCTACGGCCAATTGATTTTAGGTTTGATGCTTATATTTTACCAGATTACACAAAGACTTCGTTTGGCATGGTGGTGGAGCTCCATTTTCAGTTCTTGCTTTGGTGGTTATGAACCGTCATTCGTAAATGCCCGACCTCACGCAAGGAACTTCAACCTTTTTATGTTCAAAACTAGTTTTCTTTTTTTGGTGGCGGTCTCATCATGCCAAACATATATTCAATGAATGTGGTTTTTTTTTCAAACTCACCAAAGCAAAAATACTGAGCCAAACAGAGCCTAAACCTACCTAGATATTGCAGTTTGCACTGCCCAAAACCTTCTGAATGCTAGCTTTTCACACTGAATCCTCTCCTCCCTACTCTTCTCTTGTAGAAAACCAGATGGAAACAAGATCCAATCATGCGAGGCCTTCATGTTAGACCATGAAAAAGATAGGAAGAGTGATTGACCCACAGTTAGGCATCTATCTTCTTATGGTGTCGAGTACCACTGGTTTCATTGGACGAATAGGGCTTCAGAATTAGAATTGGAGGTCCAAATCCAATGAAAATGGAGCTCCAATTCTAATTCTAGGTCCACAATTGTACCCAAACAAACGAACCTGTGGGATTTCCTACTTGCAGGAGGCGTAGTGAATATATCTGTAACTTTCTCTGCTTTTTCTACTTACCATGATTGTTTAAAAAAATCTGTTTTGAAATCTGTGAACTAATCAGATTTTATTTACAGGGGGCTCAGGTTTGTGGTTATTATACTCAACATGGCGTGTGCAAGTTTGGGCCCACTTGCAAGTTTGATCATCCAATGGGACAGTTGAGTTATAGCCCCTCGGCATCCTCTTTAGTTGACATGCCCGTCGCTCCCTATCCCATTGGAATCTCCGCCCCGACTCTAGCTCCGTCCTACTTGTCAACAGATCCGAGGCCGCAGTATCTTCACCGGAAAGATCCCTTTTCAACTCGAGCACAGTCGTCCGAGGACGTGCACACGGGCTCGGTTGCTCCGTTATTAACAAAGGCGCGATTTTTACCCCATTCCCAACTCCAATCATCCTCTCAAATGCCCGCCTCAACCAGTAGCGGCCTGAATATGAGTAGTTCAAGCTGAAACAAAAAAAAATACATTTTCAAACAATTTTTTGGACTTAACAACGAAGTTGCAGCATGTTGGATGTTCTTGACTGAAGTGGAGAGGTGTATTATGCGCTTATTGTACAACACGATTCTTATTAGTCGCCGTTGTAGTGCGATACGACGGATCGATTTCCGACGGTTCTTCTGTTCATATCATCTCTATCCCTCAGGTAAATAAGTTATCCCCTGTGTCTGACTCCAGGTATAGCCCAAAAAATTATGGTCTTCCATCTTTTTGTTCTTTCTTTTAAAATTATTAAATAACTGCAATGGGGGGAGTCCCAACTTCTTGGAACATGTCCATGGAGTTGTATTAAACTCAACTGTTTTCATTTATATTGCAATGTTCTGAAAATTAATGTTTTTTTTGCATATAATTCTATGTTCTATACCTACATATGTATGTTTCTATGCTGCTTTCTTTTTTTTTGTAATGTTTTGTGGCAGTATATAGATCTAACGGTTTGGTTTGGTTCTGTTTTGGAGCGAAATTGTAAACCGAACCACCCCTAAAATTGAACTGCGCAAACCATTGGAACCAAACCGAATCTAACCAAATGTTTGGTCAGGCTCGGTTTGTGGTTTGAAAAATTAAAATGTAAATACATAATCTAAGATTTGAGGATAAAAATTTAATGACATATATGATATTTATCCAAGTTAAAAAAAGTGAAAGTAAATGTAATTTTTATATTATTTAAAATGTAAAGTATTTATGTAAATACTTCTATGGTATTATATTATTATTATATTATAGAAATATATACATTAATATTATAACAGCTGTATGGTTTGGTTTAACATTAAAAATTGTGAACTGAATTGAATCATCTGGTTTGATTCGTCGGTTTAGTTGGTTTTTATTTGTACAAAGTAAACTTAGAAAACCTTTAATAATTTTAAAAGTTAAGGGTTATTTGTATATAACTTCATGTATTCTACCTCATATTTTATGGGTCATGTGTGTCCCACCAAAGTTAATGTTGGGTTATTTGAGTTATTGTAGGTCAAGTAACATGAAGATGGAAGGTCTAATGTTTTTTCACCTTGGGAATTAATTGAATTGTTACGAGCAGCGCGTATTTTGGACGAAGCAATGTGTTTTGGAGCATTGTTCTTCGGAATCACATCATTTTTGAATGCTCAGTTTTGTATCATTATGATGTTTGGGTAGCTTAAAACAACCTATTTTGGCCCAATTTAGGCTCCGTTTGGGAGGACTTTTTTTCAACGGTCAAGCGATTACGACCGCATGAACCAGGACTTAATTAAGGTCCGATTCA
The DNA here is from genome assembly GCA_039583875.1 of Platanthera guangdongensis. Taxonomy (NCBI): domain Eukaryota; kingdom Viridiplantae; phylum Streptophyta; class Magnoliopsida; order Asparagales; family Orchidaceae; genus Platanthera; species Platanthera guangdongensis. The sequence continues at coordinate 24,168,046 of CM077157.1, forward strand.
TGTTGTCGTGACCGCCTGACCGGTGAAAATAAGTCCCCCCAAACGTAACCTTAATCTATAATCTGTTTGTTGTGATTTTTTTTATTAATCTTAATCGTTACAACTTGATTTTCACTTCACCTTCCTACCTTCAATGTAACCGCTGGTCATCTCTGTATATGAATCAGTATTCTCTTAGTTTGAAATGAAATGAATAGTATCTATTTCATTGTGCAGATCTATTTTTGATTGATCTGACGGGTTCACTAATCGCAACTGTTTATGTTTTTCTTTTAAACAAAAAACTCTATATCATTATATCAAGTGAGAATGCATTCACACCATTAAATGGACCTCTATTTGAGAAAATTATTGGTGAGTAACGAACCTAAGATCACAGTGTGAGACCCCTGATCAAGCCGTGTATTTTCACTAGCACGAATATTCAAGCATTATTGATCTAAAATATGATCATTTTTAAAACGACTTTATTACACAAATACGACTATATATTTTTCACAAACAATTTGCATCATTGAGATCAAGAACATGCGGCTCTATTTGCTCCTGCTCGGTGATCTTTTTAGGATCACCGCTCGTTAGACCTAAAAATTGCTCCTATTTGAGGTTTCAAATAGAGAGAATCCAGATCATCATATATGCCTCACTCTTCCTTTGTCATCCCCCCACCCACCCATCTTGAAACCACCTCCTTTCCTTTGTAATATCCAACCATTCAAGTAGCATGCATATAATTGTGGACCACACACTCTTTCATCATCGAGCCGGACCGAACCTCATCTACTCTCTTACTCTTAGGTGTTGTTTGGCCATCTGGCTCGTAGCAATGGTCGAATGAGGAATGCCAGTGGAGCCCCTGCGTCCAACCGGAGACGGAAAGTGTTCTGCGTTGAACAATGTCTCGCTGCCCATGTTTGGGTGCTCTCCTGAGTTGCCGGCCCGCCAAACATCCCAACGTGATGTTTTCGAGATCAAAGTAGAACATAAAGTGTCCAACTCATAGTTCATGTATGATTGTTGTCACTATTTGAACCTTTAATTCCCATAAGAATTTGTAAAGGAAGAAACTTATACTAAGTTTTATACTAACAAAATATGAATGAATATTACTCATTATATGATTTGCTGATAACAAATTGGTTTACGAACAAAGGATTTATGAATTCATGATTCGCTAGTAGCTAAATAAAATATGATAATAACGACGATATTGTGACGCAAAAATGTATAATGGAGTCGGAGGCTCGAGCAAATTGTAGTGGACAAGCTATTGATGTGAATGTGTTTACTATTGTGAGAGAAATTACACAATTGAAATTTAAACATATAATTTTTATTACTATAAAGTATTAGTTTTCATTCACTCACAAAAGAGAGCAAGAATTCAAAACTAAGGCTCTATTTGTTTGGGCGTTTCGGAGCTCCGTTTTGGGCAAACGCCGCCGGAAGGCGGGTAAACAAATGAACCTCCGGCGGCGTTTGCTCCGTTTCCACCCGCCCGCCTTGAGAAACGCCCCAAAAAGCTCCGTTTGGAGCAGCCACCTCCCCCCTCCGTTTCGAACACTCCGTTTCCACCAGCCGGATCGATCTGCCACCGCCGAAACAAATGAAGCCTAAATCTGGGCCGCTTGCCTTAATACACAAATGAAAGACATGACATTGTTCTTATAGCTCAAAAGAAAATTTGGATGAGATGGAGAGTTATAGCATGAAACTTATGCTCGAAGAAGAGCGCTAATAAACAAAATATTACTCCGTTAGTAGTATCTTACTAAAGTAGCTTGATTCAAATGCAACTATAAAATCCCAAATTATGCACCGACAGAATCTCCTCATGTCACGATCTTCTATCATGACCTATGAGTTTAGGGTTTAGGATTTAGGGTTTAGAATTTAAAGTTTAAGATTAATTTAGGATTTAAAGTTTTGAATTTTAAAGAGATAAATGACACTGAAATATTCAATAAAAATAATTATCACTAGAATACTAGCTCAAACTCTCATAAATGAACATAAAATCATCAACAGTATTCCTCTAGCTTTGGCCTCTAATCTTGTTGAATAAATGAGAGGCATGACCCACTTTTTATAACTTCTAATATTTCTTCCTTTTAACAAAGGTCTCCAAGTTGGAGATGCATGGAGACTCTTAGGCATTGAAGAGCCCATCAATCAAAGCTGAGGAAGGGTGTAGGTGACCTTGGGTTAAGGGCAACGATAGAAGTGTTGAAAATGCAAAATTGCTTGCAAGCTATATGCCGAGAGGGTTGATGAGGCCATCATAAATTTGAAGAGAATTTGGGGCTGCAAATAGCCTCCTTCCCATGATCCCCACTAACTTAACGGGATCATGAGTTTGACCGCCACACACGTGATCGCCACACACGATCTTCGTGCACAGTCTGATCCTCCACCACGGTCAGCCGCCGGCGCCGCCATCACTCACGTCGGGAAGCTCAGAACCAGTCGGCCCCGCCAGGGTCGCGCCGCGGGGCGCCACCCGCAAGGAGGCGGCCATGCCCGGCCGCCACTCCCCGCAGCCGCCTCCCACGGCCGCGGGGCGCCGCCCGCAAGAGAGCGGTCGCGCCCTGCCGCCCCTCCCCGCGGCCGCCTCCCACGGCCGAGGGGCGCCGCCCACAAGGGGGTGGCCGCGCCTGGCCGCCCCCCGCGGCCGCAAGGCGCCACCCGTATGGGGCGGCCGTGCCCGACCGCCCCACCCCACGGCCGCCTCCCGCGGCCGCGACGCGCTGACCGCAAGGGGCGGTCACGCCTGACCGCCCCTCCCCTCTGCTTCTCCTAACTGGCAGCCCAGCCGCCCGCGGCTCCTCCTCTCCCCTCGCCCGTCGCGGCTCCTCTTTCGTAGCCGGCCCTCCCCACCGTCCAATCATTCCATCGTGATCGTCGTCGTACATTTCATGAATAACCACCCACTAACTGCCATGGTTAGTGGAGGGTTATCAATAATTAAGAAATTGCATGCATTTAGTATAAAATATACGCATAATATCCACCCAAAATTATATTAAATATGTTCTGCAAATAGTAATTATGGGTGATTACGGTGTGCGGATAACCGCATAACCACCGTAACCAACTCCTGAAGCCTATAAAAAGACCTCAGGATCCCCTTTATTTCTAACTTTCTCTTCTCAGTCTTCTACTTCCTCAGGTCGAAGCTCTGTCGGAATTCCCCTACGAGCCTCCTCTATCAGCCAGACGGTCAAGAAATTCGTCTAAGTCCACAACACTCGGAGGATGAAGGCGCCATGTGTGCAGTTTCAAAGAGCTTCCTACGTGCACGACGCCACCCGAATCACTGCCAACGCATCCCGGCGCGCTCCACCACGAAGTACGCTCGCCAAGCAACGTCCGAGAACGCTCATTTCCATCCGAGCGTGGGAAAGAAATCAGCTTCGAGTGAGGTGGCATGTTGCCCACCGAACACTCTACAATCTCTCCTCTCAAAGTTCTAACAAGGAGCGGTCTGTCGCCCTCGGTTCTTCAAACACTCTGTAAACAACTGTCATTAGTGAAGTTTGACTTGCATTATCCCGGTCGTGTGGTTTTTTACCCGTTTAAGGGGTTTTTCCACGTTAAAATAGCCTTGTGTGCATCAGATCATCATGTGACTGTGTGCGAGCTTGACCGCTCCACGGGCTAAGGTGGCCAAGTATAGTTCGGTCTACCATGAGGGTTGAGTTGGCCGCAACAGTTTGGCGCCATCTGTGAGAACACGTTCCCCCAAAAGTTGAAAGAGTTTTTCGAACACTCTGAAGACAATACATTCTGCACAACGGTACTCGTGACTAGTGACCATGGCAGGAAAAGCCACCCACACTATTGAAAGATCAATCATTGTGGGGCACGTCAATTCAGCTCTCGCCACTCACTCGTCAGCGCGCCTCTCGTAGGAGAGGCCATGAATGCACCTGATACGACATTAGAAGGACGCGTACGACGCATTGAAGAACATCAGACAGAGATCCTCACGCCCCCGTGAAGTGGAGATAAGCCACAAGCTCATAATCCTGCCCTCCGACAAGGCAGTCTGCCTCTGCCAACTCTGGATCGCGCTCCAGCCAAGCACCTTGCTCACTTTCCCCTTGTGAAAGATCTTCCCAATACAGTCAAATCAGCGCACACAATCTTTCCAACCGTGGAACCTGAAGCTCAACATCACTGCAATCACCTAGAAACAACCTGCATTAGGCCTACAGAAGATGAAAGGATAACACGGGAAGAATTTCCAAGCTTAATCGCTGAAGAACGTGAACGGGGCAAGCAACACACCGCATCGACCAATCAGCCTCTCCATCATTACTCACCCTTCACGCCCAAGGTTCGAGCACACCCAGTCCCCCACGGCTTCAAGCTCCCAAAGATAGAGACCTACGACGGGACAGACAACCCATCGGAGCACGTCAGGCACTTCGTCATCATGATGCAACTCTACAATGCCCCTGATCCTCTTTTGTGTCAAGCGTTCCCGACGACTTTAAAAGGACAAGCTCGCACCTGGTTCCTTTTCTTAAAGGAGGGAAAAAACAAGAATTTCACAGAGCTGACGCAACAATTTATAGACCAGTTCATTGCCAATCGTCAGATAATCAGAGATCCCTCCTACTTGTCTGGGATCCGGCAAAGTGAAGGGAAAACCCTTAAGGATTTCTTTCGATGTTTCACTATAGAGGCATGAAAAATTTCTTGCATAAAACCGAAGCTCTTGCGAGGATTTCTTCTTGGAGGACTCCATCCTAGTAGCTTCTACTTCGCACTAATATGAAAATCCGTGTCCAGCTATCCTGATATCATTCGCCGGATTGATGCCCAGATTGCAGCTGATGATGCAGTTGAAGCACATCACCAACAATTCAAAAGCAACTCAAAAAGACAGTGAGGGAAGAAGTTAAAACCACCATTGGTTCCCAGGAAGAATGACTCGCCCCGTGGCAATTCCAAATGAGCTGGGGGAGCATCACCACCATCAAGTCTTCACTCCCCTCAATACTTTGCAAGCGGAAGTGTTGCTCGCCATACACGACCATCCCTCTCTTAAAAGGCCAAGGGCTCTCGCTCCAAATTCCGGGGACCAATCTAAATACTGCAACTACCATCAAGATCACGGACATCGAACAAAAGATTGTTCGCGACTAAAGACAGAAATCGAACGATTCGTTTGTTTAGGGCACCTCGAGAGTTTTCTCTAAAACAGAGGCTCTGAACCAACAAATCAAGAATGATCTAGCCGGGGGGAAATCCCAAGACGACTATCCCGAAGAAGAGCTTGTCCAGGACATCCAACATCTTCACTTGTATTTCTTGTTATATGTATCTATTTAAACTAATTACGGTTTCTCATCATATACACAAACAACAAGTGTCGTTTTCAATTTCACTGCTTGCTGCTAACAGAGTGTTCGGACCTCCCATCAAGGACTCCAACCTCTCCCATTATAGAGTGTTTGGACCTCCCAACAAGGGACTCCAGTCTCTCCCTTTATAGAGTGTTCGGTGCTCCCAACAAGGGACTATGGACTCTCCCTTTGCATAGTGTTTGGTGCTCCCAACAAGGAACTCTGACCTTTCCCCTTACAAAGTGTTCGACTCTCCCAAAAGGAGACTTCAGCCTCTCCAAATGGTCGGTAGGGTCTACCACTCGCTGTCTTCAATTGACCTCTCTCTAGCTTGGATCAAAGGTGCGCCATTCTTCCCTGCAGTAGGTCACTACAATCAGCGGCACCCCCCGGTCCGGATATCTTAATCTTTGCCTAGCAAGCAAGTTAAGATGCCATCGGGTCTCTCCCTTCAACAAAAAACCAATCAACGACGTTAATACGTCTGATAATCATTACACAAGCTAAGCTCAACGTTGAAACCAAACTGCAAAAACAATGCACAGAAGCACTTCAAAGCATATATATACATTGTCAAAAGATGATATACAGTACAAGAACAAAAGTACAAAGACAAACACAAGGTCATCATAAGGCAGCAATATCATACAAAACTCGGTTAAAAAATCAAGTACAAACACACAGAGGCCAGGAAACTGCTACTGGCCAACTACATCTACTTCGGAATTCGAGTTGTCATCATTAGAAAGGTCATCAAAGCTAATACCTAAGACATCACATCCAAGCCTCCTGCCCACCATCTGAAGCGCCTTCGACACTCCCCGCCTAAGAGCAACCTTGCAGATGTCCTCCATTTGGGGCTCCACCTCTCTGGTCCAGCCCTCCTTACGGATCTCCTCTCCAATCAGGCAACGATCGCACATATAGTCCAAGGATTCCATGTACTCAGCAAGCCCGGCGGCCTTCAGCTCCTCCACTCGATCCTCGGAGAAAAGACACTCCACCTCAGCCTTCGAAGCTCCTAGCTCCGTCCCCAAACAAGAAACCTCCTCCTAAGAAGTCTTTAGCGACCGCATCATGCCCTCCACTAAGGATTTCTTCGTCATCACTGCTGCCCCGAGCCTCCTCGAGCTCTGCCTTCAGCTCTGAGTCAATCTGTCAAAATCGAGACACGTCTCGATCAAGCTACTCCTTCAAGACTGCTAGTGAAATCTCCGCCACCCGGAGCTTCTCCTGAAGAGTCAAATATTCATCATTCAAACTCACATAATGATTGTTTGACATGAACTATATGTGGGACTGAGCCTCAATCTACAACCAAAGAGAAGAAGATTAGTCACATAATGTAACCAAAGCAAGAGCTAGATACAGGAAGGCGCGCTTACCGCATCACTCATCGCCTTCAAAGAAGAAAAAACACTCGGGGGGGGGGGGGGGGGGGCAAAAATCTCTGAATAAGGGACTCGGGGGGGGGGGGGGGCAGAAGACTCCAACACCTCAACCTCTGAATCCGCTAGTGTATCCTCACCTTGAGGAGCCTCCTCAGCCTGATAATCTCTTGGCCACAATAATGTTCGAGGCTCTGCATCACTGGAGCCCTTTCGTGCAAGTTTTTTTTTCCGATCACAGAACAATGGCGCCTCTGCAACACGCTCTGAATCAGCCAAAAGTCCGCACAACCGCAGTCGCTTCTCCTCCACAAATAAAGAAATGTTGAATAGGCGATTCGCCAACTCCTGAGGCTCTGTGAATCCCAATACGGGAGAAAAGTCTCGTTCTCGTCCCTTCAGACGACGACAACGATCGGGTAATAAGTTTCATAGCTCCGGCAGAACCCAGGAATTTCGAACATAGACAAACAAAGTGTTGTCATGACGACGACTTGTGTGAATCTCAAAATCGACCCAACTCTTGTTGCTATAAATCTCAACACGATCGCCTCCATCAATACAAACTTCACACCAATCACTGAATAACTCCAAGGAGAACTTTGAGTGACACATGTCATCCCAAGGGGGTAAATTGCGACATAGGGACGCCGCAAAATTTCAAGATATCAATCACCTCTTCGCACGACGGGAATCAGAATCAAGACTGCATCATCGTCTCACATATCATCGACCAGCCCTTCGGCAGATCCTGAACTTTTTCCTCAGTATGGGGGATTCTCACTTCAAGATCGGCAGGTAACCCATATATTTTTCACTGGTAAGAGTGAAGCACAATCGCATTGGGCGAGCTTGCGCTTTACGCTTCGAGACCTGAAAAACAAGGCAAACAAGCATTAAGGAAGTTACAGCCGGGGCGCTCGCAACCAGTCGGCCACACATGGGTTGTGCCACGGGGAGCCGCCCGCAAGGAGGCAGCTATGTCCGGCCGCCCCTCCCCGCGGCCGCCTCCCGCGGCCGCGGGGCGCCACCCGCAATGGAGCGGCCACGCCCGACCGCCCCTCCCCGCGACCGCCTCCCGCGACCGCGAGGTGCCGCCCGTAAGGGGGTGGTCGCGCCTGGCCTCCCCTCCCCGCGACCGCACCCCGCGGTCGCAGGGCATCACCTGCAAGGAGGCGGTCGCGCCCAGCCACCCCTCCACGTGACCGACACTCGCGACTGCGGGGCGCCGCCCACAAGGGGGTGGCCGCACCCGGCCGCCCCTCCGCGCGGTCGCCTCCCGCGGCCGTGGGGCGCCGCCCGTAAGGGACGGCCGTGCCCGGCCGCCCCGCTCCACAGCTACCTCTCGCGGCCGCGCTCGACCGACCCTCCTCACTGCTTCTCCCGACCGGTCGCTCTGCCGGCCGCGGCTCCTGCTCTTCCCTCGCCGGCGATCGTCCGTCGAGGAGATGACCGCTCTTTCGTAGCGGGCCCTACCCACCATCTGATCATTCCACCACGATAGTCGTTGTACATTTCACGGATAACCACCCACTAACTGTCATGGATAGTGGGGGTTATCAATAATTAAGAAATGACCAGTATTTAGTATAAAAATATACGCATAATATCCACCCAAAACTATATTAATTATGCTCTACAAATAGTAATTATGGGGGGTTACGATGTGCAGATAACCGCGCAACCACCGTAACCACCTCCTGGATCCTATAAAAAGCCCACATGACCCCCTTTATTTTTAACTTTCTCCTCCAAGTTTTCTTCTTCCTCAGGTCGAAGCTCTGCTGGAATCCTCCTACGAGCCTCCTCCGTCAGCCAAACGACCAAGAAATTCATCCAAGTCCACAACACTTGGAGGAAGAAGGCGCCCCGTCCAAGTCCACAACGCATCCCAACGCGCTCTACCATGAAGTAGGCTCGTCAAGCAACGTCTGATAACGCTCATCTCCATCCGAGCGTGGGAAAGAAATCAGCTTCGAGTGAGGCGGCATGTCGCCCACCAAACACTCTACAATCTCTCCTCTCAAAGTTGTAACGAGGAGCGACTTGTCGCCCTCGGTTCTCCAAACACTCTGTAAACAACTGTCAATAGGGAAGTTTGACCGACACTGCCCCGGTCACGTGATTTTTTACCCATTTAAGGGGTTTTTCCACGTTAAAATCGTCTTTTGTGCTTCTGCTTATTTTGTGACTGCGCGTGCGTTCGACCGATCCACGGGCTAAGGCGATCAAGTGTAGTGCGGTCTACCGAGAGGGTTGAGTTGGCCGCAACAAGGGCATATAAATATATAATTGAGTCGTAAAGCCAACAATATAAGTTAAACGATGAAAAATTTGGACTCTGGTACCATTTGAATATTATTAGAAATTGATGCCAGAAGGATAAAGATGTTGACATCATATCCTTTGCCTTGTTATCATTCATATCAATGCAAATCTAACTAAAGCTTTTGATCGAGCACATTAAGGCTTCGTTTGGGGGGACATTTAGGCTGATTACGACCGCATGTCAGATTAATTAAGGCTGGTTCATGGGTCGTAGTTGGTGGTGTCCCCCCAAACGGAGCCTAAGGCTATGAACGCAGTGGTTGCGAACTTCCAACCTCGCCTAAAGAACTTCATTCGCGTTTTTGTTCAAAGTTATATATATTTTGGTGGTGGTCATAACCAGTTTCATGTCAAACACATTTTTATGGGAACAATTTTGGTCCGGGCTGACGCGTGGACTTTCATGGAACAAATTTGGGCGTCCTATGATTAGTTTTGTAACCATGTCGAACAGATTATGTAAACCTTGCGATTAGAATATGTAAACTTTGGGATCAGATTATAAACTTCATTTGTTCAATTTTGTAACATTGTGATCATATCATAAATTTTACGACATGTGGCAGCATGGCAACTGGGTTCACGAACCAAATCAAATCGAATAATTCTTCAATTGAATCCAAATTTAACATAAAATGCAGATTTTTGTATTCGGATTTGTTCGAATTTTCGGTGTTGGATTCAGATTCGTCATGAAATGCTGGATTCAAATGTGAGTTCAAATTCAAATTCGAATTCGTATTTGAATTCAAATTTCATAACATTTAATTATATATAATCACAATATAATTATATATAATACTTAATTACATATATATAAAAATTTTATTTAATTATATAATCTACTATTCATGAATCCTTCGAATATGAACAAAACTATTCAGATTCGAATTCAAAAACTATTCGAATCTGAATTCAAATTCAAAAAATACAATTTTAAAACGAATCTTCACGAATCAAATCTCAAATTCTTCACGAACTATACTATTTGTGAACAATCTTAATCACAATGACTCCATCTTCAAATCTGGAGATGAGGCCGGAATCAAAAACTTTTCCTATTTTATGATGGTATGTTTATATCACAGAAGCAAAAAATGTCACGCCAAACAAACTCTTAAGCCTTGGAAATAAAAGGCCAGAATGATAGAAAATTGAGTAATAATTTACCATTCACATGAGAATAATTACTTATTTAAAATAAAATAGTCATACAATTTCCACATGAGCATAAGCACATGTTGAAATTCAAACTCAAATGCTACATGTCAAGACAGTTATTAAAACATATTTAACCTTAATAATGATTCACATTTATATGTGAATATAATAAATAGTTACCTATATGATAAGTATTTTAATTGCATACAATTTAAAATTAAATTTATTTTACAACTAAAAAAAATATGACTACCAATTATTCACAAGCATATAAAAATATGAAAGAAAATAACCAAAATAACATAAAATATGGCCTATATTTTTTATTTGTTGGATCATCACAATAATGATCAAATCCACACAATTCATGTCAAGAACCCACTAATATCCCTGAATCTTTCGGCTCCGTTTGGGGGACTTATTTTCACAGGTCAATGGTTACGACCATATGAATCGGACCTAACGGATTCATGCGGTCGTAACCGCTTGACCGGTGAAAATAAGTCCCCCCAAACGGTTAGATCCGGTTCATGCGATCGAAAATGCTTGACCGGAGAAAATAAGTTCCCTCAAACGGAGCCTTCATTGGTAATAAAAACATAAACCCTAAAAATGATAAACTTTGTTGCTGTTTGTGACAGCAGCAGCGTTTGCCAGGTATGAAAAAATAGCGTTTGTAATCGCACCTTTGTGCTTTTCATAACTGTGTTCACAGCCACCGCCACGCTGAAATTACTATCGGAATCAGAGCCTTACTTGAATTAGCATGAAACTCGATTACAATTTTGCTCGAATCAAAATCAAAACATTCGACATTTTGATGTCAATCATACAAATCCCTCCAAACCAAAAAAAAACTATATATATTATCTTCTAAACCAACTTAAACAGCCGGCTAAACCTTCAACATCTGCATGGATGTTGAATTCCGAGATCGCTTATAATCTTGATTTGAACTTCCGTTGTTTTTCGCTCTTTCGAACTTTCAAATTCTGTGACGGTAAAAACAACAAAACCAGTCAACAGGAGAAAATGAAGAAATTGAAAGAGGGTAAATGAAATTCGCCTGAAAAATACTTTTAAATTGTCTTTTAATTAAGAGGAGATGTGAATCACACTAATAATTTGATAGTCTTTTATTACATTGAAACCATACACTTCATGTAAAATAATGAAGCAAATTGCAAAAACAATTCTTCCAATTCCTTCAAACAGGAAAGAGCAAGGCAAAATTACAAGGAAAAGTACCTTGAAATTCTTCTTCTTCGGCATCTCCGCTACTATATCTCGATTGATAGATACCTAAAGTAACGGAAGACGTGATGACGTTAGTAGAAACGAGAACTCGAGAAGAGCATTTGAGAGAAATTTATCGGCAACCTTAACCTTTCTTCGTTTCTTTCTCTTAGGCTTTGTTTTTTGGGTGAAGTTTAGATCATGCCATTCTTCGCAAACTTCCTGCGAAAATCAACGAAAAAGATAACAAACAAGTTTGTGAACCAACATTTGACCAATAGAATAGATGATCAAATATATTACCTCAGTAGAGCCGCCAAAAGATGAGACATGCCGAACAACCCTCCGAGAACTCGACGCTCCGCCTATTCTAAACAAAAGCGAGCATTACTAGCAGGTCTTTCTTTCCAAATTTCTCTCTTTTGGTTTTTTAGATTTATATCAAAGATATGCAACAGGAATAGGCATGCAGTTGTGTGATGAGTCAACAAGGAGTGTGTTACTTAGGTGCTATATTTTGGCTATTTTTCGGATGAGAATATATGAAGAAAATATTTTGTGGCTTAAGAAACTGTTATGGAGCTCACGCCGTTGGTTATATAGTATTAGGAGTTTTATTTTATTAAGTGTATTAGGTGTTTTAATATCGTATGAGTCAAGTCAAGTCATAGAGTCTTTATCTGTTTTTATTATTTCGCTTAGTTTTATGGTATCAGGAATTTACACCTGTGCCATCTAGATTCTATATAATAGACCCTTGGGGTCATGTAATGGGTATGAAAAAGTATTAAACAAGTTTCTCTTTCTCTCTCAAGCTTCTCTCTCTCTAGTTCTTCTCATCTCCTCTCTCATTTTAGGGTTTACCCCCTTGTATCTCCGCCTCCTTCCCCCACAATATCCGACACGTAACAATTTGGTATCAGAGGCCTTTCCTCCCCTCCGGTCGTCGTTCCCGCCGCTTCTTCACCGCACCCAGCCGCCGCTGCCCCCCTCCGGCCGTCGCACATCAACCGCGCCCAGACCCCCGTGCCACTTCCAAAATATCCCTCGGTTACACGATCTCCTTCCGCTGCCCTCGTCCAGATCCCCAACGCCATGTCGTGCTTCTGCTCGACCAGAACTGGATCGACTCCTCCCACAGGTTTTCGACACGATCTTCTTTGATCCCCAGCAGCAGTTTGCCAACTGTTTCAGTCCTTTCAGTCCTACGCCGGTCGTCATGTCCGCTCCGTCAGTCGCATCAGCTTCCCTGTGCATGCCCCTTTTGCTCTCCGCCTCATCGTCGTCGATTCCGCGACACCAACAGCGCCAGCGACGGCCCACCTCTCTGTCGTTTCAGACCCAGCAGCGCCATCCCCGCCTTTTCCACCGTCGACTCCTCGGCACGAGCCATCGGTTCTTTCTGCCGTCACCAATTCCTCGAGCCCATCCCCATTTTTTTGCAGTTTCCGCACACAAGCCACGAAAGCCATGTTCATTTCCATCCCTGTTTTTTTTTTACTTTTTTTATTTTATCCGCCCCCCCCCCCCCAAACCCTTTTCTTTCTTTTCTTATCTCTCCTTGAGCCCACCTTAGCCATACCCTCAAGTCACCTCCAGCTTTAACACAATCCCCCCATCTCTTCTTTTATTTCCTTTATTTAATTCCCTAAAGCCCTATACACGGATCCGGGGGGAGTAAAGTGCAGGGATGCACTTTACGGTAAAGTGCGGGCATCCAACGGCTCGCGTGGATGCCCGCACACACATCTCAAAGCGAGTGCATCTCGTCTCGCTTGAGATGTGTGCGGGCATCCAACGCGAGTCGTTGGATGCCCGCACTTCACGGTAAAGTGCATTTTTGCACTTTACCTCCCCCGGTTCCCCCATACACCACACATCCCATCACCTTTATTTATTATTATTATTTTTATATTTTACTCTAATTACCTCCCAAGTCCCAACCACACCTCTCTTTCCCCTTTTACTCTTATTACATCATTTTCATAATGTTCCTTAGCGCCGCCGACCGCACCGCGCTGCTTGCCCGACTCGCCGAGCTGGACCGCCGCATTGCTCTACGCGCGGCTCGACTCAGCCACGTCGATGCTCAACTCGACCTCACGCTCGACGTCCTCCGCATGTCTCGCGACTCATTGGTGGTTTTCTGTCACCACCACCACCGGAGCTGGAGTTGTCGCCTTCCCCTCCAATGATGATGCCACCACCGTCCTCCTTCGTTCATGACGCGCCGCCGCCGTCGCCGTCACCACCGCCGTCGCCGCCACCGCCGCCGCCGTCGTCGCCGCCACCGCCACCGCCGTCGTCGCCACCTTCGCCTCCGCGGCCATCGTCGTCAAGGCTGCCACCGCCGTAGCCGTCGCCGCCACATCCGCCGCCGCCTCCTCTACCGGCTCTTTTCCCGCCGGCCCCCGCCTTGCCGCTCCAACCGGCCACAGTGCCGCCTCTTCTGCCGGCCCGTGCACTGGTGACCCCGACGGACCCGTTTCTGCTACCGGTCGTCGTCTCTCTGCCCTCCCTACTACTGCTGCTCACCATCGCTCCAACGGCCGTGCGAAAGCCATTACTTTCGCCGCGCGTATTTCCCACGGCGTCGCCGCTACTTGCCGACACCTCCTCCGCATCTACGCACTATCGGTCCATGTTCTGGCGGGAGATCAAGCTTCCAGATGATCCAACTATCCAGGTGGAGTTCAAGCCTGGGGTCAAGCTCGATGTCAAGGACGGGTGGAGTGTTATGGAGCTCACGTCGTTGGTTATCTAGTATTAGGAGTTTTATTTTATTAAGTGTATTAGGTGTTTTAATATCGTATGAGTCAAGTCATGGAGTCTTTATGTGTTTTTATTATTTCGCTTAGTTTCATGGTATCAGGAATTTACACGTGTCATCTAGATTCTATATAATAGACCCTTGGGGTCATGTAATGGGTATGAAAAAGTATTAAACAAGTTTCTCTTTCTCTCTCAAGCTTCTCTCTCTCTAGTTCTTCTCATCTCCTCTCTCATTCTAGGGTTTACCCCCTTGTATCTTCGTCTCCTTCCCCCATAATATCCGGCACGTAACAGAAACATGACAAAAAGAGCGGATAAAATGTTACGGAAGCCCCATGGCGTGAGAAGAATCGGAGCTGCCACTTTTATATTATATCTTAATTCAGTTTTGTTTTGTCTTAATCGTCGTGCATCTCTCCCTCTATATAAGGAGATGTATTTTGGCGAGGGCATGTCTCTCAAAGGTTAATGTCATTGTTCTTCGTGCATCTTCTTCCTCATTCGTGCTCTGATACCAACTTGTTGTGGGTTAACCCATAGGACGTTGGAGAGTCGTCAGAAGAGAGACCAGAGACGGGGATGACGATGGGTGAGGACACTACAGAGCTAGAATCATAGCTGCCTAAGTGGGATATGCTCGATCGAGAGAGAGAGATACCAAAATCTCATAACAAAGGCAAGATGAATAGATCATCAATCTTTATCATATAGAATGTGTTTTTGCGCCTGTGAGTTTGGACAATGATTAAAAATGCCACCAAGAAAAAAATTACTTTTGAACATAAAAATGGATGAAGTTCCTTAGGTTCAGTGTTGTTGATGTCGGCCGAATTGTACATGTTGGCCGACATGTCTGACATGTCGGACGACATAAAGGTTTTGGGCAGAAAACGCCACGACATCGACATTTTAAGCAAAAATGTCATTTTTGAAAACATCCTCGATATATCGGTTTTCAGGCCCCGATATATGGGTCTTACCCAATATATCACGTGATAACTCGCGGACGATATATAACGAGTACTAAAAATATATGTATTTTTTATTATTTCTTTTAAACATCTGATTGGTAATATTTTGTTTAGTACTGTATTTATTGCATCTCTTTGAGCCAAGATTTGAATTCTTTCGCGTCGCACTCTCATTTAATGCTCTTTATGTCATTTATTGTCATCAACGCTTCTTTTTGTGTAATTTATAAACATACATTATGTTGTATATATGTTTATTGAATAATTTATAAACATACATTATGAATATATATGTTTATTGTGAAATTTATAAAAATACATTATGTATGTAACTACACATTAGGAATGAAAGTATATCAAGGATCAGGGGCGAAGCTACATTAATGATAAGGTGGGCAAATGCCCACCTTATCATTTTGCAAAAAAAATATTCGGTTTAGAAAATATTCGGTTTACATTGATTATAGGGCCCTAATTATAAGGTAAGCAAATGAGCAAATCCCAATGTTGTAGCTAAGTTAAAGAAAAAATCCTGTGAGGAGCACTGGAGCAAAGCGGCAAAGCCGACCCCTTTCTGACCGTCGTTCGTGATTTCCAGACGGAGCAAAGGCGCAAAGTCGGAAAGGAGGGAAAGCCTCGTCGTCATCGCCTCGTCGGGCCGTCGTCGGGCTTCATCGAAATTCTGAAGTCACACGGTGCTGCAGCTTCTCAATTTTCTCCTCCTCCTCTTTTTCTTCTTCAAGTCGGCCACTTTGCACGCCTGCTTCTATTGGATATCTCATATTCATTTAATCTTGTATGAATTCCTTCACAGGGAGAGAGGGCATGAACCACATGATTACATTATTTGTGCTGCTTTGAATTTCTGCTCTTCTCCCCAGCCCCTGCCCCAGGTGATGTGCATTTTCTTCCAGAATTTCAAACTCGTTTGTATTGAGTTGTGGTTATAGTTTTTTTTGTCACAACTATTTATTTGATGACTGGGGAGTGGGGATTGCCGGATTGGCCTTATAAAACCAAGGAAATGTTTGTTTGGTTGCCAAATATTAGTTTTCTTTATTTTTATTTTTTGCTTGGATCTCAACTCTCAAGATGTAGACCGTAGAAAATGGAGTAAAACCTTTCTGTACTGAAGGTTGTTGGGGAGAGTATTGCTAAAACGCATTTGTATTACGACAACAATCTCATCGGCACGCTAATTTTTGTTGATTGCAGCTTCTGAAACTAGCTAAGGAGCGTTATTTTAGAAAATCGTCAACAACATCTTCGAGCCCACAACTTAAAATTGCGACTCAACTCGATAAAGGAGAATCAAGTTGTAAAAGAGTTTGCTTAAAACTTGATCCTGAAAATCCAAATGTAGATCCTGGATTGCGTAGGCCGATCATAGACTATCAACTTAAGGATAGAGAGAAAGTTCGAAGAATGTACTTATTAAGAGGTCCTTGCCAACCAACTAAGCATCAATTTCCACAAGTTATGCAAGGGGAATCATTGAGGCGATTTAACCCAAAATGGTTTCACGATCATCCAACTTGGTTAGAGTATAGCATAGAAAAAGATGTTGCATATTGCCTCTGTTGTTATCTCTTCAAATCTGAAAACAAAGAGCATGTTGGAAGTAGTGATGCTTTTGTTATAAAAGGATTTAGAAATTGGAAAAGAAAAGATAAACTTCAATTACATGTTGGGGGACCTAATAACATTCATAATAATGCACGGAAGAGTTGTGAAGATTTGATGAAACGGGGTCAACATATTGAGATAATAATGAATAAACATACTGATCAAGAACGTAGTGACTACAAACTTCGATTGAAAGCTTTAACAATTGATGCACGATTTCTATTACGTCAAGGACTGGCCTTTCGGTGGCATGATGAATCTTTTGATTCACATAATCAGAGAAATTTTTTGGAAACTTTGAAGCTGATGACAAGCTTAAATGAAGAAATGAAAAGAGTTTGTTTAGACAATAGTCCTGGTAATCTAAAGTTAATTTCATCAGATATTCAAAAAGATATTGTCTCTGCTTGTGCAATTGAGACGACCAATTTGGTAATTAAAGATCTGGAGATGCTTTGTTTTCTATTCTAGTCGATGAAGCTCGTGATGTATCTACAAAAGAGCAGATGACAGTTGTTATACGTTATGTTAACACACATGGTCAAGTGGTTGAACGTCTATTGGGAATTTTTAGCACTAAAATTTTACATTGTGTTTTGCATTTTTAATTTTTTTTAGGTTTTAATACTTTGATTAATTTTTTAATATTTCATAATACAAAATTTGTCCACCTTGTACTTTAATCCTGGCTTCGCCACTGTCAAGGATAAGACATGAGTAGTACCAATTTCAGAGAAGATACGAGAAGCTCGTCTAAGATGGTTTGGACACGTACAAAGGAGACCATTAGAGGCACCTGCTAGGCGTTGTGAGAGGCTAGTCACTAGGCATGTTAGACGAGGGAGGGGTAGACCAATAAAGACTTTGAATGAAACTATTAGGGCACAATGGCGACAAAGGATCCATATAGCCGACCCCACTATAGCGGGAAAAAGGCTCGAGTGTTGTTATTGTTGTTGTATGTAACTACACATAACAACAACACTCGAGTCCTTATCCCACTATAGTGGGGTCGACTATATGGATCCTCTGTCACCATTTTGCCATATATTTAATCTGCAGAAGCAGTAAGCAGTGGTGGAATAATCTGTTGTTTTGCATAATGTTTAAGTACTGTTTCACAGAGAAGTATTTACAAAAAATGTTTATATTTATGAATAAATAGACAAACAAAGTTATTTAAATATTAAAATACGTACAACGGATGCCAAAATGTAAAAGCCTAAGGGAATCCCTGATATATCCACCGCAATCCGACATGTGACATTTCAAACTCAAACCGACATAAACCCGCCATCTGACATCTATAACCTTACTTAGGTCGCCGTGCCAAATGGACCCGTGAGCATGAGTTTGAAAATGGTGCAAAACATATAAAATGATATTAGCATATCAATAATGTTGGAATATACCATGATAACTTTTATTGTTTTAGGAATAGCTACAGCAATCCTACAAAACTAGTATACAAAAAATGCCAAATGGTAAGTACCGCTAATTTCAATATCTTGTTAAACATTTAGAAACAAAAGAAAGTCTTGAAGTGGTAATTAATAGTTAAGTGCAACGTGATTTCGAACAATACGCAGTGCAAAAACTATCACCGGGGATTTAACGTAGATACCGATAGCAATATGATCAAAAACAACCATGAGAAAATATTCTATGAAAATCACTTGTAGTAATTGTTCTCCATTTTTCAATTAGAAGTGTTACTTATAAATAACATAGACAATAAGTTTTAAGGGTAAATTTTACTTTTTAAAGCAGAAAGAAAACAAAATATAACAAAAACCCAGGAGAAACTATAATTGGAATGAAGATTACCATTACTAGCATTGACCGTCTCTTTTGCATTCTTCACAGCCAACTCAAGGAGATTTGGATCTATAGAATTAAGTCCACCTGGTTGTTGAAGCTTTCTCTCTAAAAACTTTGCTAAAGCCGCAGCTTTGTTTGTCGCCATGGGTCCATTTGGATGAGCCAACCTATACAAAGTAAATAGCCAGAAATTGGAAGAAAAAAAAACATCTTTATGCCATCTTTTCACAGATTCCCATCAAACATTTAGCAAAAGACCCAAATAATTGACAAAAGCAAATTACCACATGCAAAAATGTGGACAATGGAAGAAAAAGGAGCACCAACATTCCTGAAATAAACTGTTACCACTTAAGGAAGATATTCTGGTTGTCTTTGACATCAATTAGAGAACATGCACATAAAAAACTCCCACATTGGGCTGTATGAGGTCAATTGTTCATATATTTCTTCCACTCAGGAGTACACAAGATAATGGAAACTTCAGGTTTACCTGTATTCTTGAGTGAATCCTCAGGGACTATTTAGTGGGTAATATATGAGAAATTGTTACGTGCGTGGTCGTAGCGTGTCGATGGTTCATCGAAGGGGCGACCGAAGATGGATGTGGCATCGATGGTTCATCGAAGGGGCGACCGAAGATGGATGTGGCAGAAAAGATACTGCGGCACCAGAACTGTGGAGTCAGAGCTGTGAGCTCAAGGGAGAAGAGCTATAAAATTCTTAACCCTAGAATGAGAGGAGAAAACTAAAAAGAGAAGAGAGGAGATAAATTTCTTGTTTACCCTAGGAGGAGAGGAGAAAATTAAAAAGATAAGAGAGGAGATAACTTCTTGTTTACCCATTCCATGGCCCAAAAGACCCTAGGAGGGAAAAGAGCTATAAATCCTTAACCCTAAGAGGAGAGGAGAAAACTAAAAAGAGAAGAGAAGAGATAACTTGCTTGTTTACCCATTCCATAGCTCAAAAGACCCTTAAATAGAAGATACATGACACAATTTGCGAACAAGTCCACATACTCGAAATATTCGCTAGGCTACCTAAAAGACGAAAACACAAATCTAAACGTTAACATGTGATTGCCCAATGCCCTCAACACAAATCTAAACGTTTGTAATACTTTCAATCCTGCATGTTCAGTGCTTGAAAATCGTTTTCTACCAATTAGGAATTTTTAAGAGATTATAGGATCATAATTGGGTGTTAAATTAGCTAATTAACTAGCATAAACAGTACATCAACCAATATCAAGCCCCTGCATTGGCATGGTGGTGGCGGTCGTAAACGCATGGGTTAAACCGTCATTCGTTAAGGATCACCTAACAAACATCATCCTTTTGAAGTTTGAACATAAAAGTGGATGAAGTTTCTTAGATGAGCGTTAACGAATGACAATTTAACCCTCGTGTTCATGACCGCCACCACCGTGCCAAACGGAGCCTTAGACAAACAAATTCGAGAATACCTATTTGACTGATTTGATTCATTTGGTAGGAGTGTAGGACTGGATGTAACGGGATAGGTATATTAGTGGCATATTTATAAATATGTGTTTCGTGAAGTTTGGTATGAAGGCTATAAATATAATCTAATGAGGCTTTTTGGCACTTTGCACCCTCCAAAATAGCACTTTTGGCAAAGTGCCCCCTAAATGTTTAAATATTGCACTTTGCACCCCCGAATCGCAATTCTTTGGCACTTTGCACCCTAGGTCTGTTAAATCAGGGGTAATTTCATCCTTAAAGTGTATTTAGGTTTTCCAGCGGCTTGCCTCCCGAAATTCTTCCAGTTTAGGTTTTTCAACGGCTTGCCTCTCGAAATTCTTCTTCCCTGTTTTTATTGCCGCCTGCTTCCAACCGCAGCCTTCGGCTTCTTTCCAGTCTTCTGCTTCCTTCCAGTCCGGTGAGGGTTTTCCCGACGAAGACAGCAGCGCCGCGGCTTTGCCCCTCTGCCGTCGTGGTCATGTTCCCCCTCTCAACCCACGACGATTTCGTGGCCATCATCACTGCCCTGGACGTCGTCAATGCCGCTACAACATCCACTGCAGCCAGATCTGGCTCCTCCATACCTTGCCAGAGCTGCCTCTGCCTGTGTGGTCGTCCTCGACCCCATCTACTGCCTCCGGCGACCCGTGCGTTGACTACAACCCGTGCTTCTTCCGTCCAGCACTCTTCTTCCGTCAACGGCTTTACTCATCCAGAGGACTCACTCAAGTATAAAGTTTTTTGCTATCACGAGTACCGGTACGTGGTACCAGGGTATGATCACGGGTACCGGTACGTGGTACGAGCAAAATTATAAAATAGCACATGGTACGGGTACGTTGTGGGTATGTGAAAAAAAATTTAAAAAACACATATAACAAGTTAATTTGCACGCAATGAATATATTCAAGTGAAATGTTTATCAGTTATCACCATACATGCACAAGATATTAAGATTGTCCACATAAATAAAGAAATTAGACTATTCTAAGGAATGATGAAAGTGAGAATCATACTAAAAATATCCTCTAGGAAAAGGAAAACACAGTAAAAGAAATCCATCTAAAAGAAGATATATGATTATAGTTCACCAAACACAAAAGAAATCCAATGATGATATAGTCATATAGGGCATACATAGTTCAACAAAACAAATAAAAATCTTATAATGACTAAAGTTCTTGATTTTCAAGGTCATCGTTTTCTTCATCGTTAAATAATATTGCTTTCATCTCTGGCTCATCAAGCGATAGGTTAGCAACTTCAAGAATACCAGCACCCTCCATAGAATCAAATGCATCTCCACTAATGTCTCATAGTTTGGTGTCTCCTTTAGTATAAAGTGGCGTCCTCCTTGAAAGAAGACGAATATTAGAATGCACAAAGACCAAATCTTCACATCGTTGTGGTGTCATCTTATTTCTCCTCATGGAATGAATGAAAGAGTAAGTACTCCAATTCCTTTCACAACATGAAGATGAACACGGTTGACTAAGCAGTTTTAGGGCTAATGATTGTAGCATAGGTGTTGAAGCACCATGAGCTAACCACCAAACTATTGGCTCCATTGATAAGAGGTCTTCTTTGTGCATCACTCCATCCATCAGCACAAATACTAAGACCTTTTTCATTCCATGATTTTTTAATAGGAACCAGCAATCTTTCAATATTTGCCTTTTCTTTTTGGAGAAGTGTTGTTCGTAGTAAATTATAGCCAGGAGGGGCATACCCAGCTATATTATTCTCAGCAGCATATCTAAAAGCATCCACAAAGTAAGGATTTCGTGCTAAATGAAAAGGCAACCCAGCAGAATAAAACATGCGAGCAATCATAGAGTTTAAAGTTTCACGAGCACCAATATTCATCGCTTTCTCTAAGGGACTGTTGCCCAATGCTCTTCTCTTCCTTGGTTCATATCCTTGTAATCAAAAATCACTTGTGCTATCAATAATTGATCTAGTTGAAGTGTTAAAGGGGGAAGGTGGTAGAGGAACCATTTTGGTCTTTGACAGTTTTTTTCATTTTCAGCTTGTTCGTGGAGCTTTTCGTAACTCCGAAAGAATATCAACTTTGCTACTAACAACAGAACAAACCCTTATACCCTCATTCTTTATTAGCAACAAATGAGCTTTGACTCTTACGTATGACCCTTGAAAATCCATGTTGCAATAATTGCATTTCCATTTTGCATTTCCTTCTCTTCCCCCTTTTTTAGAGTCAATGTAACGTGCTTCCAAAGCGGAAACAAGTCACCTTCTTCAAGATTAGTTGAACTCATTGAACTTGATGTAGAAGAACTCATTTTGAATTAAAAAAAAAACTGAATGAGTGATAAAAATATTATAGGAAAATATTTTAAAAAAATATTCCATAGCATAAATATTGTACATCATTATAAGTACAAACAAAGAGCAAGAATCTAGATTGCAATGAGACATGCTAATCAAATGCAATCCTGTAACAAATACTTAACCCAAGTCATGTATAAAAAAAAATTGATACAAAAGGATGTACAAAGAGCATTTGATAAATGATAATCCATTAACCAACATAGAAAACAATGGTGCAAAGCAAACTCATAAAAATTACTCATGCCGAATGCAAACTCCAAAGAGACTACTTAAGATTATTAAATTAAATGTCCTTAAATCTACTAACTCACGCCGAATGCAAACTCCAATAGATTGCTAATTAACTCCCAAAAATAACTATGAGATTGTTATTATGGACTGCTTATTTTATTTAAGGACATTTGTCGTGGGTGATTGTCGCTCACGCCGACCGTTTTTTTGGATGTTAGAAATCCTAAAAATATACAATTGCTTGAAAAAAATCAATGCATGCTAAAATCAAAGTGATATCAGTGAAAATTTGGAGTACCTAATTAACCAAAGTGATATCATACACCAAATGGGAATGATTTTTAGGTTTGTATGTCATTATTTACAATTTTAATGGATATTTCCAAAGAGACTACTTATGGGAGATATGAGGTAATAAGAAGCATGTATAATCAGAGAAAACCTTGAAATTAAAATTGGGGGTAAACCAGACCTCGTAATTAGGGGTGAGAAGGCAATGAAGGGCGGTGTAGCGCCGACCGAGCTTGCAGCCTTGCAGTCGCGCAGCTGGAACAGTCGGTGTAGCGCCGACCGAGCTTCTGATATAGAGAACGACGGAGCCCTGGAGTTCCGTTGAGGTCGACAGGGCTCGCAGGAGTCGATGGCGTCGAAATAGTGGAGACCTGGAGTCGTGGGTTTGTCGATAGGGTTCGCAGGAGGATGTCGCCGTCGAGGTCGCTCGCAGGAGATCTGCCGCCGTCGAGGTCGCTCGCAGAAGGGATGTCACCGTCGAGGACGCTCGCAGGAGATCTGCCGCCGTCGAGGTCGCTCGCAGAAGGGATGTCACTGTCGAGGACGCTCGCAGGAGATCTGCCGCCGTCGAGGTCGCTCGCGGGAGATCTGTCGTGGGTTTGTCGAAGAAGTTAGTCCTAACGTGAATAAGGATCCGCGCTATTAATAATATCGGGAAGTACCCGGCAGTACCGACCCGTACCAAAAAACAATAAACGTACAGGGTATTTTTTTGTCGTACCGGGCCGTACCAGTACCCGCAAACGTACCATGTACGGGTACGGGACATTTTTTGGAGTACCCATGCTTCGTAGGTTTTTTGCCAATTTTTTTCATATGTTAGAGTGATTTGTGATTTTTCCCAGATTTCAGTGTGATTTTTTTCATTTTTTTGGTATAGAAATGTCTCGTTCCGTAGGCATGGATTGGGATAACATAGCGGTTGACGAAATTTTTATGGAAGAGGGGCATGTAGACAGTTCTAGTGACTCAGAAAGCATTGAAGAGGGGGAATCAACTGATGAAAACTCGTCCTTTACGGGTGATGATTTGAATGACAGTGATTTCGAGGAAGAAGATTTGCTTATAGATGACAATATAGAGAACGAGATTGAGTTGGTTGGTGAGAGAGCTGAATCACATAAACCCATGCCTATGAATGTTGGTGTTCATGTAAGAGAGTGTGGTAGTCAGTCATCTTCCAAGACTGAGAAAGGGAAGTCTCTTGAGGCTCAAGTATATGATGGAGATGCAAGTAACTCCGACTTTGAGTTTGATGTTGGCTTGTGTTTTAATACACCGGATGACTTTAGGACTGCTGTGAGGATGTATGCTACTAAATAAGGAAAACTCCTCATATTCACTAAAAATTGTAGCAACAAGAATCAAGAGACATGCGATTGTGGGTGGGTTATATTTGCATCATTCATGTCCAAAAATGAAAAAAACATTTCAAGTTAAGACTATTAAGGGAGATCACAGTTGTTACAGAGTTGTCAATTCTCTTCATTGTAACTCTAAGTATCTTGCCAACAAATATGAGCACAATATAAGGAGCAACCCTGAGTGGCCCGTTAATTCAATGCAGGAAATAATGCAGAGAGACAATAAAACATCTCTTAGTGTATGGAAGATGTATAGGGCCAAGAAACATGTCTCAATATTGAGTAGTGGAATGGAGTTGGAGCAGTATGCAAAGCTATGAGATTATTTTGAAGAAATTTAATAGAACCAATCCGGACACAACAATTAAAGTCAAATTTAAACATGATGTAGGCTCCCAAACATGTATATTTAAAAGGTTGTACATATGTTGGGGTGCCTTGAAGCAAGGTTTCATGGGTGGTTGTAGGCCGATTATAGGATTGGATGGTACTCATTTGAAGACATCAACGGGCGGCGTAATGTTATGTACCCTATTGTGTTGTTGGTAACAACATGTACCCTATTGGTGTGTTGTGTTGTTGGTAACAACATGTACCCTATTGCGTATGCCGTCATTTTGAAGGAGAACACAAAAGCTTGGAAATGGTTTGTTAGCCTTCTTATAGATGACTTGTGCATTGAAAACAGTTTTACATGGTCAATAATTTCAGACAAGTAGAAAGGCTTATTGAAAGCGATTGAAGAGCTCTTACACAATGCAGAACACAGATTTTGCTTGTGCCATGTGTATAATAACTTCAAACAGAAACATAGAGGGCTCCAACTGAAAGAAATTTTATGGAAAGCTGCATCCGCGACAAGGCTAGTAGACTTTAATAATGAAATGGAAAAGTTAAAAGCTAGCGATAAAAAAGTGTGGTTAAGGAAAGAGATCCAAAACATTGGGCAAAGTCTCATTTTAATACATGGCCTAAGTGTGATATGTTGTTAAACAACTTTTGTAAAGCTTTTAACAAGGTGATTCTTAAAGCAAGAGATAAGCCAATAATTATCATGTTGGAGACTATAAGAGTGTTACTAATGAAGAGCCTTCACACACAAAGAGACAACGTGATCTTGAAATTTAACGGAGAAATCTGTCATTCAATACAAAGAATTTTGGAAACTAACAAAAAAAATGCACACAACTATATCTTGGTATGGAATGATCATCACAAGTTTGAAGTTGAAGGGTGGATAGGAGATAAATGGACTGTTGATTTGGATGCACGAAGTTGTAATTGTAGGCGGTGGGATCTAATAGGTATTCCATGTGTGCACGCAACATCGTGCATATTCTATCGGAGGGAGAACGTTGAAGACTATGTTGAAAATTGGTACGAAAAAGATATGTTTTTGAGGGCATATGAACACTTGCTAAATCCAATAAAATCATACAAGGAATGACCTTCAACAAATTTGAATCCAATAGTTCCATGGTGCCATATTCACAACAAGTCTGGAAGGCCTTCAAAGCAAGGTAGGAGAAAAGAAATTGATGAAATAAAGAGCCAGAAATATGAAATAAAAAAGGCATGGAATGAAATACACTTGTTCCAACTGCGGGAAGAGAGGACATAACAAAAAAAGTTGTGTTGAATCATCCACGAGCAAAGATACAATGACTACTTCAAAATCAAAGTTATCGGTAACATTTTAGTCATCAAAAATTACTCTACTATGATTCCTATTATCCTTTACAATTTATTAATAATGTTTGTTTCTATATAGATAAGAAGGAATATGGGACTGTGATCTTAATATTGCGGAGGGCTTTTAACTGCGAAATTTTATGATATGCTATGGTATTGTGATCAGAATTTGGTAAAAGTTTTTAATAACGGTACTTTTATTAACAGTTTTTAATAACGTCTGTTTTTTGTTAGCAATTATTTATATAGTCAGGATTTAATAACAGTTTTTTTTATAACTTGGACTTGTTAATAACGTGTAGGAACCCAAACGATGACCAGGAAGAGGGATGATGTTGCTGCCGCTTTTGTTGTTGCAATAGTCCGATTTTGATAATGCTGGCCACGTTTGTTTTGTCGCGGTTCCTTGCGTGTCTAGCTAGAAATTAATCGGACTGATTTTGATAATTCTATCACATGTTTTTGATTAATCATACTATTTATAATGATTAGTTCTGATTTTTTGGTATGGAATGTAGTAATTTTTGGACTGTTTTTGTATGAAATGGAGTAGTTTCTGGACTATTTTTGTATGGAATGGAATATAATCGGACTGTTTTTGTTTGGAATGAAATAGTGTTTGGCTGGAAATATCATTTTATTACGTTGTGAACTCTGATTGCGAATATCAAGTAAACTGTATTTGGCATGCAAGTAAAAATACGAACACTCTAGGGTGCAAAGTGTCAAAATGAGCGCTTTCGATGAGATCCGGACGAAATTACCCCTGATTTAACAGGCCTAGGGTGCAAAGTGTCAAAGAATTGAGATTCGGGGGTGCAAAGTGCAATATTTAAACTTTTGGGGTGCAAAGTGCCAAAAGTTGCATTTTCGTGGGTGCGAAGTGCCAAAAAGCCGTCTAATGAGTTGTAATGTGTATGATTGAATTAATAAGAAAGTTCTTCTTGGTCTTATAGAGTAATTCTCTCATTTCTTCTCTCCTTGTCTAGCTTCGTCTCTTTCCTCCGACCTTCATCTAAATTCCCTTTGTCTCCCCCCTTTGACGCATCTCTCTCCTTCGTCCTTTCCTTCTAAAGGGCTTTCTTCATTTCTAACGCCGGCAATCCCTCCGGCAATCTCATAACGACAGTTGATCATTACACTGGACTAATTACACGAATCATTGCTCAACTGCATTAGTCTCTTAGCAATCCAATTAAAAAAAGAAATTTTCTTGCGTGACTTTGCCCTAGCTAGTAACAACTCTTCTAATGGTTTGGAAGCACAAATCCTTCCACGTAGTTTGAAAAAATCGAAGCTGAAATTGATAATATAAGCAAGCAAGCAAGAAGAAGAAGATTTGGGAACACTGCATGTAAACTATTTTTCCATAATCCCAACAAACATTGCCAACAATTTCGATTTAGGAAACCGAGAGAAAGAGGAAGTGAAGGAAGACGAGACCTGGGCAAAATTCGTGAAGGAAGAACCGATAATGGCGCGAATTTGCTGCCCCGGAGAGCTCGGCGTTCGTCTTCGCCGAGATCTTTCTCCATTTTTTGCGGCAGTCTCCTCTCTTCTAGCTTCCTGTGAGGGTTTTTTTAAGAGGATTGCTACAGCCTTACAGGCAGCCCTAATATAGCTAATGGCAGATAATCATTTTTTTTATTTGCACATCAAATTGTTATTGGCAGCCAAAAAAATTATAATCACAAACCAAACAACGATAATAAATTCTTAAGAAACTAAACACCATGGAGCACAAATAATGAAGGCCTCTCATTCACAAATAACATGATTTATGAGAACGAGTGATTTGTCGTACATGAACTCTGCATGGAATGTTGCTTGGGGTTAGTCGGATTCACCGAAACTTGAAGATGGGTGAGAGGATGAGTAGCCGAAATCTAGCCTGAAATCCTATTCTTGTATTGAAGCCGAAAACTAGACTTGGATTCGAAATAAGCATTCATCATCAGATTCGGATCTGTTGGCAGTCATGGAGATTGGGTCGGGCAAACGCGCAAGGTTTGGAGTCAGGATTGATCGGCGAAACAGCGGCGACGGCCTCGAGCGGTGAAACGGTGGGGAGTGGGGACTCCATGGGATTTAGGGTTGGGCTGCCATTAGGAAATAGATTTGGGAAATAAAAAGTGGTAAGTCTTTAAAATTTATTTGGGCTGCCTATAACTAAATAGAGCTGCCAATAACCATTCTCAGTTTTTCTGTCTAACTGGAACTCTAGGAGGAAAAGCTTAAAAGGGAAGAAATTAAGAAGAGACTTTATTTTCTGAAGTGTTTGATTTAAATCATTTAATTATAAAGGGTGAAACAAAATTTTATTTATTTATTAGGGTTTAGGATTTAGGGTTTAGTGTTTAGGGAAGAAAGAAGAGACTTTATTTTCTGAAGTGTTTGATTTAAATCATTTAATTATAAAGGGTGAAACAAAATTTTATTTATTTATTGAAATGTGAGAATATCTATACTATACTAAAAAGGTGAAAAACACAATTAGATTAAACATTGGATTTTTTTATTTTATTCTCTTTTTATTATAAACATCTTTTTATTATAAACATTTCAATCTCATTCATCTATCTGTTTTTTTTTATTTTAAAACATGTGATTTTATATAGGCAAAATTTCATACTTACAATAACAAATATGCTCTCATCGCTGCTCGCAAGCTAAGTTTTTAAAAACTGATTGGACCGACTGGTTCAGTCAAGGCTCAAGGCTCGAGATCGTAGCAAATCGCTAAGATTCGAGAAATTGGGAAAGCGGGTCGGTGAACTGGGAATCGAGCGCAGGTTCAAGTAACTGGGCGGATCATTGAGCACAAAATTTTAATCTGGAAAAATAAGGAACCGGCAAGATTTGAACCTAAATCACGTCATATGAATATTGTTGAAATTTAATGAATTATGTTATATGCATATAAATATTAAATAAACATATGCATATAAATATAAAATTAAATTTTGTTGATATATATTAATATTTTAAATTATTTTTAAAATTAAATTTTATTATATATTTGTAATATATATATATATACTGCTAAAAAAAGATTTAAAAATATATGCATGTAGTGATAATGGATATAGCATTTTTATTTATACTAAAACATATTTAATGATAATAAATTATTAATATATATACAAATATTTGATATAATGTTAATTATTTTTATTTCTTAATATCATTGTATGTATTTATAAATACAAATTGATAATAAATTAACAATATATATGCATATATATTTGATATAATGTTAATTATTTTTATTTTCTAATACAGATATATATAACTGTTCGACCCAGATTAAACCGGCACTGGTTCGATGTCCGGTCCATTTTTCAAAACATTGCATATACATATATAAACTAATATGCATCTTCTTGTGAGAAAAAATAATTAAATGAGACTTGAATGTTTATTCTTTATCAATCTAAGAGTAGTATTGTTATTTCTGAACTATTATGTATATGGAAATAATAAATAAATATAGTCATGATTATTTTATTTTCTTATTAGTTGATAAGTACAATTCTTCCATGCATAGAACTCGCTCGCTAGCTACAACACGTATATTGTCAACAATGCCCTTTTTGAATAAAATTTGACGATGATATTACATTATTATATTTATTCAATCCAATGGCTCTATAGAGGATGGTCAAGAGTGAGATGAAGAAGATAAGTTTTCTATTGATGGAGGACTCTTGGTTGATCTACAAGTGTTAATGAACTATATAATAACCAATGTTTACAAGCTATCTTTGTAATCAGAGAAGGATCTAATGCACTGGATTTGCATCTTTCTTCCATAGATATTATAAATATTTATAATGCCTAAGTGAATAGGTAGGGTTTAAGGCACTTGTGAGGCATGCCTTTAATTGTATTTTTGGTGGGAACTGTGTAATTTCTGGCGGACAATACATCTGCATTTGATGCACGCGTATTTCACGAGTTGTCTGAGCATTAGATTGGATAAATATAATAAGCGCTTGTTTGCGTGTATAACCGCTCAACCTCTCGGGACTAAATGTCCTCACAGACCTTCTCAACAAGCAAATCACAATCATGCATGTAGTCCAGGGAATCCATGTATTCCTCAAATCCATCCGCCTTCATCTCAACTACCCGTTCTTTTGAAGAAATGTGCGCCATCTCAGCTTTGGAAGTTTCCAACTCGCCCTCAAGATGATGTTCTCCTCCTGAGCAGTCCTCAACATCTGCTTGAACTTCTCCGTCTGCAACAATGCTCGAGCTTCCTCCATCTCTGACTTTAACTCTGATCTGATCCACCGAAATCGGGATACCTCTTGATCTAACTCCTTTCTGTAAGCTATAATTGAGGCCTCCGCTGCCCGAAGCTTCTCCTGAAGGGCCAAATATCTGTCATTCAAGCTCACATAATGATCGTCTCACGTGAACGCTATATGCGCCTGAGCTTTGATCGGTAATCAACAAACGAAGGGTTAATGCCGTAGAAAGTAATCAGTTTGAAGAAAGAAAGGTGAACAATTCACTTACCACGTCACACATTGCCTTCAAAGAAGAAGACACTCGGGGGGGAGGGGGGGCATTAGCCTCTTTGCATGAAACTTGAGGGAAAGACGCATCTATCACCTCAAGATCTGAATCAACTGAAGCAGGCTCGTCACAAGGGGCCTCCTAAGTTAGGTCCTCTCTTCGACATGGCAAATCTTGTGACTCCGCAGCTGCATCACAACTGCTCTTCAAAACAAGCTTTCTCTTGCGAACTAATGACGCAACACCCTCATCATCAACTGAAAGATCATACTAGGACAGACGCTTCTCTTCAACGAACAAAGAAATACTGAACAGGCGGTTCACCAACTCTCAAGAATCTGAGAATCCCAGTATCGGCGTAAAATCCCGCTCTCGCCCTCTCTAACGACGACGACAACGATCAGACAAAGAATTCCAGAGCTCAGGAAAGCCCCAGGAGTTTTTGACATATCCAAACAAGGAGTTCTCATGACGACGATCCGTCCGGGTCTCAAAGTCAAGCCAATTTTTATTGTTGTGAATCTCGACACGGTCACCACCATCAACACAGATATTACACCAATCTATGAACAACTCCAAAGAGAATCTTGAACCATGCTCCCTAAAAAAAGCGATCGGCCCCTAAGGCAAGTCATTCCTAGTGGCATGAATTGTGATATCAGGACGTCGTAGAACTTCAGAATATCCATCACCTCCTCACACGGTGGAAAGCGGAAGCCGGACTTCAAAGTCGCCTTGCAAATTGTCAACCAACCCCCAGTAGGGTTCTGAACTCTCTCTTCGGGACGAGCTATCGTCACATCAAAATCAGTAGTTAACCTGTATTGTTTCCTCCAAACTACAACTTGCTCAATAGTGAGCATAAAACGTAGCCGCATGGGCCACGTAGGGCGCCTCGATGCCTAAAAATTAAAAGAAAAGGTTAAACAAAATTAATCAAACTCCCGGTAATCGCAATCCCGACACGGGAAGTCAAAAACTGCGCAAATGATGCACATGCACACACACAATCCGCCTACCCAAGAGGGGAGGGGGCACAATCACTCGTGCTAGTAAAGAGGTGTGACGCATGCACCCAACAACATGCACGCGCGCACCAGACGCGCGCAGCAATGCGTGCACGGATGGGTGCGCGCGAGCGCCTCTGCACGAGGACGACTACAGTGGTGATGCACACAGTGGTGATGCATACGAACAAGCGCTTGCTGTAGTAGGATTTTCCTTCTTGCAGGACACTTGTGTACTTAGACAAATTTCTGGTGGAGAGGAGGTGGCTCGAAGGTGGCTCGAAGATGGCTCCAAGATGGCTTGAAGGTGGCTCGAAGGTGGATCGTAGAAGGAATCTGACAGAACTCTGACCTGAGGAGGAAGGAAGCATAGAAGAGAAAGATGAGAAATGAGGAGGCCTGATGGCCTTTTTATATCCTCAAGGAGGTGGTTATGCGGTTATCCGCATATCGTAACCACCAATATCATAATTATGATTATAGTTTTGGGAGATATTAATTGCATATTTAGTTTTATTAAATGTAGGTCTCCCATTAAAAATATGCCCCCTACTATTAGAAGTGGTTACATGGGTGGTTACCCGCACGTCGGACGATCGCGATCATGGCAGAATGATCGGACGACGGGGAGGGCGCCCAAAGATGGCTAGAGAGGCGATCGACCACCACCTCGAGGGTGGCCGACCATGGTGAAGGGAAAGGGGCGTCGGCCGGGATTGCGGTCGACCGGCTGGAGAGGTTCGGTCGGCCGCTCTCGGGCCGTACGCCAGGACCGGCCCTGAAGGCGGCCACCAGGCTCTATCCCGGCGCTGTTCGTCAGGCGAGGCGTCGACACAGGGCGTTGTCCACGGGGCGCGGCCGGCCGGAGTTGGCCCAAGCGGGAGAGGGGCGGTCGACCGAGCTCTCCCAGACGGAAAGCGGTGCGTGTCCGACCGCTCCCACTACCTCCTGAGGAGGCCGTAAGAGGGGAGGCTCCCGCCGTCCGGGACGTCCAGCGAGATCCCCGCTCCTCGCGACCGCGAGTGCGTGGCTACGAGGAGCGGCCCTCCGGCCGATCGGAAGCCGAACCAGCTTGAGCCGGCCCGCCGGCGGTGGGAGAGAGTTTGACCACCATGACCGGCCCTGGGCGGCCCGGGAAGGAGACCCGAAGCGCGCGGATAGTGCTCGATTGCGTGTACCGATCGCGCGCGCAGCGACTCCCTCATGATCTCTATGATGCGATCATGGGGAGTGAACTAACTACACCTCCAATATTTTATAAATGGGTTGGTCCTCATCAATGTGTATATATATACACACACACACAAAGTGACACTGCACAGGCGTGTCTCAGGGCGTGTCCTGCTCGGGTTGAGCAGCTTGTCGAGTGCTCGACGAAATGCACTCGAGAAGTTCTCGAGAGGGAACACGCCCTGCGACACGGGCGTGTCAGAAGGCGTGTCCTAATCTGGTCGACGAACTGCACTCGACGATCGTCGAGCGGCAAGTCACGTTGAGTACACGGCCTGTGACACAGGCGTGTCACAGGGCCGTATCCTTCTCTAAATCAGTCAGGGATGTGTGTCGGTGGACACGGGTGTGTCTTGGGGTACACTGCCTGGGACACGGGCGTGTCCCATGGCCGTGTCCCGCTCGGGTTGAGTTAGTGGTGTACTGCCTAAGGTACACGGCCACGAGGCACGGGCGTGTACTGAGTGACACGGGCGTGTCAGCCATGTGACATGGGCGTGTCACATGGCCATGTCCTGTTCTGAATAAGGCGGTTCTTGCACCGCTTAATGGACACGGTCTGTGACACGGGCATGTCAGCCTAAAAATAGATATTTCTGGGCAAATCGTGGTCGTTCATTTCCTACAACTTGGATCTAATGGTCCAGGACATTCCCTGCTGTTATATAACTGTGGATAGAACTCTCATTCACTCTTAATCTTTCTCTTTCTAAAGAGATAAAGAGGGAGGAGAGGAAGGAAGGAAGGTAGGGAAGGAAGCCGGCTGTCGGAGGAGCTTCGGAGTTCCGCATCGAGATCCGAGGTCAGATTCGTGAAGGCAAAGCCGTGGCGGTGATTTCCATTCGGCTAGTTCATGGCTCCAAAGCGATCGTCAAGGGTAACGATCTCCTTCTTGGACAAACGAAGTCCTTTCTTTATGCATATGCACGGAATCCTCCACCAAGAGGTGGAAAGCGTAAGTGATTTCAGTTTGAGTCTGCATTTAGAGCCGGAAATAGGTAATACGGCCTAGGCATGCTGTGTGAAGTTCATCTGGACGGTTAGTCGGGATTGGTGATGTTTATATTGTGAACCGGAGAAGACTCTATAACGCCCCAAAAATTGTATTTGAGTTGGTCGTGTAAAAAAGGATTTTGGTGCCTGTATAGGGTTACACGGCCTAGGACACGGGCGTGTCCAAGGCCGTGTCTGGCTTGTATTTTGGCCGTTTTCATCCCAAGAAGGACACGACAAGAAACACGGCTGAATGACACGGGCGTGTCATTTGACACGGGCGTGTCATTTGACACGGGCGTGTGCCTACCCGTGTCTGTACTCGTGTTCCATAGAGTCGTGACGGTTGGCGTGACGGTTAGCGGTGACACGCCTCCGGATACGGGCGTGTCCAAGACCCGACACGGGCGTGTCTTGCCCGTGTGGTTTTTCTGCGTTCAAAGATCGTGCCTGGATCGAGGCACACGGCCTGGGACACGACCGTGTGCGAGGCCGTGTTCGGCCCAGGTCTGTTGATTTTTGAGCGGATCAGAGTCGTGCGATTTCTTTATTTAAAATCCGACGGCCCTGGGAAAACCCTGCTCTGTTAAGATCGGAAATAGAGGATAATTTCCTCATTTTCTCCCTTAGTCTCTCTCTCTCAAGGAGTTAGAAAGAGGAGGAAGAAGGAGGAGTTTTCTGGCTGTCGGCGGAGCACCGGAGCACCGATCAGAGAACCGAGAGCGGATTCGTGAAGGGAATCCCGTTGTGAAGACTTCTATTCGGATAGTTTTCCATGGCGCCAAAGCGTACTACAAGGGTAACGATTCTCTACTTGACCATGTGAAGCTCTTCCTTTTCGCATAGGGAAAACCCGCTCCCGCGAGTGTGTGGCGAGTGTGCGGTGTTTCTTGGGGTTGACGGGAATAGTCCCCCTTGTGTTGCATATAGAGTCCGGAATCGAAGTACGGGCATAGACATTGTGTGTGAAGCCTGCCCGGACATGTTGGCCTGGATCGGCGATGTTGCATTTGTTATGATTTGTCGGAGAAGACTCCGTGCTTTGGGTTTTCGGGTTTCTACGCGGTAGATTTCAGCAGGGATCCTTGGAGGTTAGCTCCAAGGCGCACCCGGAAAACTGAGCGGAATCGTTGTTCTGCTAACTTGGCGGTCTGGGAACCGGCCTTGAACATAACTGGGTTATGTGATTGTTCGGAATATTAGGATCCGAGAGAAGCTTGGCTCGTGCGTACATCTTAATGTGAACTACGTGGTTGAGCAACGGGCAAGTGGAATTGGACCTGGGCTATGTGGTTCGGTGCGAGAGACCCGAAAATGGGACTGGTCGTTGGCATAGTCGGGAGTCTTAGACAGTGGTCAAGAAGGCTGAAATGCTCATGTTGTTGCCATCCTGAGGGTGGTGGTGAAGACGCTGAAGTGTCAGGATTCACCGTTAATGTGCCCTGAGTGCACGGAGTGTTTGGCCGTGCGAGCTTACACCTGTGGTGAAGTATGTTTATACATAATTGTTTAGCTGGGCTAATGTTATGCAGGGAAGGAGCACCGTCGTCCCGAGAAAGGGACGAAGACGTTATAATTTGGTAAGCTTTAGCTGATCGTTGCCTGTTTGCCACCGTGCGGTGGAATGTTGCTTGCAGGTGCTGCGGAGCCGAGTGCAAAATAGCGGGCTAGAGCCCATGTTGTCGTGTTGGACCTCGAAGGTCTTAGCGTATAGTTGTTTTATTTTGTCATGTGTGGCCGTCCTGCGAGCCGATGTATGTAAGACACTATTTGATAAGTAAACTATTGTAAGGGCATAATGCCATGTATCTTTAAGTGTATTGTTATTTCATTCCAGTGGTAACGATTGTGGACATTCATGTAAATTGATTATTCAGTTTGAGTTCTTTCTACTTTTAAAAGCTTCCGCTAAAATACTCTGTGTTAGGACGAGTAGTCTTAATTGGATAGTTTGGTTATTAATACGTAACCCTTCCGTCTGTCTGTGGTATATGACGTCGGGTTCCAGCTGGACCTTCTGTTATATGTCATACGACGGATGATGGTATAACAATTTGGTATCAGACTTCTGGTTACGGTCAGGCTTAAATGAATTCGTGGGCGAATTCTTTTAATGGGTGGTGAGCACATGTGTGTGTCATCGTTATAACATCAAAAAAAACTCATGAATGTCCACTTAGCAATGAAAAATTCACTGGTTTTGTGGAATCTGAGTATTCCAATGATTGCTTTTAACAATTTGGTTGTCGTCTAATCGTGTGTCTTTGCTTCTATAGGCAGCTAGGAGCAGTGCTGGTCAATCAGAGCGTCCGCAGTCGGTGGAAAGTAGTGCACCGAGAGACATGCCTACTACACCTCCTTCAGCAGAAACCATCAGGATGGTGGCTGAAGCCGTATTTCGATGATTAATGCCCAACCTGCAGGGCAAATGCACCACGCACCTCCTGTCGTGGAGCAAGAACCGGTTAGGGCGGCAGAGCCAAGAGTGGTGGAGCGCGCAACAGTTGATCTGGTAGAGCCGAGGAGAGCTACAAAGAAGCAGCTCAAGCATGTAATGGGCTTTAATCCCCCAGTATTTGACGAGACTGGAACGCCAGCTCAAGCTGAGGACTGGCTCTCTACGATAAAGAGGGTTTTGACAGCCACGTTAACTGAGGAGTGACAAAAGACCACCATAGCGACCTTTCTGTTGGCGGGTGAAGCGAGGCTGTGGTGGGATGTGTTGGAGTTTCATCTCTTAGTGGGTAGGCAGCTTGCTGATGTGCCTATGGATGAATTTTTAAGATTGTTCCTGGTCAGATACCTACTCTCTGCTCAGAAGCTTGAGATGGAGAACCAATATCTTGGGTTGACTCAAGAATCCAGAAGCGTGGACGAGTACCTCCACGAGTTTACACGGTTGGGTCGGTATGCTGGGGCTATGTTTACGGAAGAGGAGAGGAAGACCAACCGATTTTATGAGGGTCTTTGTGGTGGCCTACAGTTACTCCTTGCTGGGCCTAAGGCACAGGGCTTCCTAGCCTTGGTCAACTCGGCCCGGTCTTTGGAAAAGGTTGTGAAGAATGTGCAAGAGAAGAAGGACCCAGGAGAAAATAAGGCAGAGTTCAAAGTGTCTGGTTCAAAGTCAGGATTCCGCAGATGGAACAAGAAGCAGAGGACTTCGAACTCAGCCCCTTTGTCTGGTGCGTCAGGGGCAACCACAAGTCGACTCGCGGGAGCTTGCTACAACTGTGGGAAGACGGGGCATTTTGCTCGTGAGTGTTGGAGCGGACGTGCAAAGTCCGAGAGGAAGTCTGGAGCGACTTATGAGGAGAAAGGGAAGACGGTGGAGTCAACCGCATCCTATCATGCTCCAGCCCAGCCTAGAGTTTATAATCTTGGTCTGCAAGAGGCCATAAAGCAAGCTGACGTGGTGACAGGTATGAGTTAATTTATAGCAGATTAACTTTTGTAGTTGTTACCTCCTTTATGTGTTAGCTTACTTCTGTTGTTGCTAGGATTTGTATTGATTCTCGATTGTCCGGCGAGAGTCTTGCTTGATACGGGAGCTTCACATTCCTTCTTGTCTGAACGATTTGTGACGCGCATCGGGGTCCCTCCCTCGATGGCAAAAGACAAGTTGGATGTGTTGTTGCCCAATGAGTGCTCAATGCGCGCGGATAAGGTCGGTGTAGTCAAGGTTCGGATTGGGGATCAGGAGTTTGATTTGCGAGCGTTGATTCTACCGTTAGTAGAGTTCGATGTAATCTTTGGTATGGACTGACTCTCGAAGCAGCAAGCTTACATTGATTGCAACCGAAAGGAGGTTAAGTTTGGATTAAATTCTGAACGGGAGACTACGTTTGCGGGCATGAAGGGGTCAGAGAAAGTTTTGATGTCGTCCCTTCAGGTGATTAAGGCAGTTCGGTCTGGGGCAGAGCTATTTGTCACATTAGTGTAGGCTTCAACGCCTAAGCCTAGTCTGGACAGTATCCCAATTGTGTCCGAGTATCCTGATGTGTTTCCAGATGATCTCCCAGGAGCCCCTCCTCAGCGGGAAATTGATTTTATTATTGAGCTGGTACCGGGTGCCAAATCGGTGTCACGCTCTCCGTATCGGATAGCGCCAAAAGAGATGGCAGAGTTGAAGGTGCAACTGCAAGAGTTGTTAGAGCAATGTTATGTGCGTCCAAGTTCGTCACCTTGGAGCGCACTGGTTCTTTTCGTTAAGAAGAAAGATGGCAGCTTGCGGCTTTGTATCGACTACTGGGAATTGAATAAGCTTACGGAAAAGAATAAGTATCTGATCCTGAGAATTGACGATCGATTTGATCAGTTGGTTGGGTCAACGGTATATTCTGTGGAAACCACCCGTCACCACACATCTTCCCAAAACCCCGAGGTGATGGTAAGGGGGGACGGGGGTACATGAACACAAAGGATCGCCTGCTACGAGCGATGTGGGACTAACCCCAACCAAAGGATCGCCTGCTACGAGCGATCCTGAGAATTGACGATCTATTTGATCTGTTAGATCTGAAGTCTGGTTACTACCAATTGAGGATAAGTGAGAGCGACATCCTAAAGACATCATTCAGTACGCGAGTTGGGCATTACGAGTTCACGGTCATGCCATTTGGTTTGACCAATGCGCCATCCGTGTCTATGGATCTGATGAACAAGACGTTCAGAGAGTACCTGGACCGTTTTGTGATAGTATTTATCGACGATATCCTGGTGTACTCGCAGTGTGAAGAGGATCACTACAATCACCTGCACATGGTGTTGGAGACGTTGAGGAGAAACCAGTTGTATGCTAAGTTCTCCAAGTGTGAGTTCTGGTTATCCTCAATAGCGTTCCTTGGTCATGTTGTTAGTGGAGAAGGGATAACTGTGGATCCGACGAAGATAGTGGCGATACGAGAGTGGCCTACTTTGACTACAGTGGCGGAGGTCCGGAGCTTTCTGGAGCTTGCTAGCTACTACAGGCGCTTCGTAGAGAACTTCTCGCGGATAGCGCTACCACTCACGACTTTGACTAGGAAGAATCAGAAGTTTGTATGGTCTTCGGAGTGCGAACATGCTTTTGAAGAGTTGAAAAGGTGGTTGACCACAACGCCTATTTTATGTTCCCCAAGTGGAACCGAAGGGTTCGAAATCTATAGTGATGCTTCGGGCAGTGGTTTGGGTTGTGTTCTGCTACAACATGAGAGTGTGATAGCCTATGGTTCACGATAATTGAAGGCTCACGAGAGAAATTATCTGGTCCATGACTTGGAGTTAGCGGCCGTGATATTTGCTCTAAAGCTGTGGAGGCACTATCTGTACGGTGTGAAAGTCGATATATACACCGATCATAAAAGCTTGAAGTACCTGTTAGATCAAAATGATCTGAACATGAGGCAGCGGAGGTGGATGAAGTTCCTAGGGGACGACACCTTCAAGATACATTATGTGTCAGGGAAAGGTAATATAGTGGTTGATGCGTTGAGTCATAAGGTTCCTGCACAGGCCAACTAGTTATCGGTACATGATGCGAGATTGGTCCGTGAGTTGGAGGCTTTGGAGATATCTTGCGTCGACAAGCAGTCTAGATCTGAGGCGAAACTGTTTTGGACCGAGGTGCAGTGTGACCTAGCTGATAGAGTTCGGCGGGCGTTGATTCAGGATAACAACATGAAGCAAATCTTGGATGAATCATTGGATGAGTCAAATTCCCAGTTTGCTATTGAGGATGGGTTGCTAAGGAAGGACGGTCGCCTATGCGTTCCTAGTGCGGATAATCTTCGGGAGGAGTTGATGTACGAGGCTCATCATACCAAGTACTCAATCCACCCGGGAAGCATGAAGATGTATAGAGACATGAAAACATTATTTTGGTGGCCAGGATTGAAGAAGGATGTAGCATTTTATGTGGCCAAGTGCCAAACTTGTGCCTTGGTGAAGGCGGAGTGCCAGAAGCCCGGAGGTTTCCTAAAGTCCTTGCCTATCCCGGAATGGAAATTTGACGACATATCTATGAACTTTGTGCATGGTTTGCCGAAGTCGCAGAAGGGAAACGACGCCATCTGGGTGGTCGTAGATAGGTTGACAAAGGTGTCGCACTTCATCCCAATCAGGAAGGAAGATCCGGTGGAAAAGTTGGTCAAACTCTATGTGGAGAATATTGTACGGTTGTATGGTGTGCCCCGCAATAGTGTTAGTGATCGAGATGGACGCTTCACGTCGAATGACTGGAGGTTGGTGCATAGTTTGTTGGGTACTAAGCTAAAGTTCAGCACAGCCTTTCATCCGCAGACGGATGGCCAAACCGAGAGGGTCAACCGGACGTTGGAGGACATGCTTCGCATGTGCGTCCTAGATTTTGGAAAGCGGTGGGAAGATCACATGTACATGGTAGAGTTTGCGTATAACAACAGCTTTCAAGCGAGTATTGGAATGGCGCCTTTCGAGGCCTTGTATGGGAGAAAGTGCCGCAGATAGTTGTGGTTGATCAAATGTCAGTTGATTACGAGTTGACAACAAAGATCAAGCCTATACGTATAGAAGACGTTGAAGTCAAGCGACTCCGCAACAAGGTTATCCGAATGGTTAGTCCGTTGGGATAATTGCGGACGTGAGAAGCTTTCTTGGGAGCGAGAGCAAACTATGTTGGAAGAATACCCCGAGTTATTCTATTCAGGTAACTTGTAATTTTGTGTACCTTTACTTAATTTCGGGACGAAATTCCTTAAGTGCGGGAGATTTGTAACGCCCCGAAAATTGTATTTGAGTTGGTCGCGTAAAAAAGGATTTTGGTGCCTGTATAGGGGTACACGGCCTAGGACACGGGCGTGTCTAAGGCCGTGTGTGGCTGGTGTTTTGGCCGTTTTCATCCCGAGAAGGACACTGCAAGAAACACGGTTGAATGACACGGGCGTGTCATTTAACACAGGCGTGTGCCTACCCGTGTCAGTACCCGTGTTCCATAGAGTCGTGACGGTTGGCGTGACGGTTAGTGGTGACACGCCTCCGGACACGGGCGTTTCCAAGACCCGACACGGGCGTGTCTTGCCCGTGTGGTTTTTCTGCGTTCAACGATCGTTCCTGGATCGTGGCACACAGTCTGGGACACAGCCGTGTGCGAGGCCGTGTTCGGCCCAGGTCTGTTGATTTTTGAGCGGATCAGAGCCGTTCGATTTCTTTATTTAAAATCTGACGGCCCTGGGGAAACCCTGCTCTGTTAAGATCAGAAATAGAGGATCAATTCCTCATTTTCTCCCTTAGTCTCTCTCTCTCAAGGAGTTAGAAAGAGGAGGAAGAAGGAGGAGTTTTCCGGCTGCCGGCGGAGCACCGGAGCACCGATCAGAGAACCGAGAGCGGATTCGTGGAGGGAATCCTGTTGCGAAGACTTCTATCCGGATAGTTTTCCATGGCGGCAAAGCGTACTACAAGGGTAACGATTCTCTACTTGAGCATGTGAAACTCTTCCTTTTTGCATAGGGAAAACCCGCTTTCGCGAGTGTGCGGCGAGTGTGCGGTGTTCCTTGGGGTTGACGGGAATAGTCTCCCTTGTGTTGCATATAAAGTCCGGAATCGAAGTACGGGCATAGACATTGTGTGTGAAGCCTACCCGGACATGTTGGTCTGGATCGGCGATGTTGCATTTGTTATGATTTGCCAGAGAAGACTCTGTGCTTTGGGTTTTCGGATTTTTACGCAGTAGATTGCAGCAGGGATCCTTGGAGGTTAGCTCCAAGGCGCACCCGGAAATCTGAGCGGAATCATTGTTTTGCTAACTTGGTGGTCTGGTAACCGACCTTGAACATAACTAGGTTATGTGATTGTTTGGAATATTAGGATCCGAGAGAAGCTTGGCCCGTGCGTACGTCTTAATGTGAACTACGCGATTGAGCAACGGACAAGTGGAATTGGACCTGGGCTATGTGGTTCGGTGCGAGAGACCCGAAAAGGGGACTGGCCGTTGGCATAGTCGGGAGCATTAGACAGTGGTCAAGAAGGCTGAAATGCTCATGTTGTTGTCATCCTGGGGGTGGTGGTGAAGACGCTGAAGTGTCAGGATTCCCTGTTAATGTTCCCTGAGTGCACGAGGTGTTTGGCCGTGCGAGCCTACACCTGTGGCGATGTATGTTTATATATAATTATTTAGCTGAGCTAATGTTATGCAGGGAAGGAGCACCGCCGTCCCGAGAAAGGGACGGGGTCGTTATAATTTGGTCGGTTTTAACTGACCGTTGCCTGTTTGTCACCGTGCGGTGGAATGTTGCTTGCAGGTGCTGCAGAGCCGAGTGCAAAATAGCGAGCTGGAGCCCATGTTGTCGTGCTGGCCCTCGAAGGCCTTAGCGTATAGTTGTTTTATTTTGTCATGTGTGGCCGGCCTGCGAGCCGATGTATGTAAGACACTATTTGATAAGTGAACTATTGTAAGGTCATAAGGCCCTGTATCTTTCAGTGTATTGTTATTTCATTCCAGTGGTAGCGATTGTGGACATTCATGTAAATTGATTATTCAGTTTGGGTTCTTTCTACTTTTAAAAGCTTCCGCTAGAATGCTCTGTGTTAGGATGAGTAGTCTTAATTGGATAGTTTGGTTATTAATACGTAACCCTTCAGTCTGTCTGTGGTATATGGCGTCGGGTTCCAGCTGGACCTTCTGTTATATGTCATACGACGGATGGGGGTGTTACAGACTCCGCGTGTTGTGTGGATGCTTGTGAATTGTGAATACTTGAAAAGCTTGGTATGAGCCCTTGTATGAGGTGTGTTGAATTGAAATGGATTGGAAAGCGGCTCTGCAAGAGCTGTGTGTGGAGCAGGAAAGGGAAGACCGACCCGCGTCAAGATCTGCGCTATTGACGAATTGAGCAACGGGAAATGGCTGACCTGTACCTGTGTTGTGGGAGATCGATTGGTGGCAAGGTTTGGGCGGATGCGGCCCCGACCCGGCTTGCTGCACCACAATGGTGGGTCGATCTGAAGTGGAATGCTCAAGTTTGCCGTGAGGTTAGCACCTCTGAGTGGGATGTGCGGAATGTCGTCAACATGCGTGTTGGTGGACTGGAACCGGCCAGCTCAGTTGGTGATGAGAAGTGAAGGAACTCCATAGTTAAGCGTGCTTGGCGAGAGTAGTACTGGGATGGGTGACCTCCTGGGAAGTCCCCGTACGGCCCAGCTTAACTGTCGAGTTCGCTCATCAAAGGGAGGCTGTGGCCACCAACAACCCGCCTGTGGTCTGGAGAGGGGTTGGGGTGCTTGGGCTGCAGCCCGGTAGCGTCGCCTAGAGCGGAGCCGTGACACTGTCACGTTGTATCGACTAGGGGCGTTACAACAGGGGTCCCCCATGCCACGCGCGACAGTACATGGCCTGTGACGAAGGGCTTCGCCCGCCCTGCCCCCGGCGGGCGAATTAATTACTTAATTAAAAACCATTAAATACATATAATGAATAATTATTATATATATTGAAAAATATAAAAAATATTATTATTATATATATACACATGTTTCTTTGGTTGGGTTGACATCTTCTTCTTCCGCTTGAGATCCTGAGATCCAGATTTGACAGAAACTCGCTCCGGTCCGCGATCAACCCGCCGGAGACCGCGGAAGAGGCGGCCTGCTTAGCTCCATTGGCCCGGCATTCGGTCGGCGGACCGCCCGGTCTGTTTTAAAAAAACCAGCGCGACTATTAGTCTCACATCGCCAAACAAACATTGTTTCTTGCTGTGCATAAGTAATATACATAGGATATTTCTTGTTGGCTTCTGTCGTCACGGCAAGATGGACTTTGTGTTGTTTGTTGGGCTTAATTTCTCTCCATATGGTGGACCTGATTTTCAACGGCATTGTGTGGACTCAATATCTGTTCCGCTGTCTGACGGCCCAACAGAAAAAAAATTCAAACGTAATAAGGAACGGACGATCGGGATTGATTTGAAGGTCCACCATGTTACAATGTGTAATCGCAACAACCAATAATACTTTGTTGTATGTATAGTATATGTACACAGTACACACACATATACATATACAAATATATATACATATACATATATATGTATATGTATATATATGTATATGTATATGTATGTTGAGAGAGACTGAGAGAAAGGACTTAACCAATGTTCTAATGGATGGTAACTGATCACTCAAACTGTGGCTCCAAGGTGATTCATGACACTAAGTAATTACCTTTATTAAGGTTGACTAAATTCGATTTCATTAAATGAGATATTTTGTTTAGTGAGGTCAGCTCAGGTTAGTCCAACCTAGCCAAATTTGTCGAGCGGAACCATTTGGATTAATTAGCCAAGTGAAGACCTTTAGAAAAGGTCTAGTTAGAAGATTGAAGGCTTAATTAAGTGGGTCCAAATGTTAAACTAATATGTGAGTGTGCTTGACTCGAGGTAAGATGACTGTTCTTATGATTGTATTAGTGGCGCGTCCTCATTGTAATTGCACGCAGAGTGGGGATGGGGTGAGAATATCACTGCATATTCCCACCACTTGAACAACTGACATAAAATATGTAGGGAGGGATGTATCATCATCGACCAATTTGATAACCCACGAGTATCTTAGACCCCCATTGTGGCTAGGTTACTGAAAAGGCTTCGGTAAACTCCAACTCCAAAACGAGACATCGAGACTCTACATGAATTCTACCCTTCTCAAATACATAAACCTTTGATCTAGGCAGTTGTTGACTATCTCTTTGGTGAGTAAGATGGGAGAAGAGGTTCAAAATTACTCCTAGGGGCCAAAGAAGAGGTGTGGGAATGTGGAGCAATATTGAAGTTGAAACCACATAATGTTGGCTTCTTATCCTTTTTATAGAAGGAGAAGATGGTTAGTGGACAAGGGGAGTTTAAAGCAAATATAGTGGAGGTAAAGGCTTAGTAAACCACCTAGAAATCATTGAGTTGATGGTTGGTGAATTTAAAGTGGGTTGATCGCTTAATATGATAATTTTGACACAAAATTTGTGTTGGCCAATATTGTATATTTTGAGTAATTGA
Organism: Platanthera guangdongensis; assembly: GCA_039583875.1. Classification (NCBI taxonomy): domain Eukaryota; kingdom Viridiplantae; phylum Streptophyta; class Magnoliopsida; order Asparagales; family Orchidaceae; genus Platanthera; species Platanthera guangdongensis. The sequence continues at coordinate 24,212,868 of CM077157.1, forward strand.
CTACGTGGTGAGATTATAGGGTCAATTGTGGCTTAGGAATGATCTTTGTCTCGAAAATAAATCAATGAGTCCATATATTTTGGCATGTATTTGGTCAAAGCGGGACCTATCTCAACCATTATGGTCTATTTAGGTTCAAATATTTTCAAAAGACTTGATTAAGCATAATGGATCCAATGGAACTAAAAAAATTCATTATCGAAGTCCAATTGACTTAATTGTGTATGATTTAGACTAGTCGAGTCACTTGGTGTCAAGTTGGTCAACAATAATACCACTTGAGCTAGATCAGCTCATCGGACCTCGCTAAGCAACCCATTAAAGTTCACTACAATGATTGAAGCTTCGATACTCATCCCAAGTCTTTTTGAATAATATTGGGATAAACAAGTTCCAAATGAGTCAAATGGGTCAACTGGACCATTTGAGTCAAAATCAACTGGTTTTAAGATCCTCAAAGTAACTGGGCTCAATGAAACGCTAGAATTCAATAGTATCAACAAAACTATAACAGTATGTCATTTTCACCCGCAAATCTTAAAATAAAATGAAAAACATATTCATGAATGAATGAAGTTCGTACACACCTCACAAACAGGCGAAACCCGTGCAAAGTTGCTCGTATATAATATAGATACAAGGAATCATAGCCTCTCTGCCTACCTAGGACTCCCAATCAATCCATCACCATTGTGCACGCATCAAGATTCGTGCGGTCGCTTTCATAATGAGTCAAAACCGGCGGCTCTTTTAGAGCTTGCCGCAGAGCGGTCCAGCCCCCTACATGAACCGGCCATCTTGCTGTTCGCTGTTTTGGCCCGGGCGAAGCAGAAGATGAGCAATAAGTAAATAATAGGATTAAATAAAATAATTAAAAAAAGATATTTGGCAGGCCAAAAACAATAACCGGGGAAGGGGATTAAGATCACAGCGAAAATATAAATATAAATATATATGGGATATATATAGTATAATAATATAATCTCTTCTCTTCTTCTCTTGGGAAGAAGGGGGAAGAAGGGGGCCGGGGAGAGCTGAAGAGGAAGGAAAACAACAATATTGAAGGCGTAAAAATCGGAGGTAATCTAGGGTTCCGGCGGATCGGTTGGCGATCGCGGGATTCTGAGGCGCCGAGGAGCGATTAGCAGCGAATTTTGGTTTTCTGGACTGCTAGAGGCGGTGGGGGTGAGGGGAATTTGTAGGTTGCTGCCTCTTCGTTGGGTTTTGATCGAGCAGATGCTCACCGTGGGTAGTAGGGATGATGGGAGGAAGCGATCAGTGTTAGGGTTAGAGGGAAGCAGGGGAGCGGGAGGAAGAAACATGGAGGAGAGAGAGATCGAAGAAGGGGAGGCGTTCTCCGGGCAGGACAACCACATCGACCCCGATGCTCTATCTTACATCGTAAGGGGATTAATAGTCTTCGTTGTTTTTGAGAAACTCATTGAGCCTTGTTTATGATCCAGCTTATAATTATCGATTGCACAATCTCTACGTTTTGGTTCATATTAATTTTGAACTTTTTGTTAACGAGGATTGAGGGTTGATTATGAGAAACCTATGGATCAGCGATGATAATCATTTCCACCATTAGTTTTTTTAGTAGATTTTTTTTTTCTTCTTGTCAAGTGCTCTCTGTGGTATTAGAAAGTTGAGGAGCAAATGAGTAGGATTCCTTGATCTCACCCTATTTGATCAATCCTATCAAAGTATGGAAATAAAAAAAGGAAATGTAAGTTTAGTAGTGCTAAAAGGGTGTTCCTTGTAATGGAAATGTGATATTTTTTTACTGTAATTTTACTGCTTTGAGTTTTAGTTATATACTTCCATAGTGAGCTGTTGTGAAATTCTTAAATTTGATGTGCATAAGTACACAAGAATTGTAGAAGAATTCATTCATTGCAGTGGTCTTTTTTTTGTGCACAAAAGCATAGCTTGTTCCTTATAGCTGGTTTGCAACGCATATAGGATGAAAAACTTCAACATGTATTGGGGCACTTCCAGAAAGAGTTTGAAGCCGGAGTGTCAGCAGAGACCTTGGGTAAGCCTGGAAAATTTGATTCTAGATTAGTCTAGAATAATATTTAAGAATATGATTCCTTATCAGGAGCCAAATATGGGGGATATGGCTCATTTCTGCCTGTGTACCAACGCTCTCCTCCCGTGACACTGTCACAGCCCAAGAGCCCAGCGAAGGTGCCAGGCCTCAATCTCTCAAGGTCACCACAAAACCTCCAACCCGAGGTATGTTTAATCGGCACATTTTCTTTTGTTTAACTGCAATGGATGTATCTTGCTGAAACTGTCTGATTATTACTGTTGATTTGTTATGGATTCACTTCATTTTGATGTCTTTATCTCATATATTGTTATAGGTGGGATGTCAGAATGCTTCTGTTATTGCAAATGCATCCATCACGAAGGCCAACACTGCATCTGTAGCACAACCGTTTATGAAATATGGAAAAAGAGAAACCAGCATTAGTTCGTGTAGTACAGAAGGCGCTACTCAACATGAGTCTACTAGAAAGACACTGGATATTAGAGATCCAAAGCCACTGAAGGTGCGCATTAAGGTTGGACCTGGCAATGTCTTGATCAGAAATAAGCCTGAAATTTACAGTGATTTGGGGCTTGATATTTCTCCATCTCCATCCCTCGAGGATAGTCCCGATGGAAGTAGGGAGCTTTCTCCTGAATCTCCTTGTGCCTTTGTTGAATCCCCGTCCACCATTCTTCAGGTCATTTGCATTTTATGAAATAGTTTTACTGAATATATGGTGTTTATGCCCTTTTTACTGATCAGATCACTGCATTGCTTCTTAAATGTATTGGAGCAGGTCATGACTTGCTTTCCTGTTCCGGGAAGTCGTTTTCTTTCACCTCTGTCAGAGACCCTACTTCATTTTCTTGAAAAGGAGGACACTTTAGTAACAAACATCAAGAAAAACACACCACAGAATGTCGTGACAGAAAATTTTACTGCTTCAGACACATCTCTACACGCAAAAGATGTTAGAGATTTCACATACAAGGAAAAGAAACCCGTAGAGAAGGGTCAAAAGTCAGTGAAAGCACACGGGATGACTAGCGAGGATGTGATAACTACATGCTTGAAGAATGATAGTGGAAGCAGAAGTCCAGCAGCCCCAAAAGTTGTTTCGAGCACCCAGGATATAGCAGTGCCATCCAGTGCTTGGTGTGTAGATACTAAAGATGAGATGCATTTAGGAGGTAACTCCATAAAAGAATATGGTAAGATGTTTGACGTCCACACTGAGACAAATAAGATACCGGTGATGGAAAAAGTTCAGTCATTTGATTTTAGGAAGGATAATTATATAGAGTTCATTGATAGCGGGAAAGTGGATGGAGCATATAATTCAGATAAGGAATGTGTTCCCTTGAAGGGAAAAACCTACTCAAAACCTCATATTGTAGAGAAGGCATTTGAAGAAACAAATGGTAATTTTGACACTGCTACAAAAAGCAAGAGTAAATCCCAGAAACATCATCATAAGATTAAATCAGATTCTGACAAACATAGGGTGGGGAAGGGTCGTTCTGCTGGATTTGAAGAACATGTGAAAGAACAACCTGCGCAGAAAGTTTGTTCAAGTGTAAACAAAATGATACAAGACAAGGATCAATTCATGGAAGATGAAAAAATTATTAGAGGAAGCCAAAATGAAACACTGTTCAATGAGCCGAACAAGGAAAAGCAGAATACTCTATTTTCGGGGGTGCGGAAGGGAATAAAGAAGTTGCACGTTAAAGGTTCACAATTAGAAACTAAGTCCAAAATATCCAAGTCACCGAAGGAAGTGAACAAACGCCGCAATATCGCATCCCAAAGTGAGCCTTTACTGAATGCTCAAGCTCAACAAGCTGAGAATGGGACACATATATTGGGTCCCTCTATATCTACTGAAAAGTCAAATGAAAAAGCAGAAGTGAACAGGGTCGACAATTTTCATATTACTGGACCTGTCACTGATGTGACAGCTCCCCTGATTGATTCAGTCCCAAAAAATGATGTAGTTCCTGCTTTAGTTCTTATAGAAGATAATTGGGTGTGTTGTGACATATGCCAAAGATGGCGCCTTTTACCCTATGGAACCAATCCAGATAGTCTTCCAAAGAAATGGCATTGCAGCATGCAAGTTTGGTTGTAAGTCTCTTTCCGTGTAAACCTTTAATATGATTTAGGCTCTGTTTGGAACGCCGGAGGAGCTCCGGTACGGGAGCAACCGCCACTGCACGGCGGAAACACATGCGTGGAGGGGGGGGGGGCAGCGGTTGCTCCCGCCCTCCCTCTGCGGAAAGCCAAAAAAGCGGGGTTTCTAGCTGCAGCCCTCCCCCTCCGGTCCCGAACGGAGCCGGCATTTGTTGGGTTTCTAGCCGCCGATGGCCTACCAAACATAGACTTAGTTTATTTTGTAATTGAGATTTGTACCTTTTCTAAAAGAATGAAATTGTACTCCTGAAATAATCCTACATTTTTTATTAGCATCTAGAGACTTATATTTATGAGAATCTCCTTATAATGTATAACATGAAATTACTTGTTACCTATGCAATTACATTGTGTTTATGCATAAATTATGTTTTTTTGGAAAGTAGGTATATTCTCGTATTGCCCTATGCGACCTGCCCAACAAATATGATAAGTGTCGTCAAATACTGTAATCTCCAAGCGATCTTGTAGCCGGGGATATGTTGGAATGCGATCGTCCTTGTTGACGTGTGAAGGATGTGAATAAATGGAGTGGGTGATGTAGGTTTGTTAATGAGGACTTGTGACGCCAGGTGGGAATGTGTAAGACCCTAGACGATGCAATCCTAGGGTGCAATGTCGGAGAAAATAAATCTACCAAACTAGGACGATGAATGCATGCAAGTTAGATTTGACAATGTTTTGCAAATAATAATAAACTTATAACATTTTTGCAGTTAGCATGAGTGTTTTATAGAAAATTGGATGAGTAAGCAACCATGGTTCTCCTTTCAATTGAAGTACTTTTATTTGATGCACAATTGGAATAAGCCCGGCATGTCGAGATCAATCACATAAAAATGCGCTAAGAAAGGTACATATCTATAATCACAAAAATAGTCTGATCCACACAACAATGAAGAAAATAGAATCCAAATAAAGAACTCACAAGCGTAGGGAGTTGTAGGTGAAGGAGATGGAGACCCGGTGGTAGTGGGAGTTGTGGTGGCTATCCGGAGGGAGTAAAATAGTTGCGAGGGGCTGCCGAAGGAGGGGTTGTGCTGAAAGTGGGCAGGATAAGGCTATGGAGTGGCCTGGCTTGTTCTGCTAAAAGGGCTGGGGGAAGGTTTGGCTGCTGTATGTAGGGGATTAGGAGGGGTCGGCTGCTGGTTTTGGAGGTTAAGAGGCATCATCTGCATGTGAAGAGGGCCGGAAGGGCTGCCTCTGAGTAGGGGAAGGCTTGGATGGGTTGAGTTTTGACTGCGAGGTGATGGGGTGGCTGCCGGATTGCCGTAAGGAGGGTCGGTTGCATGTTTTAGAGTGCACAAGAGGTGTGCCACAAACTACCAAGTTCTTGGGTAGTCTACTCCAAAGCGTCATAATGAGTTTCTACCATGTGAAGATGGAAGGCATAGAATGACGGAAGGGAAGCGCGACATGTTGACTAATTGATAGACCATTAATGGAGACAAGAAAGTTGGGAAAGAAATACCATAAATCATGGTCTCAGCCTGTTGGTCAAATTCTACTAATATCAAACTTGGATGGTGATGCAAACAGTGGCTTCGAAATTCCTAAGCCTAGTAATAAACTTAACGGGGCACAAATTAAATTGTGAAGAGCGTTTCCAACACACACACACAAAAAAAGATCAAACGGCGAGGAATGATTAGGGCGAGCGCATGCTACTCGAGGATGAAACAATCTTGCTGAAATTTATCATAATAAACACTAGTAAAGAAGGTTGAGGGGAGGAGAAAGGAGAGATCTCACCGAGGGCTTTCCCGCAATAGCTTTGTCGATCCTTCACGGTTCGGTCACAGCCGGTAAGTGGAGCAGTGGAGGGAGGAGGCCGCGGGTGGCTGGCGGAAAGTTGTTGGATGGAGGAAGGTAGATGGATGGTTGCTGGAGGTAGGTTGCTGGATGGCGGAAAGGTTGCTGGATGGTTGTTGGAGGAGGGTTGCTGGATGGTGGAAGGTTGCCGGAAAGGTTGCTGGAGGGTTGTCGGCGCGGCTGACGTAAGTTGGATGTGGAGGTTAGGAGCTCGGGGAAGTAGCGGGGGGGAGGGAGGCCGGGGTTGCTGTAGTCGATCGGCGCAGAGGAGACGGGAAGTAGCGGGGAAAGACCGGGATTGTCGTTGACGGTCGGCGCAGTGGAGAAAGCTCGGGCTCGACGATGCGGGAAATGGATGGCGGCTTGATTTCACCGAGAGAGAGAACTTCTCGATCTCTCGGTATTATCCTTCGCTCCTTAGGGTTTCAATCAGAAGGCTATTTATAAGCCCCTTCCCTTTTCCCCTCAATTAGACAAAAATTAATTTCAGCAAGGTTAGTTTATGATAAACAAATAACAATACGACCCGCCCGCACATTCCAAACCGGACCGATCCACTCAGGGTCACGCGAGGTGGTCAGTCTCACGCGCCGGGTCACAATACAGGAAATTTAAACATAACGTCCATGACAGGAAATAAATAAACAACAATACAATAGTATAACTGCGACAATATCTAAAGTAAATAAAGACGAGGTGGCACTAGCGTGCCGGCGACAGGATCACATCAGATGGTTTCCACTTGCATGTATTTCCTTTAAATATTACTTCCAACCGTTACATAATTAATATTTGAGCAATTATAACTTAACCCTTCATATTCCTAAGCATTAATACTATTAATTATCCTCACAAGTTAAGCCTCATAGGTCCCTTGCTTTAAATTCCAGTACACATATCTCTCTCCTTCCTTGGAATATGCAGTGTTTACACCACCGATGGAAGGGAATCATCTGTTGGTCTGTTATGAAGCCTTTAGAAGGATCTCATCATCAACCAATCAAAGGTAGGGTCGAAGGAGAGAGTAGTGATGTTCTTCTTCTTACCTTTGAAGCCTTTATGATTTCTTATTGTGAATCGTGGAGTTTTATCAGGGTTATCTAGGAGAGGATCTTGGTAAAATAGTTCTCTAATTCATTTCATCCATTTGCTTGAAAAATAGAGCTTTAAGAAAATGAAATTGCAAAACAAACCACAGTGAACACATAATTACAAATAAATACAAAATACAAATGTTAATAGAAATAAAATAAAAAAATCTGGCCTTGCACTAAAGTCGTACTCTGGTCACCCATCTTTCTGCTATATGTCGTTCCCTAAAATGCATCTGCAACACCAACGTTCTCCTCTACAACGAGCTTGCCTCAACCTTGAATGAGGGATATGCTTGTTTAGTTCTTCTGCTAATTCCCATACTGCTTTTGTATCAGATAAGCCTTCTTATTTGATGAAGGATTTGATTGGGCTCACGTGTCACCATACTTTCAACTAGTTGTGGTATAGGATGTGTTGTGACTGGTGGATTCCCCATATATGGTTTCAATAAGGAAACACAAAACTATGTGTTTTGGCTTTTAGAGGCAAATCTTGGTAGTAAGGTACTAATCCCAAGTGTTCCACAACCAGAAGAAATTTAGATCATAGTAAAATTAGTATTGTCACAAAAGGCCTTAGCCACACTCTCCCATATCCTTAAGGATATTCCTCAGGTTGGTTGGTGATTACAGGAAATTTATAAAGAATTATAGGGAGAATGTCGCATTGTTAAATTAACAATCGTTTCATTGCGTTGACACAGTTCTACCAGAAACCCTTGTGCTTCAATTAACTGATTTTTCAAGAGAATTCCATGTGTAATGTGAGGTGTTGTGAAAGAGATTTGGGGAGAAATTGAGGTGTTGTATCAAAATACACCCAAATTCACTAGCTTTCTTTTGGGCACTTTCTTGATGATTAGAGTGCAAGGCATTTAGGGCTGCATGATTTCTTGTTTTTACCACATGATGTTCTCACCTCCGAGGTTGTTTATTTAGCCATCAATCTCTTTGCATGTCCATAATTTTGCTTAAGTGATTGGTTGACTCTCCCATGAATGTAGTAAGTCCTTACGATTTCTCGAGAAGGATCTCATCATTGACCGATCAAATGTATGATCAAATGAGAGAGTGGTCTTCTTCTTCTTAGTTTTGAACCATTATGATTACCTATGGTTAATGATCGAGCCTTAATAGTGCCCACCACGAGGCTCGGTGGGTCCAGTCAGGTCGGCCTTCCCATGCAGCATAAGAAGTTGGTTGAGGGAGTGATGTAGGCCGAGAGGGACAAATCAAATTTTGTGCGTGAATTTTGCACTCTTGATGTTTGAACTTCGAAAAGGTTGTTAGTTATTATTTGAGAAAGAGTTTTTTAATTGTTTATGAGTTGAAGCTTCGCGAAACCGTTCCATCCACAAGCAAAATCACAGACAATAATTTATGGATAAGCGATAATTAAAGTAGTGCAAACGTAGAGGCAAACTTATAAATATTTACTTAGATTACATAAAAACAAGCTAAGGCAAGGAGCAAGGATACAGTAAGGATACTTAATGGAATAGCGATTTGATCCAAGTCCAGTATGCACAAAGGTAGAACGGTAAACATGCGCCGATTGATGGAAGGATCGTGTCGTTGTCGACGTGCCGATAATGGAGGAATCAGAAGTGTCATCAGAGTTAACAGGGAGTTCGACGATGACCGAGCAGTTGGAGGCGGGCGTTGGATGATTTCAGAGGTGTCGTATCTGACCCTCATCTGTGGTTGCGGATGGCGGAGCGACTGGCAGAGTCCCGTCGCGAGGTTTCTGTTAGCCTTATGAACATCGCAGGAGCGGATGACGGTGGCTGCAAGGCTTCGGCATGGGGAGGAAATAAGGAGGTAGATTGAGAGGGTGGTCGTTGGTATTACATAGGGACAGATTTTTCGTTCCCTCTGGAGGTCGTAACCCACATAGCGTGCTTGCTCTGCAAGCTCCAATCGCCATCCTCGCTACTCCACCGCAGCAACAACGGCGGGAAGAAACAAATCCAACTCTGTCGTCAACAAGTCACACCGAAGCTGTCGTTGTCCAGATCACTATCATCGTTCCCATGTCCGACGTCAACGACCCTGGCCACATTGACGACCTCCGGGAATATGTCTAGGAAGCATTTCCGAGGCCACTGTAGACCCTGAACCCTCCAATCCAGTGGACGCCGATTAGGGCTTGCGGGAGGCGCGGGCTGGCGTTTGCAGGAGACGGACGGACGACGCTGCGGAATAGGCGAATCGGGAGGTAAAGCGTCGGGCTGTGGTTTCTAACCCGTGAAATGAGATGTGCGGGATTTTAAAACATGCCCTTTTGGTTTTTGATAACCGAATGAAGAGATGGGGAAAAAATTGTTATTGGCACCCCAATCCAAATTTCTTTGAAAATAAACCCATTTCCACCGCGCGCGTCCCTACAATAACATGCGTCACACACTATTATTAATGCACTTAATGAACTAATGATCGCTATCATAAGGAAAAATAACATTATACCTTGACGACGCGCTGCCTCGATCAAAAATCGTCGCGACTCGATCCTACAAATAAAATTAAATTTCGCGTCAGATAACGGATGTTACAAATCTCCCCTCCTAACAAAAATTTTCGTCCTCGAAAATTGTAACCATACCTGAATCGAAGAGAAAAGAATAGTATGCATTGCTCTTAAGCTCATCCTCTCGTTCCCAAGTATATTCTGGCCTGCCACAGTTCATCCAAAGGACTTTGACCATGCGAACCTCTATTCCTGAGCTTCTGTATCCTTGAATCCACTATTCTGACTGGTCTAACCCCAATACTAAGATCTGTCTCGATTGGTGCTTCCTCGGTACTAATAATCTGACTGGAATCTCTGACTGCTCTCCTCAGATAGGAGACGTGGAATACATCATGTACACCACTCATTTCCTCAGGTAAGACCAACCTGTAAGCAACCTCACCAATTCTTTCCAGCACCTCAAAAGGACCAACGAATCTGGGGCTCAGCTTTTTCATCCGCTTTATTCTAGACACTCCTCTGACTGGTCTGACATTCAGATAAACATAGTCTCCAACTCTGAATTCTACTGACATGTGCTTCTGATCATGATACTTGGCCTGACGATCCTGAGCTGTCTTCATACGCTCCTGAATGAGCTTGATCCTGTCAGTGGTCTTATCAATCCATGACTCCCTATTGGTAGGTCTTTCTTCACTTTTAGCCCAACATAACGGGGTCCGACAACGTCTACCATAGAGGGTCTCGAACAGTGTCATCACAATACTCGTCTGAAAACTGTTGTTGTAGAAGAATTCCACAAGAGTAACATATTTCTCCCACTTTCCTCCAAAGTCCTAAATGCACATCCGTAGCAGATCCTCCAAAGTCCTATTCGTGCGCTCAGTCTGTACATCTGTCTGGGGATGGAATGCGGTGCTGAAATGTAATCTGGTACCCAACCGCTCCTGAACGTATCGCCACTCCCTGGAGGTGAATCTGTCATCTCGGTCTGAAACTATAGTCCTGGGAACACCGTGAAGTCGAACTATCTCGTCTATATATAACTGTGCTAATCTGGGACCCGGATCTGTCTTCTTAAGAGGAATGAAATGGGCAACCTTAGAAAGCCGATCAACTATAACTCATAAGGAATCATTCCCACTCTGCGATCTCGACAGACCATGGATGAAATCCATGGATATATCCTCGAATGTCCACTCAGGAATGGGAAGTGGCTGCAACCTGCCTCCAGGCCTTTGACACTCGTCCTTAACCAACTTGCACGTCTTACACTTCCCTACGTAATCTGCAACATCACTCTTCAAGCCCGGCCACCAGACTACCTTCTTGAGATCTGCATACATCTTCGTGCTACCCGGATGTATAGAATATCTGGAATTGTGTGCCTCAAATAGAATATCCCCGCGAAGGTGACCAACATCGGGGATACACACCCTGCCATCAAACAACAATAAATCATCATGAATACTGTATCTCTCCTTCTGACTTGTCTGCACTGAGCTCCAAATCTCTGTCATCTTTGGGTCCAATGGTAGCGCTGTCCTGATTCTATCCTTAATGTCGCAGGTGATCTCCATCCAAGTCAACCTTGCAGAACCAAAACTACAGCGTGACACAACAGTGATATCCAATTTCTCCAGCTCTCGCACTAACTTCTCCTGCTGAGTGAGAAGGAAGAAACACGAACCTCTACGGCTAAGGGCATCGGCTACAACGTTCGCCTTTCCTGGATGGTACTGGATGTATACGTCGTAGTCTGATAGAAACTCTAACCATCTGCGCTGTCTCAAAGTGAGCTCTCGCTGATCAAAGATATACTTGAGGCTCTTATGATCAGTAAAGATCTCACAACGAACACCATAGAGATAGTGCCTTCAAATCTTCAGAGCATGTATGACTGCTGCAAGCTCCAAGTCATGCACTGGATAGTTCCTCTCATGAACCTTTAACTGTCTCCAGACATAGGCTACGACCTTTCCATGCTGCATGAGAACACAACCCAAACCCTGACCTGAAGCATCGCTATAAATCTGAAACCCGTCAGGCCCTGATGGTAAACTCAAGATCGGTGCGGTCATCAATCTGCCATTCATGTCCTCAAACGCCAACTCACACTCAACTGTCCAATCCAAGCCCTTACCCTTCCTAGTGAGGGAAGTCAGTGGTACGACTATCTTTGAGAAATCTCTGATGAATTTCTTGTAGTAACCAGCAAGACCCAAAAAGCTGCGAACCTCTAAAACTGTCGTAGGCCTTGACCAATTCTTAATGGTCTCTATCTTCTTCGGATCGACACTAACCCCTTGCTAACTGATGATGTGGCCTAAGAAGGCAATCTCTGAAAGCCAGAACTCACACTTTGAAAACTTGACATACAACTGGTTCTCCCTGAGGGTGCTCAAAACAATCCTAAGGTGTGCGGCATGATCTTCTGCACTCCTTGAGAATACTAAGATGTCATCGATAAAGACGATAACAAAACGATCCAAGTACTCCCGAAGTACCATGTTCATCAGGTCCATAAATACTGAAGGGGCATTGGTCAGCCCAAACAGCAAGACCACGAACTCGAAGTGTCCATACCTGGTACTGAAAGCCGTCTTCTGAACATCCACGTCCCGAATATTTAATTGATGGTAGCCCGACCTCAAATCTAACTTGGAAAAGGTGCACGAGCCCACTAACTGGTCGAACAAATCATCAATCCTGGGAATCGGGTATTTGTTCTTTACTGTTAGCTTGTTCAACTCACGGTAGTCTATGCACAGTCTCAGACTACCATCCTTCTTCTTCATGAAAAGTACTGGAGCACTCCAAGGTGAAGTACTGGGACGTATAAAACCCAAATCAAGCAACTCCTACAACTGACTCTTCAACTCTGCTAGTTCCCTAGGAGCCATGCGATAGGGGGATTTGGCTACTAGTGTAGCCCCAGGCTGCATGTCTATCGGGAACTCAATCTCTCTATTTGGAGGGGCACCAGGGAGCTCTTCCGGGAAAACATCGGGAAACTCCTGCACCACGGGTACCTCTGTCAAGTCAGCCTTAGCCTCTGCATTCATCAGTACTACGAAGGTTTCACAACCCTTACTGATGCACCTTCTAGCTTGGACTGCGAAGATGATCATCTTCACAACTCCTTTCAAGCCCTGAAAAGAAAACGCAGTCTGATTAGGTTTCTCAAACTGTATCTGCTTCGCCCTACAGTCAATCCTGTCGTTGACCGCCGAAAGCCAGTACATTCCAAAGATCAGATCGAATCCTGCAATAGGTAGCTGCAAAGCTTCCACGATAATCTCGGTATCACCAAACTGCACTGGTACCCTGCACTTATCTCTGGTTTGCAGAAGGGATCCATTAGGCATCATGACTTACAGTGGTACTGTCTCTGGGAAGACTTCTAAATTTAACTTACGCACTAGAGATTCTGCGATAAACGAGTGTGAGACACCAGTATCAAACAGAATCTTGGAGGGTAAATCACGAATCATAAGGATGCCTACATGAATGGTTTTTTAAATGAAAAGCGTGTCACTACGGAGGATTAAATAAACTTGTTAAGTAAATTAAAGCACTTACCAGTCACTACATACTCCTGATCCTTTGCCTCCTGTTGACCAAACCCATAAGATCTGGGTTGCACCAAATCTCGACCCTGTTGTGGTCTTCCATCAGTAATCATCAAAGCTTTGCTCTTGTCTGCTCTACTAGGGCCACCAATCTCGTACTTCGACTGCAGGAACAAAATACATTTGTCATCTATAGAAATTTCGTAAATGTACAAAAATACAACTAAGTTTTGATTACCTGATTCGAACCAACTTCCTGACAGTAACGAGATATGTGTCCAGGTTGACAACACTTGTAACACACGCCCGCGATGGCCAAACGCTCACCTGGATGGCGACGCTGACACTTGAGACAAATGGGGTAGTCCCTGTTCCCGTCACCAGATTGACCATTCTTCCTCGCATCAGGCTTCTGCTTCTTGTTCTAGTTCTTCCCTTGATCATTCCTGCTCTGTTGCGGCTGATGCGAATCCTGAGATCGCTTCGCACAGAAATTACTTCGCTTCTGAACCTTTTGCTGATCAGCCTCCAGCCTGCGAGCTGTATCCACTAAGCTCCTGTAATAAGCGTTGACCATAGTCATCAGCGGCTGCCTCAACGAGTCACGTAAACCATCCACAAAACGGCTGCACTTTTCAGTCTGGTCTCCCTGCATCACGCCCGCATATCGAGCCAGATGGGTAAGCTCTCGCTCGTACTCGGCAACAGTCCTGTCCCCCTGGAAAAGCCTAAGATACTTCTCCTAGAGACCTCGTCGTGCAGAAGGAGGCACGAACCAACTTGCAAGGGCTCTAGAAAATTCACCCCACGTAAACATATCTGGCGTACGACCTGGCCAAAAGCACGGTCATACTATTTAAAAAGAACGTATCACTTCCAAAAATAAAAGGAAATTTCATAACCATATACCTGCGCGGTCATCAGCCCGGTACTTGTCCCACCAGACCTTTGTCTCATTTCGGAGGAGGAAAACTGCCAGAGGGACCTTATTTTCTGGGCACTCCAAAACATGCAACAGATCTCTGGTGTTTGCTACTCAATCATCTGTGTCCATCGGGGTCTCATCCCCACTGTAGTTCGAAGGTTGAAGCTCTCTAAAGTTCCTCAAATAGCGCTCAAGGGTCATCTCCACGGGTGCTGGGGCAGGAGCTGGTACTTGTACTGGAACTGGAAACCCTGCAGTCAATCCTCTCTGAAACTCCATCAAGGCAACAGTAATCGCCTTGGCAATCTGAGACGTTATGTCAGTGCTCTCTGGAGCTGCTGGAACTGGTGGTACCTGTGGCACGGCAGCATCTCCCATAGACGTGTTAGGAACAGGGTCCTGACGTGAAGATTCACCCGGTTCACTGACTCGAGTTGCCTGATAGAACATATAAAAGAAATCTGATTATTTATCAAACATCTGCAAAATCTGGCATAGCAACTTTATTTCGTACTCTAGCGAAAACTAGGAATTAAACGCAACTTAAAATACTCTACTAACAAGACTTTACTCTAACACAATCCTATGGCTCTGTGAAAACTTTCTAGAGTCCAGGGATCCTAAACCTCGCTCTGATACCAATTTGTGACACCCCTTCCTAGTTTTACAAAAATCAGCTATCCGGCCGGGTCAGCGATATAAAGAGAACTAGGAAACAATATTAAAACTAGTATGCAGCAGGTATAAAGTAGAAGCTACTAAAAATTTTATAACTTACAACGGAAGCTAGGAAAGTAAGCTAAGGGTAACCACATACCTGATATCTGGAATCACAGAGCCACTACAGATGAATAGAATTGAATTAACTGAAAATCTGAACTATCATAATAAGTCTGATACAAGATATATAAAACATTAATAAGTTACACTGTCCACAACTACAAGTATATACTGAAAGTAAAGGAAAACTGAATGGGAAAAACACTACAAACTGACGCCACCAATGCTCATCCTAGGCGTAGTTTCCCACCTGGGTCACCTGTAAAAACGTTGCCCACAAGTGGTCAGAGTAAAGAAAAATAACTCCTCCTAGTGACACTAAAAAACATTTTATCATAATATGGATGCATGCCTTTAGAAAATATGGTTTCGTGCATTAAAACTTTTATGCTATATGTTATGCATGCTTTCAGAACACTACCTGGTCAAAACATCTACCTGATCTATGTTTCTGACTTTCAGTTCACTAAGCCAAGTCCCGACGTTTACTAACTAGTGTACTGTCTCACGTCAGGTCTATACTTGAGTTTTAGGTGACTTCTAACTTGCACCTATACTAGGAAGGCTCTAGGCAGAGTAGCTCCTAACCCGCATCTGAAACTGACGACCCGAGACCATCTGACGAACTCAATTGTTCTAGTGTCGCGCGGACACGGTCTCGAATCTACTAACTGTCTCAAGGAGACTCAACTCCCAAGACTCTGCTACTCATAGGATACCATATGCCCTATGAGGAAGGTAGTGCGCCTCTACCAAGCACGAAAAAAACTGAAGTGTGCTTACTGACCTTTTGGTCAAATGCTACTCTGCTTGGGACATCTCTTTTTGGTGTACTACTGAGCGACCCTTAACTTTCTCATGGTCGACTAGAAGAGACATTCACGCCCTAACTTAGACAAATTCTCACACTCGCGTAAACGTATAAGATTTCACACCTAACGCAAGTATATTTGATCTGGATATTACGGTGTTGGAAAAGGATTTACCCTACAACTAATTTCGCGACCTTTTTCCCACTGCAACACCTTTATGTGCTTGACTATGATGCTCGTATGAAGTTTACACGTGTGTGCATAAAATAATTTCTTGATATGTCTAACTAAAAAGAATTAAAATTTCCTTACAGTGGTGCTGCGGCGCTCGTACACTCGGCGCGGCGACATCTTCTCTTCCGAAGGCAATCCGACTGTTGGGGACCTTCAGAAAGCTGCCCCGACTCCACCAAAGTCCTGCAATTTAGGGCAGTCCTAATTTCATATATTTTCCCTTTACGATTTTCCCGTGGAAAATTTATATACCACTAGGGTTACAAAATTTCACGTGCTAAACTTCAGATATTACCTTTACGTGGAGTGATTGAGGCTCTCAAAGCGTCCAACCCAAATTCCGCGGAGGATCACGAACTCCAAAACCTATTTAGGACATTAGGAACAAAAATTAGTTTAGCCTACTCTCCAAAACGAAGGATCTCCATGAGGGAAAAGAGATAAAGGAGGAATCGACTCATCAGAACCAAAATCGTTTCCACTACCACCGGCTAGGGTTGAATCCGGCACTTCCACGGCCAAGGAAGGAAAAGGAATGTCCACCGGCGCTCGTAGAGGAAGGAAGAGTGGTCGAAGAGGAGTTCCGGAGGAGGAAAAGCCGCCGATTAGGGCTTGCGGGAAGCGCGGGCTGGCGTTTGCGGGAGACGGACGGGCGATGCTGCAGAATAGGCGAATCGGGAGGTAAAGCGTCCGGCTGCGGTTTCTAACCCGTGAAATGAGATGTGCGGGATTTTAAGACATGCCCTTTTGGTTTTTGATAACCGAACGAAGAGAGGGGGAAAAATTGTTATTGGCACCCCAATCCAAATTTCTTTGAAAATAAACTCATTTCCACCGCGCGCGTCACTACAATAAAATGCGTCACGCACTATTATTAACGCACTTAATGAACTAATGGTCGCTATCATAAGGAAAAGTAACATTATACCTTGAAGACGCGCTGTCTCATTCAAAAATCGTCGCGACTCGACCCTGCAAATAAAATTAAATTTCGCGTCAGATAACAGATGCTACAAGTGTCCCTTTCTTGATTGAATTGTCCGTTGCCGATAGATGGTAAAAATCTTAATTTCTGGTGTTTCAATTGAATAGCGTATTTTATTCCGTTCAACTTAAATAATTGTGAGCTTGCCCTAATCTTCCTAAGTATTCAAAATTATCGTTATTTGTCATAAATTGTTTTATGCAACTTTTGTCTGTGTAAGTACTTATCTGTTCGAGGACTCAACCCGCGAGCGCAATAGAACTATCCTCTCGAATTTTGATTAATGATTTTTTTTTAAATATGCATCTGCCCTGAGATCAAGTTGAGTTCCTTTTTCATCGTCATCGAGTTTGTAAGATCGCAACAAATCACTGTGGGCCCCTGCCCTCTCCGCGCAGATTTCTGCTCTTATGAGCTCGGTGGCCTTGACGTCATACTCGGCATCGAACCACTTTGTACCCTCGGTGACGTATATGTCTCCTAGGATCACATGATGATGCCTTGTCCTCACGCGGGAGTCCCTTTTCTCTCGGCGGTGGCCCTCCATCCTCCTCAGTAGCCAATGACAATGGAGTTTGTTGCCTCCTTGTGGAACGACATTGAGCCGACCCCCCAACCGTCCCTCCACCATCCTAGTTGCAGTGCGTCCCGGGAGTTTCTTCTCCCTTGAGCAAATGGAGAATTTTCGAGAGGGCGACATTGTTACAAAGTCGAAAGTGCGTGATGGATGAGGACACGAAGCATATGTTGATGTCGAGTCCAAGGCGATGTGGACATGGATCCCAACATGATGACAAACGGTTGCCAGTAGATCGCATGGGCATAGCGCTCACGTCAGCTTTATATTTTTTAGCGTACATGTATTTTGAGCCGTTAGAGGCACAATGGCAAGAAGCTCGTCTAAGATGGTTTGGATATGTACAAAGGAGACCATTAGAGGCACCTGTTAGGCGTTGTGAGAGTCTAGTCACTAGGCATGTTAGACGAGAGAGGGGTAGTGGTGAAGACCAGCCCAGATCAGGTCGTCGCAAAAGTGCCCGACGTCGCACCTGACCGGACCTTTATCGACCTTAAGTCTTGCGTATCACGATGTGTCATTTTGTAATTTATCGTAAATTGTTTTTGTGGGTGTGTGAAATATATATATATACACATTTATATATATATAGTTTAAATATTATTAAATATATATATGTGCACAGTTATATATATACATATATATATTTAAGTATGCTGTGTGTTAAGAAGAGGCCGGTTCAGCGTTCATCCTAGCGACCTTGTGCAACTGTTCATCTTCTTCGACTGAACCAAGACATACGATCTTCACGCGGCTACCTAAGGTGCGAGCTTCACGCGACTGCCCACGATCCAACTTCTCCCCACGTCGCTTCTTTCTAGCCCCATTCTGCTGTCACTATCTCCTCTTCCCCCGTTTTCTACACCTGCCCAGGCTTCTGCCATGGCCGCTCGAAGCCAACGGTTAGGGATTTAGTTTGTTTAACTGTTTGTTTTCTTTGAAACCCTATAAAAGGGGATGTAATGTGTAGTTTTGTTGGTGTTGATGATGAGAATTTGAAGATGCTGTAATTTGTTTTCCCGTGTGAATATTGTGAGGTGAATGTTGATTTCAATTTCATCTTACTGGTGTTTGATTTCTTGTAGGAGAGTTTTGTTAGCATTAATGGATGTTGGTGTGGTAGTTTTTTGTTGAATCAGTGAGGAATTTCTGCTTGCCGTGAGTGTTGAGTTAGTGAAGATGATGTACAGTAACATCAAAGTTACTGTGATTTTATATTGATTCCTGTTGCCATCATGCTTGGAGAATGGTTAATTGTGAGCAGTAATCAGAGTAGGAAATTATTGTTTTGTTTAGGCTTAGGAAATTAATTTATTTCCAGGTGCGAGATTTCGTGGAGCCACCGCGAGTGTCTGAGATTTCGTGAAACCACCTCTAGTGTGAGGAGCGAGTGAAGTTAGATTGTTAGGTTTGTGGCTTCTCTAGTGTGAGGAGTGAGTGATTTTGTGGAACCACTGTCGTGTGAGAGTGAGTAAAGTTTCTCCTTGGTGCCCGTGTGCGATAGTGGCTGACCTCGGAGCGTGAGATCGAAGGTGACGAGGAGTTCCTCGCGTGATCACCAACGACTTCAGATACGAAAGATGCCTCTTTTGTGGGTAATTGTTTTTTCTTTCTTTTGTGTGCGTCTCTATATTTTCTCGTAGGATAATAGACTGTTTGCCGAGTTTTCGCTTGAGTTTTGTCAGCAAATGCTACGCCGAAAACTCCAAACGGAAACGTATTTGGAGTTCACGATTTCCGTTTTTCACGACAAGGGGGAACAAAACGAAAGTTGCGAATTTCGTTCTCCGGATTAAGAATCAAACCATTGTTTTAAGAAAATCCTTTTAAAATAAAAATAGTTTTGTTTGTGCTTTATAAAAAAAATGTTGCTTAAATTCGTAAGTTAGCGCAACACCCGCTCAAATTTTTTGCAAAATTCATATTTCATTGCACACATTTAGAGTTTTCTAGAAAAAAAACCGACACACGCGCAAACTCTACGTGCCGTCCTGCATCAATTTGATATCAGAGGGAGGTTTCAAAAATTTTCAATAGTTTCGAGATCCGGTCTGCGTAGAATAGAAACTCACATATCATTTTAAATGTTTCAAAAAAAGACGAGATTTTTTTTAACATCATCATTGCATTTCACTTATGTGTTCGCATGCATCGGCGTAGTGATAAGATGCGTCGAGTTGAGCATGGTCAACCGAGTCGTGGGAATGAAGGGAATGAACCATCCCCGTGGATTCTACCATTCACCCACCAAATAGCCGAGTTGAACATGGTCATACGAGAAGGGTTTGAAAACCTTAGTGTTAGGATAAATAGCTTAGAAATGCCCCCTCGAGCGACAATGTCACCTCAAATTCGAGATGAATATTCTGTCCGTCCACATTATAGTGTTCCTCGTCACTATGTGGAAAGGTCTACCTTGAGGAGAAATCTTTTATTTGAGGATCACGACTTCACTTACACCCACTCACATAGTATCCTACCACAGAGATCTGTGTGATACTCCGATGATTATCCTCGATCACAGTACATTACTGCCAGGGAACGTGTTGATCCACCAATACGATCTCATTATGCTAGAGACGATCAGTATGATGATTATCGTTGTTATTATCCTCGTACTCAAGTGGACCTTATTGGTCCTTCGACTCCATATTATGAGGATATAGTTCAATGTCATTCTAGTTATCGATACTACACGTCACCTCTATATGAGGAACCCGAGACGTCATATGTGCGACCACCACCGTACGTTCGTAGGACACATGATCATCCACAAGCACAATATGATTATTTTATGAACGATCATCATTACTACCTTCAAAATATCTATAGAGGTCACTATCGTCAAGAGTACATCACGCCTAGTGATCCTTCTAGTGTTCCGAAGACGAACATGACGATAGCCATTAAGGGCCAACAAGAGCATTCCACTTCCCAAAGTAGGGAGACATCACCCACTATGTCTGATATTCTAATACAGGATGTGTGGAGTCAACCCCCATGTGAGTCTGCTCCACTTAGTGAACCCCCCTTGATTCTATATCTACTAGCTCACTTTTGAGTGTAGATTCCTTGCACACCTCACCCGGTGGTGCACCGAGTGACATCACCACACCCGATGACGCATCGAGTCACATCACCACACCTGATGGCGCACCGAGTGACATTACGATCGGGAGTAGAGAGCTTAATAGTGATCTCGAGGTAGCCCCATCTACCCTGTCCAGGAGTACGACCCCTTCTGATGGTTTACTACTGGAGGACCATCACTCGACTGATGGGTCATTTGACGACCCTCCTATTGAGCCTCCGGATGAGCCACCTCGTCCTTGTGTGGATGAGCTTTATCTGAGTAGTACACTTGTGAATTTTAATACATGGATACCTGCTTCATATTCATCCTTGATGTCAATAGGGATTCAGAGAGATGATTTTGTGTGTGACATCCATGTAGTAGGGCTTGATCGTAGCCATCTGATCAATCTCCCTCTAGATGAGTTTTCTGATGTCCCACCTGGTGAGCCTCCTGATGTCTCACTTTCACTTAGTACATTTATCACGGTTGTCATACTTCACGTACATTATCGTTTATATGAGAGCACTTCATATGTTTTTGGAGCCTACGTTTGTACACGTCGCATTTGCGACAAATTTTATTATACCCCTCCCGGTGGACCCCCAAATGAAAATCTTATGGGTTCACCACACATTTGGGATGTATCCATTGTTAGTGGCACAGTCGACTTGGAGGGTGCACTCACTGATTCGTTGATACTTATCACCCGCACCTGCAGAGACAGTCCGCACAATATGTTGACACATCTGATCACTGTTGTATCTGATTTGCACGTGAGTGTTCATCGCCCCCGCGATGAATTCTTTTATGATCCACCATCTGAGCCTCCTGATCATGTACCTCTCTCAGGAGTTGCTTTTGGTATCTGAAACCATCAGTTTGTGGCCGTCGTTGTGTTAGTAGTCATCTTTTGCATTTACACGATTTGCATAAAAAATATTTTGAGTGGAAAAGTGCATAGTACTTATGATCTTTACGCAGCTCAAGCTAATAAATACAAAAGAGCTACTAGTTTTAAAGTGGATGACTTGGTTATGGTTCAGCTAAATCCGGAACGGTTACCATCGGGTATCGTAAAAGAGCTAGATGATCGTAGAATTGGACCCTTTAGAGTGGTGAAGCGGATTGGACAGAATGCGTATGAACTTGAGATGTCTTCCGTTTGGGGAGCAAATCTTGTTTTTAACGTAGCTGATCTGACTTTATTTCACGATTACCCGTATGAGTGTTTAGAATTTTCATTGCCTTCTCCACCAATTGATTCTTCTAGGATGGTAAGTGAGAGTGAGGAGCCACATTCAGGACATACCGACATTCATTCCGCTACTGACACGTCCACTACAGTTCCTCCCATTTCCACTGACAGCTTTCAGGTTGAGCATGAGATACCAGATGAGTCTACTATATCAGTTCCCAGAGCTGCTGATCGACTTCCGCGACAGATTTTGGTTCCCGAGCAGATATTGGATGACGAGATAGTGACCACTATTGATGGTGATTTTCAGAGATATTTGGTTCGTTGGCATGGTAGATCAGAGACTAAGACCATCTGGGTCTTGGCCGAGGAGTTACAACGCATGGATGCTGACCTTCTACAGCACTACCGCTCGGAGCACTCACCAGAGATGAGTGATTTCGAGAGGGAGAGAGTTGGTGAAGACCAGCACAGATCAGGTCGTCTCAAAAGTGTCCGACGTCGCACCCGACCAGACTTTTATCGACCTTAAGTCTTGCATATCACGATGTGTTATTTTGTAATTTATCGTAAATTGTTTTTGTGGCTGTGTGAAATATATATATATTTATATAAGTATGTTGTGGGTTAAGAAGAGGCCGGCTCTGCTGAACCGGCTCTGCTGGTTCAGCGTTCATCCCAGCGACCCTGTGCAACTGTTCATCTTATTCGACTGAACCAAGACACACGAGCTTCACACGACTACCTAAGGTGCGAGCTTCACGCGACTGCCCACGATCCAACTTCTTCGCACGTCGCGCGGCTTTTTAGCCCCATTCCGCTGCCACGATCTCCTCTTTCCCACGTTTTCTGCACCTGCCCAGGCTTCTGCCATGGCCGCCCAAAGCCAACGGTTTGGGATTAGTTTGTTTAACTGTTTGTTTTCTTTGAAACCCTATAACAGGGGATGTAATGTGTAGTTTTGTTGGTGTTGATGAGAATTTGAAGATGTTATAATTTGTTTTCCCGTGTGAATATTGTGAGGTGAATGTTGATTTCAATTTCATCTTACTGGTGTTTGATTTCCTGTAGGAGTGTTTTGTTAGCATTAATGGATGTTGGTGTGGTAGTTTTTTTGTTGAATCAGTGAGGAATTTCTGCTTGCCGTGAGTGTTGAGTTAGTGAAGATGATGAACGGTAACATCAAAGTTACTGTTATTTTATATTGATTCTTGTTGCCATCATGCTTGGAGAATGGTTAATTTTGAGCAGTAATCAGAGTAGGAAATTATTGTTAGGTTTGGGCTTAGGAAATTAATTTATTTCCAGGTGCGAGATTTCGTGGAGCCACCGCGAGTGTCTGAGATTTCGTGAAACCACCTCTAGTGTGAGGAGCGAGTGAAGTTAGATTGTTAGGTTTGTGGCTTCTCTAGTGTGAGGAGTGAGTGATTTCGTGGAACCACTGTCGTGTGAGAGTGAGTAAAGTTTCTCCTTGGTGCCCGTGTGCGATAGAGGCCGACCTCGGTGCAGGAGATCGAAGGTTACGAGGAGTTTCTCGCGTGATCACATCGACTTCGAATACGGAAGACGCCTCTTCCGTGAGTAATTGTTTCTTTCTTTCCTTTGTGTGCGCATCAATATTTTCTCGTAGGATAATAGACTCTTTGCTGGGTTTTCGCGTGAGTTTTGGCAGCAAACGCTACGTCGAAAACTTCAAACGGAAACGTATTTGGAGTTCACGATTTCCGTTTTCCATGACAAGGGGGAACAAAGCGAAAGTTGCGAATTTTGTTCCTCGGATTAAGAATCGAACCATTGTTTTAAGAAAATCCTTTTTAAACAAAAATAGTTTTGTTTGTGCTTTATAAAAAAAACTTTGAGTAAATTCATAAGTCAGCGCAACACCCGCTCTAATTGTTTGCAAAATTCATATTTCATTGCACACATTTAGGGTTTCCTAGAAAAAAACCGATAGACGCGCAAATCCTACGCGCCGTCCTGCATCAGGTAGACCAATAAAGACTTGGAATGAAACTATAAAGAGAGACATGATGTACTTAGACATTAGTGAGATTGTGACAAAAGATAGGGCACAATGGCGACAAAGGATCCATATAGCCGGCCCCACTATAGTGGGGATAAAGGCTTGAGTGTTGTACATGTATTTTGGGCCGTGAGTTATTTACCGTTTTCCCTTGCGTATCTCGGTCTATGCGTGCATCTCATTTAAATTATATTTTGGAGTAAGATCACTCTTGGAGGAGCCCTAGGTGTTGATTTCTTCTCTGTTCTTCTTCCTCCTCTTCCCCTCCCCTCTTCTTCAACCCTAGCACCTAACAATAATACCTCTTTTTATGTGTGAATTTGGATGCACATTTATCTCTTATGAAAATTTATGCGTCTAAAATTAAAATCATATTTACAAAATCAAATATGAACTCTGCTTGCACATCTTATGTTCAAATCATTAAAATTAACTGGATCATTAAAACTAACGGTACTTTGTAGTTTGTTCTATTCTGAATTTCTGATAACTTGAGTGGTGGCATTGTAAATATGAACATTTTTCTTAGTTTTCTAAATGAGAACTTTTTTAGCGTCCCCCCATAAAAATTGTGGAATATTTTTATTTTGTAGATCATTTCCATCATGAAATATTTGATTAAATATGTGAAATTCGTACTGAATAACTCAAATATAAACCCAACTTGATGAGATTTTCTCAAAAACTTTATCCCGGCTGATTATTTATTTATTTGGCAGTTTTGCATCTTGATTGTTCCATGACTTGTTTTACTCTTAAGCAGTTGAATGCTACTGTTTTTGCAATTTTATAAATTGGTCTCTTAAACAGGTCAGGATTGAACAATTGCAACGTTAGTCAAGATGAAACCACAAAAGTTTTCCATGAACTTTATCAGTTTCCTGCTCCTGGGAATGACACCAATGTGACTGCTCATCTTTGTGCAGCTGCATCAAGCATTACTTCGGGTGGCACTCCAAATCCTTCTAGAAGATCGGAAAATGTTATGCATAATGCACCTCCCAACGGAAAGAAAAAGTATGGTTCCATGGATGCAACAGATTTGCCGAAGGATTCATCTTTGACAAACTTACCAAATTCTTCGAAAAATTTACCCGCATCTTCTGGAAATAAAGAGTTCAATGATGTAAACTATTGTACAGAGATGGGTTCCTCGATCAAACCCAAGCCAGGATGGATGAGCAGAACTACAAATATTTCAGGAGAAAAACACACGCACAAACAGGACAAGCATACAGCTGCATCATCCTTTAAAGTTGGAGGTTTTGTTTTGCTCTAAAATTCCCCTTAATGTGTTTCTAGGATAGTCTATGTCCTTTTTTTAATCTTTCATAGTTAGCTAGCATTTCAAGCTCCTTGATTTGTTTTGGGTCATTTCTTCATTTTCTTCCCTCTTATGTTATTAGCTAGCATTTTTACAGCATGCAAACTTTCAACCATTGTGATATTTCATATTTTGAATCTCAGCAGGTGATTTGAGTGAAAGATCCGGCCAAAATTCAAAATCTATGAGCAAAAGAGGTGCTGATGTTGATGGTTATAAAACATCCAAGAAACTGAAGAAAGAAGGCTCATACCATTTGCCAAAGGATTTGCATTCTAATTTTGATACATTTGGTAAAATGGCTGCCAATGGGCATAATGAAATGCTTGCAAAAGCTCCTAAGAATATTCTGCAAAATTATTGTGATTATTCTTCTAAGGATTTAAAGTCTAAAAGTGGATCATCTAAAAAATCTAGGGAGGAACATAAAGAAATCTCTAGTGCTTCTGAAGCAGAAAAATCACGCAAATATGATTTTAATGATAAGAAGGGAAAACTCAAAGAGAGGCAGGAGAGCAAGATATGCAGAGAAATTTCTGTGAGCAGCGGGCAAATTACTGGTAGCAGGATTAAATTGAAAGAAGCTTTGATCGATGGTGAGATGAGGAGGCAGAATAATGCTAAGGTGGCAAAACCCGTTGGGAAAGAGTCCCGCACAGTTATCGGGATTGGAAATATTGACATTAAAGGTTGCTCAACAAAAAATTCATTATCTAGAAATAGGAAGTATCTGCCTGATGGAATTGATAATGTGGGTCTACGTGCTACCACAGATGAGCAAGTGCTAAGGTCTCTTGCAACAACTACTTCAAGTTCTTCCAAGGTATCAGGATCCCAAAAGGGTAAAGTGAATGTACCAGAAATAAGGGGCTCACCAGTAGAGTCTGTTTCTTCTTCTCCGTTTAAAATTTTAAGCACTGAGAATAACTCTGCTAGAAGAAACTCATTAATAAAAGATAATGTCCTGTCTATAGGTTATTCCGGGATGGGCAGCCCTAAAAGATACTCTGATGGTGAATTTGATGGCTCTAGCGATCAATCAGGCACAAGGGCTAAGGATCAATCTTCAATTGATTGTCATAGAGCTTCGGAAATCTACAGATCTGCAGAGTCTGGAGTTCTTGATTCTTTGAAAGGGTCCCATGATTATGAGGACACCGAAACCCGAAATTTAACCTGTGTTAAAGCCATGGATGGGAGGCATTCAAAAATTGTTAAACATGATGATGTCATTTCGACTGATAGTGGTAAAGCAAATACTGTGTGTGATAGTGGTAATTTACCTCATCATCCTAAAAAATATCATTTAGAACGGTCAGATAAGAACCTCACCTGTGATGAAGATGAACGGTACGGATCCGGTCAAAAGAATTATGGTAAGAGTTCTTTACATTCAAGTGAAAAACTTAGAAGTTTGAATTTCGACACTGATAAGAGCAAGCTTAAGGGCACAGTTACCGAGGAAAAGGATTTGCACTTCACGAGGACTAGCAACAAACGCCATGCTGATACTGAATTTGATAACATAAATTCAAGCAAAAAAATCAATTTGGAAAACCATTCTAAGCAGTATAAAGCTCATGAATTGAGACCTGCTATTTCAGGTGAAAGTAGAAGAAAACCTACATCGCAGCAAAACCCTCAACATGCATCTTCTCATGAGAGACAAAACTCCTCAGGCCTGCTGGCTGCAGAGGCAGTCGATCGGTCAGTAATGGATAAAGAAAAACCTGGCAAGAAGGTTTGGGCCTCCCAAACAGATCCTGAATTTAAAAAGGGAGGAAATATAGAAAAATGTCCTGTTGATGCACAAAATAGTGAGGCATTGAAGTCTGCAAAACTATCAAAAAAGTTGGATGAACAGAATGGAAACCTTTCAAATCTATCGAGACAACCCACATCTAGTGTGCCTGTCTCTTTTAGTCCAGTGAAGAAGGATGGTCATAGTGTAAATATCTTCATAAAAGAGGCTAGAGATTTAAAGCACACTGCTAATCGTTTAAAGGTCTACATATTTTTTGACTGTAAACTTAGATATTTTAATTCAATACTACTATGAATCATCTGAATGTGTTTTTCCGTGCAGAATTTAGGGTTGGAAGATGAAAGCTGTGGCATATTTTTTGAGTCCGCCCTGAAATTCTTACATGCCTCTTATCTTTTGGAGCCTTCCAATACAGAGAGTACCAGACAAGGGGAGCAGGTTCCCTCACCACAAATGCTGCAAATGTATTACGACACTGCCAGGTTTTGCGAGTAAGTTATATCAAAATTGCTGTTTTTCTTAACAAAAAAAATGTTGGATACATTATCCCTTCCTGGGTTGGGTATAGATTTTGGAAGTTTGAAGTGATGGGAGAGTGACGACAAGTGTGAACACAATTATGGAAAATGTGGAGTGTTTGGGTACGTGTTGAGGAACATTATTGTTCCAAAATAACGTTTTAGGCCAAAACACCACCACAGTCAAGCATATGTAGTTAAGCTTTAGCGGTCGTAAATGCCCAAATAGCAAAAAGTGAAATTTGGGCTAAAAAAACTGTCATGAAATTTCAAAATGTTGGTAAACCGCACCACGACGTTTGCTATCATAGTTTTACACCTTCACCGCTCAAACGTTATAGCTGTCCCAAACGAATCATTAAGGACAGTTGGTTTACAATCACTTGGAGCTTGGGTATGTTAATATATAAGTGCTGGCAGTCTTACTCTTTTTAATGCAAGAGATGTATAGTTGAAATGAATTTGTATGCAGCTACCGTTAGCTTTGCTGAATCTTTTTTTGTGATGAATGTAGATATTTTCTGTTGGAATTGTTCTGGTAATTGCTACTGCTTACAATGGCAAATTATGGTTTTATAAGACGTGGTCTTAATTTTTCCATACCTCATTGCACCTAGCCTAATAGTTCAGAATGGGTTACTCATTTTTATATTATCATGGGATATTTGTATACTTATATTGGATTGATTAAGTTATCTAATGTATAATCTTTTAATATATTTTGGTTGTACTTTATGTATTTGGTTTCTGTTAAATAACAACTTGGATTGCAAATGCATGATGATTTTCTAATCATTGCTCCACTTCACTGTGAAGTTGGACTTGAAATTGTGATTGCTAGCAAGCTACTAAGACTAGTTTTGGGTTGTTTGAATAACTATTATCAGGCAAGATCTTTTCTAAGGTTCTGTTTGGGACAACTCTGGCGGATTGAAAAGCTGTTGTCCGGATAGAACTGTTTTAAAATAGATCTCTGGGGAGCAGTTTTGAAAAGCTGCAGAGTGTTTGGGTGTTCTGTGCAGAAGTGCGCTTTGAAGAAATAGAGCGAGAGCGGGAGGAGGAGGGAGCGGCGGCTCCGGCGAGATGTGTCAGCTCCGGCGAGATCCGTCGGCTCCCGCGAGTTGCAGGAAGAATTGGAAAAGTCGGGGCCGGTAGATTCCAAAACCTGTGAGAGAGAAAGCTATTTTGCGGGAGCAGAAGCTGTGGGGGGAGGGATTTCCGAAAAGCTGCAAAACAGCTCCAGATTTACGAAAATCTCTTCATAAGGAGCTGTCCCAAACACAGAAAAAACAGCTCTGGCGGCTGAAAAAGAGATTCTCCAGCCGCCAGAGCTGCGCCAAACAAACCCTAAGTTTGTATGAATTCTTGATGATTTATGTTAGAATAACCCATGTATTGGGCCCTTGTTTTAGGCCCATTTATGATTTCTTCTCTTTTAGTCCCACATCTTGTATATGATTTGTTCTCTCTCTCTTCCTCCTATATATTTGTATTCTCTCCTTGTATTTACATACTAAATCAATACATACAAGCTTTGAGCTTTCTCTGCATGGTATCAGAGTCAGGTTCCGATTCTCGCGGTCTCCTTTGTTCTGACCGCACCTATTTATCTCTCGCGACCTGCCTCCGCGGCCTGTCTCTCTCAGTCCGCTTGCCACTGCGACTTGCCCATCTCAGTCCGCAGCTGTTCCGCTACCTCCTGTTACTCTCCTTCTCCCGTGGATCCACCTCCCCCCCCCCTTTTATAGCCTTTCCTCCTTCCTAATTCGTGGGTCCACCTTCTTTTCTGTCCGCTGCGGACTCCTTACTCGCCGCGGCCTGTCTTCAGTCCGCCACTTTGCTCTCCGCTTCTGCCTTCCCCAACATCCGCTTGTCTCTATACTCGCGGTTTCCTTCCTCAGTTCGTTGCTGTGATCCGCCTGACCGTGCGGGCTGTTCCTTCTCACTCGCATCTTGGTCGCGGTCTCCTGCTCTTCTCCTCTCTGTCCGCGCGACTTGTCTCTGCCCGCTGCGGACTTCTTCCCCGTCCGCTTCGCCTTTGGTCGCGGCCTCCTCCAGCCGCTTGTGTTTTTCACACCTTGACCGGGCGGTCTTTGCTCTAGTCGCGCCGGCTATCCTCGCGGATTGCTCTTATCCGCCGGCCTCTCATTCTCTTCTTGCGGACTGCTCCTGTCCGCTGCGGACTGCTTCCTGTGCTTTGACCGCTACTGTGTTCACCTAGACCGTGCGGACTCTTTTTCTTTCCGCATTTGGGTCGCGATCTGACTCATCGCTGGTGCCAGTGTGGCCGTGCGGACTAGTTTTCCTTTCCACTTTCCGGGTCACGGTCTCTTGTCCTTCCCGCCGCGGCCTTGTCGTGCGGCCTCCTGCTCTTTTTAGCGGCGGTCTTCCTAGGTCGTCTAGTTCTGCGGCCTGTTTCTATGACTTCTTCTGGTAATTCTACGAGCTCGGCGGCCAGCCAGCCTACTGTCCACCCGACCTGTCCGCCAGACCGCCCGGCCTGTTCGGCCGAACTCCGTGACGAGCTCCGGATCACAACAATCTCTCTTTCCGACAAGAAAAACTTTATTCCATGGGTCCATTCAGTTCGGCGGATTCTTCAGGCTAAGGGACTTCTTCCTCACCTTACTCAGACACCTCCTTCTCCCCTTACGGATGATTGGTTCCGCAATGACGGACGCATTCAGACTTGGATTCTGAATTCCTTAGATGGTGAGCCTTATCAAATGGCTATGTACCACGACACCACCAAGGCTATGTGGGATGAGCTACATTCCTTGTATTCCGTCCGCGACAGCCTTCAGCATCTTTACGACATCCTCACTGACCTCTTCACTCTCGACACTGACGGCGCTTCAGATATGACCTCGTTTGTCGCTCGGGCTAAAACTCTTGCTGAAGCCTGGATCCAGCATCAGCCGCCCACCAATGATCATGCTGCTCAGCGCGCTCAGAAGGAAGCTGCTTGCATTGCCATCATCATGGCCCGCCTTCCATCTCATCTACAAAGTCGTCGTACTCAGGTCCTGGCTGCTCCCACCACACCATCTTTCTCTGATGTCTGCTCCATGATTCTCCGGGTCTCCCCTCCATATCCTCCTGCTCCCTCTCCACTGTCTCTTCTTCAGTAGGCCCCTCCGCTCTTACCATCCCCTCCCACTTCTGCTCGGGGGGGGGGGGGGGGGGAGTTCGGGCTCGCGGGGCCGTGGCCGTGGTGGCCGTGGCCGGCCAAAGTGCTCCTTCTGCGGGAAATATGGTCATCTTGAGGCGACCTGCTATAAGAAAATCGGCTATCCCCCTCGCCTGACGGCCTCTGTTGTTACTGAAGTCGGTTCTCCTGATCTTGAGACTGCCCGTCTTCAGCTCCAGCATCTCCACGGCCTGCTCAACCCACCCTCGGCCTCCGTCGCCTCCGTCTCCAACACAGGTACTGCTTGTCTCTCCGCCAGCCCGGGTTGGATTGTGGACTCTGGTGCCACTCATCATATTACTTCGCAACGGCCTGCAAAGTGCTCAGATTCTCTTTATCCGAAGTCTATCACTGTGGCCAATGGGGCACTGGTTCCTGTCTCCGGCTCGACAGATCTTTCTCTCAACCAGTCCATCCCTCTTCGGTCGGCTCTTCATGTTCCGAGTTCACCCTTTAATTTACTATCTGTTGGGCGTCTTACAAGTGATCTGCATTGTTCTGTTATATTCACTTCTTCTACTTCCTTTGTTATACAAGATCGGCGGACGCGGACTACCATTGGTAAAGGCCAGCTGCGGAACGGGCTCTACCTTCTCGATGAATCTCTCATCATTCTCTCTTCCGTCTCTTCCATTGCATGACATCGCCGACTTGGTCATGCCCCTCTACCAGTTCTCCAGCGGGCTCTTCCAGATATTCCTTTTACTTCTTTTCAGTGTGATTCCTGTATCCTCGGCAAATAGCCGCGTTCTTCCTTTCATTCACATTGTACTCAGAGTGCAACTCCCTTTGATCTAGTTCATTCAGATGTATGAGGTCCATTCAGGATTCCCAGTATCTGTGGTTTTCGTTATTTTATCACCTTTATTGATGATCACTCTCGCACTACGTGACTCTACTTACTCCGTGAACGCTCCGAGCTTCCCCGAGTTTTTCGGGCATTTGTCCTCGAGACCCGGACGCAATTCCACACCACACTTAAAACCGTCCGTACTGATAATGCTCGTGAGTACACCAGCCACACATTTACCACTTTGTGTTCGGAATACGGGATTCTACATCAAACCTCTTGCGCATATACACCCCAGCAAAATGGGGTTGCCGAACGAAAGAACCGTCATTTACTCGATGTCGCCCGCTCGCTCATGCTTCAAATGCATGTTCCCAAGGCATACTGGAACTTTGCGGTTTCCACTGTCTGTTTTCTCATCAACCGCCTTCCCTCCTATGTCCTCAATTACGCTACTCCGTTTAGCATATTGTTT
The DNA here is from genome assembly GCA_039583875.1 of Platanthera guangdongensis. NCBI lineage: Eukaryota > Viridiplantae > Streptophyta > Magnoliopsida > Asparagales > Orchidaceae > Platanthera > Platanthera guangdongensis. Next base: position 24,244,719 of record CM077157.1, read on the forward strand.
CCCTCCACTCCGGCTTACCCTCTCCCGCCCCGTATCTTCGGCAGCACCTGCTATGTCCACCGCCTCGGGCCCTCCTCGGATAAATTGGATCCCAGGGCGGTGAAACACATCTTTGTCGGCTACTCACGCACCCAGAAAGGCTATGTCTGTTACTCACCCGCTACTCGCAAGATCACCGTCTCTGCTGACGTTACCTTCCGGGAAGAACAACCGTTTTCCCCTGCTCCGTTACCTGCTGCGCTACCACTGACTCCTCTCCTGCCATCTTTACCACGCCTCGTTATTCCCGCTACTACACCACATTCGCCCGTTTCCCTTGCCCCCGCTCCTGCTCCCACTAAACCACCAATTATCCGTGTCTACACTTGTCGCCCTCCCAGTTCCGTTGCCCCTCTGCAGCCGACCTCCACCACGGATCCTCGCGTCCTTCTGATCAGGTAACGCCTTCCACTGCCCATCCTCTGGATGCCTACGTCTCTCTTCACCGCCTCTTTCCCCCTCTGCAGACATTTGCTACTTTTCTTTCTTCGATTGCTGTTCCTAACTCTGTGCAGGAGGCGCTTCAACATCCCGGCTGGCAAGCAGCCATGGAGGAGGAAATGTCTGCCCTCTGGGCTAACCAGACATGGACCGTTGTACCCCTTCCTCCGGGTCAGAAACTGGTTGGGTGCAAGTGGGTCTTTGTCATCAAACATGTTGCTGATGGGACGATTGACCGTCTGAAGGCTCGTCTTGTGGCTCGCGGCTTCACCCAGCAATAGGGGCTCGACTATGAGGAAACTTTATCTCCGGTCGTTAAGCTCAATACCGTTCGAGTCTTCATCTCTGTCGTTGTTCATCGCCAGTGGCCCCTCTTTCAACTCGATGTTAAGAATGTCTTCTTAAATGAGGATCTCCAGGAGACGGTCTACATGCAACAACCGCCCGGGTTTGAGACCACGGGGGAGTCTCATGTCTGCCGCCTTCTTAAGGCTCTGTATGGTCAAACAATCTCCACGGGCCTGGTTTGACAAATTCAGTAAGGTCCTTCGTGATATCGGTTTTACTCGAAGCTCGGCCGACTTCTCGCTGTTCACTCGTCACCGACCAACAGGGACGGTCCTTCTGTTAGTATATGTTGACGACATCATCATTACAAGAGATGACTCACAAGAGATACATGCTGTCAAAGTGCATCTAAACTCGGTCTTCCAGACAAAGGACTTGAGAACTCTACGATACTTTCTTGGTCTTCAGGTTGCCAGGCGACCGAACAGACTTATTCTATCTCAACGAAAGTACTGTATTTATCTTCTTCATGATGCTGGTCTTTTAGGATGTAAGCCAAGTGATACCCCCATGGATGTAAACCACAAGTTATGTGCTCAGGCATCTGACTCGGATCTACTTCTCCAGAATCCTGAATATTATCGACGACTAGTTGGGAAATTGATCTATCTTACGGTTACCAGACCAGATATTTCCTTTGTTGTTGTTCTTTTCAGTCGATACATGCACTCTCCTCGTAAATCTCATCTTCAGGCTGTTGAACGTATTCTCAGGTACCTAAAAACAGCCTCGGGTCAAGGACTTGTTTACCGGACTTCCTCGTCTGTTCCAACCTTAGTGGCATACTCTGATGCGGATTATGCTGGCTCTCTTGATGACCGACGATCTACTAGTGGTTTCTGCACATATTTTGAGGACCATTTGGTTACATGGCGAAGCAAGAAACAAGCGGTCGTTGCTCGATCATCAGCTGAGGCAGAATACCGGGCAATGACATCTGTTGTATCAGAACTGACGTGGCTTGAAAGTCTCCTCACTGATCTGGGTGTCAAATTACCTTCTCCGGCTCTTCTTCTTTGTGATAGCCATGCGACTATACATATCGCCAAGAACCCAGTTTTCCACGAAAGAACGAAGCACATTGAAGTCGATTGTCACTTCGTTCGAGAGAAAGTTCAAATGAAGAAGCTCGATCTAAAGCATATTCCAGGGACGGAACAAGTTGTGGATGTCCTCACAAAGGCTCTTCCCAAGGCATCCTTCTATCAATGTCTGTCCAAGCTTGGTGCATACGATTTGTACGCTCCAGCTTGCGGGGGAGTGTTAGAATAACCCATGTATTGGGCCCTTGTTTTAGGCCCATTTATGATTTCTTCTCTTTTAGTCCCACATCTTGTATAGGATTTGTTCTCTCTCTCTTCCTCCTATATATTTGTATTCTCTCTCTGTATTTACATACTAAATCAATACATACAAGATTTGAGCTTTCTCTACAATTTCATTCAGCATGGTCATGTGGTTCAATGAATGAATTTAGTGAGGTTGCTAGTTCTTGTGGCCTTGCTAAGTGCATCAAGTTGTATCAATGTTTGTGAGATAGAAAGTAGAAACTTGATCTAAACTAAATTTCTGTGCCGGACTAGTTATGAATGAATATATATCTTCAAATGTTTAATAAAATTGCAACATAATTGTTAAGCTTCATCAAATGCTAAGTTTATGTTCACTAGAAACTGGATTTCGAATTATTCTAAAAGATGCTAGGAATTTACTTGATAATCTCCTGAAAATTTACCAACTTTATGGGGATTGGTTTTGACCATCGTCTTTTACAACGAAGATGTCTTTATATTATGGTCAGGACAATTTAGCTGTATCAGCACATCTACTGCATATTTATCTTCAAACTTATGACACTTGTGTGGGTGGTTCCTTTACTTATTGCTTTAAATATTCGCACTTCTACTGTAGTTGAATTTTCCTTAATTTAGAACGCAATATGTAAACAGATTGAAGGAAATCATAGGAAAGGTACTTTTGGGATACAATATAGCCAAGAAAATAGTATCATTCTAGTTCCACTCTGAATTCCTATCCTATAAGAACACAAAGATGTGATATGACTGATCATATAAGTTATCATCTTGTAGAGTGTTTATATTTTGAAAAAATGCCGAAAATTTCAACCTTTTGTGATATCATCTGTTGTGGGCTTATATTACATTGTTCTAACAGATTTTGCGCCCATGAGTATGAAAGATTGAAAGAAATGGTTGCTGCTGCTTTAGCGTACAAGTGTGCGGAAGTGGCGTATTTGAAGGTTGCGTATTACAAACATCCCGGTGCTAGCAAAGATAGGGTTGACCTGCAAATTGCGCTTGATGCACCAATACCTGGTAATGGGTGCACTACTATTCAAAATGATATTATTTAGGCTGGTAGCTCATCATCGATGTTTAGCTGCTATAAATTTAATCCTGCATCATTTATATGGTAAATTTCTAATATTTACTTGTAATTATTACAATATGAGCTTGTGGAAGGCCACCGTGGATGTCCATTAACTTTTAATTAAGAAGGGGTTAAGTGTTTTACAAAAGATAGTTATGTTACTATAGTGGATAAGGTTTAATGTGTGTGCGTAGAATGCAATTTTTTTGGAGGCAGAATGATTGTGGGCAATACGCTTAAGAAAAATGTTAGTTTCGGAAGATTTATCTTAAGCCTATTCCCGCTGCTTCTCAAATCGTTGATCCTCACCAATTCCTCGCCTCACTCAATTTATCTTCAGTTTGTTTCCAAGCTTGAAGTCTACAATATGTATGCTCTAGCTTGTGGTGAAGTATAACAGATACATTTCTGTGTGTACTAATAATTGCCCAAACTTTCCCTCGGAGTTCTTACATGATTATAGGTTGCACCTTTCTATCTTTTTAAATTGCATAAATCTCTCCTCTAAGTTTACATTTCATAACATGCATGCACAAAAATACCCCTTAGAGTTCCCCTCCAAGGGGGTATTTTTATACACACTTGTTTTGAAGGATCTGTTTGACACAACTTATTTGCTCTGGTTAGTTTGGGCAAAAACACCACCATCATAAAATGCATGTTTGGCATGACACTGATTATGATATCCACCAAGAAAAGAAAACTAATTTTGAACATAAAAGTGGATGAAGGTTCCTTAGGTGAGGTCGAGCGTTCACGAACAATGGTTCATAACTGTTACAATATGTATTATGTTTTATTTTTCTTTTTCCTTGTATTATTGGTGAGTCTGCCTCCATATATAGAGGGGACAAGCCTATTTTGTAATTAATTCACTATTCACGATTTCTCCAACATGGTATCAGAGCCGGAGAAATTGGTGCCCTAGCTCCTTCCCGATCCGTCGTTCCGACGCTGTGCCACCCTCCGCATCACGCCAGCCTCCCCTCTCTCTGACGCCTGCTCTTCTTCCCAGGCATGGTCGTCGACCACTCCTGCTAGTCGTGCGTCGATCGACGTCGGGGGCGCTTCTGCGAGTAGTTTGCCGCCAGCCAGAGACCGTGCTTCCCGCGTCTCTTCAGCGCTTCTTCCTACACCGTTTCAATGCGTCCTTCTCAGTCATAGTCGGGCTTCCTAGGGCTTGTTGCCCTTCCTCTTCCGGAGCCGGATATGTGGTGAGGCCAACCTTTCTTCTGGCGCCGTCTCCTAGGGATTGTTGCCCTATTATCGGATGGAGTTGATTTCTATTCCTCCTATCTCCTAATTTGTTTGTTGCTTGGTGGAATTGGTTGCCTCTGTTGCCTTGTGTAGCGTGTGGTCTTCGGATTCTATTCTGGAGTAGCTATGTCGGTGCTCAATGATTCAACCTCAACACCGGTTCTCTATTTGATTCCTCCTCCTGCCAGCCCTTTGTGTGGGATTCATGATCACAATAATTCGCAGATTACTACTATCTGATTAGATGATTCAAATTATCTGTCTTGGTCGCACTCTATCACTCTTGCCCTTAAGAGTTGTCGCCTCTTTGGATCAAGGTTGTCAGGATCGCGATCCAGATCATAGGATCTTACGATCCTACGATCCAGGTTTTGTAAATCGATCCTGATTTTGTAAAGCGATCCTCGATCCGACCCTACTTTCAAATCTGATCCTACCTCGAAATGATCTCCTCTAGGATCTCGATCCTGACAACCTTGCTTTGGATATGTCACTGAGCAAACTACGGAATCGGAGAAGACTTCCCTTGATTGGCCTCAATGGTATTCCGAAACTCCTTAGTCATGTCTCAGCTATTGAATTCGATGCAGGAGTTCATCACTCGCCACTACCTCTTTCTGGATACTGCAGCTGATATTTGACGACGTGCTGAGACCACGTATTCTCAGAAGGGAAATGCTGCCCAGATCTTCAAGTTGAGACGGAAGATATCCTTACTCCGCCAGGGTGATCCCCCCCCCCCCGCGTTCTGCGTACTATTTGGAGTTATATCAGGAATATCGGGAATACGATCATTTTGATTCCCTCACATTTGTTAGCCCAGTTGATGAGGCTATGGTCCGTTCCCGGGACGATCGCAACCGGACCTTTGAATTTCTTCATGGTCTACATCGAGACTTGGATCAGATCAGTGTTCAGATTTTGGGGCGTATGTTGTTACCTCCCCTTCCAGAGATTTATAATATTGTACAACAAGAGTTTGATCGTCGTCAGTCTCTTCTTCTCGACCCTGCTCCTGAAGGTTCTGCTCTAGCTGCTGGTCCTTCATTGTTGGGGGCTCATCCTATCCTTGATTCTAAGATGAAGGGTACTGATAAAGACCACCTTCTCTGTGATTATTGTGGAAAGCCCCGTCATACCAGAGACACCTGTTTTCGGCTCCATGGTTTTCCTACACCGAGTGGTGGTACTCCTCGTGGTGATCGCTGTTTTGGCCGCTTCACTGGTCACGCAACTCCTCGGTCTGCTCATCTCACAGATGCTGCGGTAGATACCTCTCCTGGTCTGCAAAGTGCCGATCCTTCTGTCCTCTCTGGTTCTTTCTCCGTCGATGAAGTCCTTGCCCTTCGCCGCATTCTGCAAGGCCTCACTACGGAGACTTATACATTGTCTTCGTATGCCCACACTGGAACTCCAGGTGCTTACTCCGTTGCTTCCACTCATGAAATCCTTGGACACAAGCCAAAAACTCTCTGCAGCTGACATAGGATATGTCAAGAATTATGTGAGTGCAACTGATGAGGAGATCAAGGGTGCAACAGATCATATCAATTAGCATGTCACCAAGGTTGCTCTCCACTTTAAGGATTCCTCTAAGGGTACAAGGAAGAAACCTACTGAGGAAGAAAGAACTTCCAGCTCTGAACCAGAGCTTGGATCATTATCTCCAACTTATGTTGGTCTGTAGGTTGACATATCTCTCAGTCAATCCTCTGCAATCATTCAACTCCAGGATAATGTTGTGCATGTTGATAAAATACATGCCAGCCATAAGTCAGGACAAGTGTCAAAGAATGCTACTGAAGAAGAGGCTGCTGCAGAAGATGAGGCAGACATGACTGATACTGATGGTGTTGCAGCAAGTGAAGATATACCCGCTGCAGAAGATAGCGGGGAGCCTCCTGAGACTTTAGATACTTATCTTGATAAGTCAAGCCCAAAGAAAGATGCTTAGTCTGAGGGGGAGCATGATCAGATGGATTTGACAAACTTGGATCAAGTTGTCAACAGAATAATTTAGTCTGCACCTACTACATGTAATACCCATACCCGCTTAATTAATAATGTTAATATAGCTTTAGCTAAGCAAATGTTTCCTTCTATAGGTGCTGTAGTTGAGGGGGAGCCTTCTCAGATCCCCGCTCAGAATGTTGTACCTCTTCCTATGAGTCATACTTCATCTACCCCCATCTCCAATGAGGAATTTCTAAATCAAATCAAAGCACTCTTGGATGCTCAGACCTCAACCCTCAAGGAGTATGTTGATCAATCAGTTTACAAACTGAGGGATGAATTGTCAACCAAAGTCAATGAAAATAAAGAAGAAATCTCACTTAAACAAACATGTCACCACCTGGTTTGATAAGGCTGGAACTGCTGACATCAAGCTGACCACCCTCATGAAATCCTTGGACACAAGCCAAAAACTCTCTGCAGCTAACATAGGATATGTCAAGAATTATGTGAGTGCAACTGATGAGGAGATCAAGGGTGCAACAGATCATATCAATTAGCATGTCACCAAGGTTGCTCTCCACTTTATGGATCATTGACTCCGGAGCCACCGATCATATGACTGGCTCCGCCTCAAATTTTCTCTCATATACTCCTCTCTCTGGTCGTGATAAGGTGAGCATTGTTGGTGGTTTTCTTTCTTCTATTGATGAGAAGAGTTCCATTTCCTGTTTCTCTCTCATCTTATCATCGGCTCTGCATGTTCCAAATTTCACCTGTAATTTACTATCTATTAGCCATTTAACTAATTCCATGAACTGCTCGGTCACTTTTTACTCTTCCTCTTGTGTGTTTCAGGACCTGACGACGGGGACGGTGATTGACTCTAGTAGTTTGGTCAACGGTATGTATGTGCTCGACTCCTGCCCGGTGGCACCTCCTCAGGCCCTTCACTCCAGCACATTCGAGCTATATTCCTGGCATTGTCTCTTAGGACACCCATCTATCCATGTTATGAAGCTATTGTTACAATTTATTCCTGCTGCTGTTTTTACTTCTTTTGTTTGTGATGTATGTAATGCTAACAAACATTGTCATACTTCATTTAATCATGTTTCGTTGCCAAGTTCTGTTCCTTTTTTTGTGATTCACTCTGATGTCTGGGATCCTGGACCCGTATCTTCTATTTTTGGATGTGCTTGGTTTGTTATTTTTATTGACTGTTTTTCCCGCACTACTTGGTTATATTTATTACGGAACAAGAACGATGTTTTTTCCACTTTTAAAAAGTTTCATAACATGATCTCCACTTAGTTTCATGTTAAAATTCAGATCCTTCGAAGTGACAATGGTCGTGAATATTTGGATTCACGCTTTGCGGAATATCTGGCTGATCATGACATTATACACCAAACCTCTTGTGCTTATTCTCCTGCCCAAAATGGGGTTGCGGAGTGTAAGAATCGCCATCTTCTGGAGGTTGCTCGCTGTCTCTTGTCCACCATGCATCTTCCCAAGTATTACTGGGGGGATGATGTCTTTACGGCAGCATATCTTATCAATCGCATGCCATCTTGTATTTTTGGAAATAACACCCCCCTCGGAACACTTCGGGTCCCGCCCTCTCAGCTCGCTCCTAAGGTGTTTGGTTGTGTTTGCTTTGTCCACGTCCATCACCCTCCTCCCACCAAGCTAGATCCTCGAGCTATCAGGTGTGTGTTTATTGGTTACTCACCTACTCAAAAGGGGTACAAATGTTTTCCTCCTACGAAGAGGTTTTTGTTACCATGGATGTTACGTTTCGTGAAACTGAGGCATATTATCCTGCCCCGGGTGCTTCTTCCCATGTGTCGTCTTCCTCTTTGCCCTCACCGTTTGTACCTTTGCCCATTACTCCTGTGTATCCCTCACTTCAGGGGTACTCTCTATCGTCGGAAGTGAGTGATATCCATACTCCTATTCCTTCTGCTATTCCTCCTTTGTAGGTGTACACTTAGAGGAGAAAGATGCCCAACGACAACCTTGACTTACTATCAGAACGATCATTGAACTCAGACTCAGAGCCTTCTGAGCTTCCAATTGCTCTCCGCAATGGTATATGATCCTGCACTTATCATCCCCTTTCTAATTATGTTTCTTATGACTCATTCTCCACATCCCATAAGGCATTTGTGTCTTCTCTTGCGTCCATATCCATACCAACATCCTGGCAGAGTTCTCTGGAGGTTCCTGTTTGGAGAGGGGCGATGTTTGAGGAAATGCTTGCGCTTGTAAAGAACAACACATGAGACTTGGTTCCTCTTCCTCCTGGAAAGAAACTGGTTGGATGCAAATGGGTGTTCTCTGTCAAACAAAATTCACAGGGTGTGGTTGAAAGGTGTAACGAGAGATTGATGACACGAGGTTACACTCACCTGGGATCGACTATCAGGAAACGTTTGCGCCCGTAGCAAATATGAACACTATCAGAGTTCTTTTATCATGTGCTGCTTGTAAAGGGTGGGACCTTTGGCAACTTGATGTCAAAAATGCTTTCCTCCTTGGGAATCTGAAAGAGAAAGTTTATGTCTCTTCCACCTGGCCTTACTCCTAGGAGTTCAATGGGACATGTATGCAAGTTGAATAAGGCCCTATATGGACTGAAAAAGTCTCCAAGTGCTTGGTTTGGGAGGTTTCATAAAGTCATGCTGCCCTTTGGATATCACCAGGGAAACTCAGATCATGCTCTGTTTATCAAGCACAGGACTGGTAAACTTACAGCTCTCATTGTTTATGTTGATGATATCGTTATCACGGCCGATGATGTGGAAGAAATCACTCTTCTAAAGAAAATTGGCCACTGAGTTTGAGGTAAAAGACCTGTGTGCTCTCAAATATTTCTTGGGCATTGAAGTGGCGAGGTCCAAATATAGGATTTTTTTCTCTCAGAGGAAGTATACTCTGGACCTCCTTGAGAAGACTGGGATGAGTGGTTGTCGACCAGCTGATACCCCCATTGAAGCTAACCACAGTATGGGTCGTGACGATGGAGCGGAGGTTGAAGACATACCTGAGTTTAAGAGGCTTGTAGGAAGAATGATCTACCTGGCTCATGCTCGTCCAGAGATGGCTTATGCTGTGAGTGTTATCAGCCATTTTATGCACGCTCCAAAGATTCGTCATGCTGATGCTGCCAACAGAATTCTTCGGTATCTTAAGTCCTCACCTGGGAGTGGGGTCTTATTTTCCTCAAATTCATCCCTAAACATTGAGGTGGAAACCGATGCTGATTGGGTCAGGTCTGTCGACGATCGGCGGTCTACCTCAGGGTATTGTTCATTGGTAGGTGGAAACCTTGTTACTTGGAGAAATACAAAACATGTTGTGGCAAGATCAAGCGCTGAAGCAGAATTTTGTGCGATGGTCCATGGGGTTTGTGAAGGTCTCTGGTTGCGATCGTTGCTGAATGACCTGAGAGTCTGGTACTCCTTGGATATGAGCCAATTCGGTTGTATTGTGACAACAGGGCTGCTATTAGCATCGCTCACAATCCTGTCCAGCATGATTGTACGAAACATATTGAAGTGGATCGTCATTTCATCGAGGAAAACATTGAAAAAAGACTTGTGTGTACTCCCTTCGTTCCATCAGATAGACAACTCGCCGATATTCTCACGAAAGGTATAGGTGGAGGTACCTTTGGAAGGATTGTTGCCAAGTTGGGCATGATCAACATCTCACACCCAACTTGAGGGGGAGTGTTACAATATGTATTATGTTTTATTTTTCTTTTTCCTTGTATTATTGGTGAGTCCGCCTCCATATATAGAGGGGACAAGCCTATTTTGTAATTAATTCACAATTAATGGTTTCTCCAACAATAACCACTGTGTTCACGACCACCACCGTCACGCCAAATGGAGCCAAAATGTAAAAGTTGCATGGGAGGTTTTTGTAATTTCAAAAGATAAAGGGGTGCAACCTGTAATTTTGCAAACTTATAGGGGAGGTTCAGGTAAACAGCTATATATATATATATATATATATATATATATATATATATATCTTTATCTATTATAAAGAAATATCGAGATCAGATCACGACTGTTGAATATAAACCAAACATTTGATCACAGTCGTTGATCGCAACAACGAATCGGGACCGTTCATATTTTTTTTAGGTCTCCAAAACCTATATAGGGCATCTCAAATCAGAATATTTTCTAGGGTACCCTACAACCCATCAACCTAGTCCAAAATCAATCCCAAAATCCTTCAAATGAAAGCCCGTCACACAAGAAAAGCAAAGCCCAGGTCCGCCCGGCAGCCAAGCAAACCCGCCAACCCAAGAATTTTCTACCAACAATTGTAAAGGGGGGCAAATCAATATATACCCAAAAGATAAATCCATACATGCGCTGTGGGACTAAATCCCGCCTGGGATTAATACAATCCCAGACGGGATTAATTAGGCGGGATTAATTCCGCCTAAGAAAGCGGGATTAAATCCCGCCTATGTGAGGCGGGATTAAATCCCGCCTATGTGAGGCGGGATTAAATCCCGCCTATGTGAGGCGGGATTAAATCCCGCCTATGTGAGGCGGGATTTAATCCCGCCTATGTGAGGCGGGATTTGATCCCGCCTGCTTAGGTGGGATTAAATCTCGCCTATGTTAGGTGGGATTAAATCTCGCCTATGTTAGGTGGGATTAAATCTCGCCTATGTTAGGCGGGATTAAATCCCGCCTAACATAGGCATTTTTTATATTATATATAATATTTTTTAAAATATTATATTATAATTATATTTATAATATTATTTTAAATATATTTTTAAATATTATTTTATATAATATTATAAAATATATTTTTAAATATTATTTCATATAATATTTAAAAATAAGTTGTGTCCTCCGCGGGCGCAGCTCGCCGGGGGGCGGGCGCAGCCAGGTGCAGGCGAAGCCCGCCGGCACGGGCCGGGTACTGTGACGCGTAATCATAAGGGCGGAGCCCCGTGTCGGGCAATAGTATATATATATATATATATATATATATATATATATATATATATATATATATATATATATATATATATATATACACACGCGCGTGTATACACGCGCGTGTATATATACACGTATATATATACACGTGTATATACACGTATATATAGTAGTTGTGTATAAACTTAGTCCCACATTGGGTAAGAAGAGTGTGAAACTCCTCACCCACTTATAAATATTGTAATGGGACCCATTAACACGCATATCTAAGTCATTGTTTGGCGCGCCAGAGGAGCTTTGGTACGGGTGCAACCGCTACCGCACGACGGAAAAACAAATGACCAAATGCCTCCCCCTTCGCGTTTGCTTCTGCCCTCCCTCTGCCAAATGAAGGAAAGGCTCCCTTTCCAGCCGCAGCCCTTCCCCTCCGGTCCCAACCACCGGCGACATTTGCTTCCTTTCCAGCCGCCGACGCTTTACCAAACAGAGCCTAAGTTTATGCAATCTCTTAATCCCATTGTTCTCTTATTTATTTGGTCTTTTTCGCTTTGTTACATATTTCGATGATGCATTGTCAAAGATTTTCGCGTTATCTATTCAATTTATACTATTATTGTTATTGTGTTTATTCTAATTGTTATTATTTGTGTGATTTTGTAATGATTTTTAGTGCTCTCTAGTCTAAATAAGCTTCTGAAAACTTATATATATTTATGTTAAATAACAATTTATTTTTAATATTGTTGAGGTGTTGTCATGTGACCTTGAGGTCACGGCTTCGAGTCCTGAAAGCAGCCTCTTGCAAAAACGCATAGTAAGGTTTGCCTACATTTCACCCTTGTGGTGGGACCCTTCCCTGGACCCTCGCTGCGCAGAAATGCCTTTGTGCACCGGGCTGCCCTTTTATTGTTGTGGGATAGTTAACCGACCCCACTATAGTGGATAAAGGCTTGAATATTGTATTGTTGTGGGATAGTAGTCCATTATGTTATGCATTTGGACTGCTATTTATAAGATTATTATATTATTATGTTATGCATTTGGACTGCTATTTATAAGATTATTATATTATGAGTCATGTGCCGTACGTAAGAGTCGCGTGCATTATCATTGGGCTGTCTCTTGTGTAGCAACATATTACTTAAACTTTTTGTATTGTAGATGTTGCAAATCTAATTTTTATTGCTGCATAAAATATTCCACATGTATAATGGAGTACATTTACCGTGCTTTCTTAAGGTAGCACCTGTAATTGAAGCCTCTTGATGCTTGACTTGAGCCCTAGCACCTTAATGGTTAATAATTATATGCATTTGAGATGGGTAATTAGTAAATATTGTTTCTGGAAAACCCAGACCTCTGTTGATTTGTTTTTGGACTACCTTTCTGCGCTATTTGGCTGATGGTCAAACCTATAGTTTAACTCCATGCGAGTAGGATTGGAGACCTGGAAGGTAGTTGGAAGATTTAAAATTGTAAAAGCAAGTATTAAACTAGACAATGTTAAAGGCCCCATTGTGTTTCAACCATCTTAAATGGACATATGATGCAATTTGTTAATAGGAGGGAAGCATTATAGGAAAAATTATCTCACCCTCATTGGTTTTATGTAGTTTGTAAATGTGAAAATTTTGAATGAAGGCAGTTATCCAGCTACCTCTATATCTTTATATGAATAATTTCTGTAATGAGCTATCAAATATACTTCATTCTCTTTCGGCTTCACAATCATATCTTGTTCCACTCTATGCTAATTAATATTCTTGCTTAGTTTGACATGTTGCTTGATCCTATTCATAGGTGAGTCGCCATCATCATCTGCTTCTGATGTTGATAACTTAAATAATCAAGGTGGAGTTGATAAGATTGCTTCGACCAAGGCAGTTAGCTCTCCTCAAGTTGCTGGAAATCATGCTATAGCTGCCCGGAATCGTCCCCATGTCATCCGTTTGCTTACCTATGTAAGTTGCATGCTTTGGCTCTTATGTGAAGTGAACGCATGACTGCATACACCAAGCGCATCTTCATGTTATATGTGGTATGATTGCAACAGTTGGATTCTCCTTTCCTATCTGTGTGACAGTAGTATTTATGAGTAGAATATTTTAATAGACTCAGGGAGTTTGAGTGGTGTTTGATGTTGAGGTCATCTTCCATGCTCTAAAACCGCTTCCTTGGATCTTTGGTATATAATTTGTTCTTGCATATCTTGATCAATCTTCATTTTGTAGTAAGTGATGGGCCATTACTTTTCTTAAGGTAATTCTTGGATTTAGAGAGGATTTTGAATGAACTGGCCCTACCAAGCACTGATAAGGATCCAGGTCAAGAAGGGAAACACCACTCCAACTTTGTGTGGTTATACAAGATGCGCGAAAGAGACAAAATGAGAAGAGTCACTCTTCTTGTATCTTTAATTTGAACATTTAAATTTCTGTAGTTTCATTTCCTCCTCATGCATGACTATTGAAACCCGTATGACCTTGGTGTTGGACAGACATATTTCGGTGGATATTTCTCTATTTGTCATCCTCTTCTCGCAGAAAATTCCCCACTCACCTCTAGTCTTCTTCCCGCTACCTGGCCCCACGACATTTATCTGTTATATGTAATTGAAAAACAGCGATCCTTGATTCCCCAACTTTAGCATTGTCCTGTCATTGAGTACTCCAGATCCCCTCCCCCACACTGAACTATTCACGATTTTTCCTTCATTGAACATCTGTTCTTCCACGAGCGACACAATTATTGGTGAGCTTCACTCATCAAAGAACTTTCTCTCGCTCCACTCATAACTATGAAACATGTCCCAAATGTGTGTTCTGACACACCGAAGACATCTCCCAATTTTCATCTTTGGTCTCAACACCATTCCTTCCAGAAATCAGCAATAAGTGTATGCCCAATACCAAAGCAATCTCGATCATATTGGTGGAGCATGCCACATTGAACATCTGTTCTTCCACGTGGATCGTATTGGTGGAGCATGCCACATTGAACATCTGTTCTTCCACGTGGAGCGACACAACAATTATTCATGAGCTTCACTCATCAAAGTACTTTTTCTCGCTCCACTCATAACTATGAAACATTTCCCAAATGTGTGTTCTGACACACCGAAGACAACATCTCCCAATTTTCATCTTTGGTCTCAACACCATTCCTTCCAGAAATCAGCAATAAGTGTATGCCCAATACCAAAGCAATCTCGATCATATTGGTGGAGCATGCCACATTGGACCGACTGATGTCTATGTTAATTTGGTCCTTGAGCTTATCACATATGTTCTTGATCTTCCATGACTACGACATAGCTACATCATGCATGGATTGCAACCTCACATTAAAGCTCACCTCTGAATTCTTCATCCCACCAGCATCAGCAAATTCATGGTCATAGCTCTCCTTGTGGAAGCTCTGAGTTCATACCCAAATCTCTCGATCCTCATTACCCGTCCATCTCCTCCTTGCCCAAAATAAATGCACTTACCGCAATCCCCTAACTTTCTGCCTCCTTAACCAAGAGTATGACATAAGAACTTTTGTTTTTGTTGCAAAACAACCTTGCTCTCCCACTCATGTTCTATGAAGGAGTTGTGGCCATTTTTTGGTGACTATAATGAGATCAGTATGCCAGACTTCGGCTATGAAGATCGATGATGATACACATGACAACACATACCCTTTACCACATGGTTCTTGTTTCTCAATTTAACATTTCTGGCTCCCGCATGATGAAACTCCATGGTTTGTATCAACCCATCTGATTTTTGTGTTGATTAGTGGTGGAGCCTACCATAACTATCTCTTCCACGAGTTAATGACCCTGATGCAGATATAGTCAAACCCAACAATAGTTTTACAATGCTCTTGGGGAATAGGCGGCGGACATCGACAAACAACATTTGCCACAATTTTGGGAGTGGCATGACTTCAAACCTGTTATGGGTCTTAGGATGTCGGAGGAGAGGCCGGAGGTGGAGATGACGGTGACAGAGATACTACGGAGCTTTGACCGCGGCTGCCCAGACCTGGAAATATGACTAAAAGGGCACGACACAAATAATGACTTCATATAAGGACGTGACTCTTATGATATAATAATTGCATATTCAGAAATAAATAATAATAAATAATGTCATAATAAGACCCATAGCATCTCTCTCGGCATTCAAATCGAGCTTGTCCTCATGCTCGAACTTTGTGTGGATGGACGAGTTTTCTGGCATCTTGATATCTTGCCAGAACAATGCCCGATAGCGCATAACTTTGGCGAGGATGTCAACGATTTGCGGTAGCATCATCAAAAAAATGGGCGGTGAAAGGAATGTCTTTGGCGGGGATGGAAGAACGTTGTTCAGCAACAATGACAAGATGTCTGAAGGAGCGACGATCGGTAAAAGGAACGGATCTGGCGGCGTGGTGGCCGAAGGCACTGGCGTAGTGGGGGAAGGCAAAGGAAGCCGTGGAACGGAGGCCGCGGTGACTAGAGAAGACGGCCCAAGTGGGGCGACACCACCACAGGATGTGATGGCGGAGGGGCAATCATCACGGAGGGCGGTGGTTCGTCGTCGATTGGCGAAGACTAAACTCCCAGATCCATTTATATTTACATGTCCTCTATGATGTGAGACTAAATTCCTAAGATAGAAAAAATTGGTTAGTGTATGGGCCTTCACTTGGGCTTTTTATTTACATATTTCTACATTCCTCCACAAGTTGGAGCATGCAAATCATAGGAACCAAGCTGGGACATAGACTAGATATATAGTGTTCGAGATAAGGTCTTGGTGAGGATATCAACAATTTGTCCAACAACGAGAACATGCCTCAGATCCAGTTTTGAAGCTGAACCTTTTCCTCTATGAAGTGACAATCAACCCCGTTGTGCTTGGTACGTTCATGTCAGATTCTCGGCAATATGAATAGCAACTTGATTGTCACAAAAGTGAGTAGCTGGTGATGGAACTTTAACCCCCAGATCTCCCAAGAGACTTTCCAACCATATAAGTTCAGAAATGGCAGAGGCCATTGAACGATACTCAACTTCCGCAGAAGAATGCGCAATCACAGTTTGCTTCTTGCTCCGCAAGGTGATCAAGTGTCCACCAAAGTAAGTGTTATACCCATTTGTGGAACGACGATCATCTAGAGAGCCGGCATAGTCAGCAACAGAGTAGACGACAAGAGATAAAGAGGACGTCTTGTAGACAAGCCCTTGTCCTGGAGCAGTCTTAAAGTACTGAAGGATGCGCTTTACAGCCTGGCAATGCGGGACCTGAGGTGAATGCATAAAATGGCTGACCACCCCAACGACAAAAGATATATTGGGTCTCATAATAGTGAGGTAAATGAGCTTGCGCGCAAGGTATCGATAGTACTATGGGTTAGAAAAGAGCATATCAGAGTCGGAAGTATGAACACAGAGCTTGCGGTTGGCATCCATAGAGGTGTCTGCAGGCTTGCATTCAGAATAGTCAATATCATGAAGAAGATCAAGACAGTACCTCTTTTGAGACATAATGAGCCCATCAGAACAACGAGCCACCTTTATCCTGTAACACCCCTTCTCAGTTTTACAATAATCAGTCATTCGGTCGGGTCAGCGATATAAAGAAAATTAGAAAACAGTATCAAAACTAGTGCACAACAGGTATAAAGAAGAAACCACTAAAAACTTTGTACTTACAACGGAAGCTATGAAATTTAACTAAAAGTAACCACATACCTGTATACTGGATTCACAAAGCCGCTAAACATGAACTAAGATGAAAGTACTGTAAATCTGAAGTAGCATAATAAGGTTGATACATGATATTTCAAACATTAACCAAATACAATGTCCAAGGTTACAAGTGTATACTAATGAAAGAAAACTGAAAAAGAACATAGTTACAAACTGACACCACACGGACGTTCATCCTAGGCGTAGTTTCCCACCTGGGTCACCTGTAAAAACATTGCCCACGAGGGGTCAGAATAAGAAAAAATAGCTCATCTTAGTGATACTAAAAACTTTTTCTTAAATGATGAATGCATGTCATTTGAAAAAATAGTTTTGTCCTTTAAAATCTTTATGCTAGATGATATGCATGCATTTACAATGCTTCCTGGTCAACAGACCTACTCGTTCTACGTTCATGAACTTTCATTATATTTACCCAAGCCCCGGCATTCACTAACTAGTGCGCTGTCTCACGTCAGGTCTATGCTTGAGTTATAGGTGGCTTCTATTATGCACTTCTACCTAAAAGACTCCAGGCAGAGTAGCTCCTAACGCGCAACTGAAATCTGACGACCCGAGACCATCTGACGAACTCAATTGTTCTGGTGTCGTGCGGACACGGTCTTGGATCTACTAACTGTCTCAAAGGAGAGTCAGCTCCCAAGACTTTACTACTCATAAGATTCCATATGCCCTATGAGAAAGGTAGTGCGCCTCTACCTAGCACGAGGAGACTTATGCATGCTTACTGACCCCTTTTCGGTCTAATGCTACTTTGCTTGGAACATCGCTTTTTGGTGTACTACTGAGCTACCCTTGCTTTTCTTGTGGTCGACTAGAAGGGACATTCACACCCTAAATTAGATAAAAGGTTTTGTGCCTAACGTTGCTTACGTGATCTGACCATTCGGGTCTTAGAAAAGGGTGTTGTCCTTCCACTACTTCCGCGACAGTTTTCCTACCGTCGCACCTTTCTATACATGGTTATAGTGCATGTACGAAATTTACACGTGTACAAAAAAATAATTCATTGATACATCTAGCTAGAAAGAATTAGAATTCCTTACAGTGGTAGTGCGGCGCTCGTACACTCGGCGCGACGACATTTGCTTTTCCGACGGAAATCCGACTAGTGCGAACTTCCGGAACCTTGCCCCGAGGCCACCAAAAATCTCTAATCCAAGACAATCTAAATTACACACTTTTCCCCTTTAGGGTTAATGGTAAAGGGAACCCAAAACGGCTAGGTAAACAAATGAAGAACCAAAATATTGTATTACCTCTACGTGAGTGCGATTAAGGCTCACAATGCGCCCAACTCCAAATTCGCGGTGGATCTAGAACTCTAAACCCTAACTAGGGCAAGAGGAAAAATGAGTAAAACATTAGGATCAACTTCCAATAGAAGGATTTTCCACGAAGAAAGAAAACTAGAGAGGAACTAAACTCACCGGAAACAAAACGATGCCTTAACACCCTTGACTCCACCGGTTAGGGTTGAAACCGGACCTCCAACTGCACGGGAAGGAAGGAGAGCATTCACCGGCGCCCGTAGAAGGAGGAAGGGCTCGACTCTGAGAATCGGAAGGGGAGCAAGCGTCGGTAGGGTAGCGGGAGGCGGAACGACCGTCGCTTGCGGGAGACGGAAACACTCGAAACCCGGAATCAGGAGGGGAAACTGCGGTTTTCTCCCGTGAACTATGTTTACGGGATTATATTTACGGGCTGCGGCTTTAACTCCCGGTAACGTGCGACCCCTTTTTTTTTATAACCGCTGGGAAACTAAAAGGAAAATGAAAATTGCTATTGGCACCCCAAAATTTGTTACGCTTCGCTATTAAAATAAAATGCGTCACACGTCTTTACGACTGATATAAATCACTAATTAATAAAATGCGAATTTTTAAACATACTAACATTGTAGCTTGACGACGCGTTGCCTCGATCAAAACCCGTCGCGACTTGACCCTATGATTTAAATAAATTTTGCGGCAGTTACGGATGTTACAAATCTCCCCTCCTAATAAAAATTTTCGTCCTCGAAAATTGTAACCATACCTGAATCAAAGAGGAAAGTATAATCTGCATTGCTCCTAAGCTCATCCTTTCGCTCCCAAGTCTACTCTGGACGACCACAGTTCATCCAAAGGACTTTGACCATGTGAATCTCTCTATTCCTGAGCTTCTGTATTCTTGAATTCACGATTCTGACTGGTCTAACCCCGATACTAAGATCTGTCTCGATTGGTGCTTCCTCGGTACTAATGATCTCACTGAGATCTCTAACTGCTCTCCTCAGATAGGAGACGTGGAATACATCATGAACACCACTCATTTCCTCAGGTAAGGCCAACCTATACGCAACCTCACCAACTCGTTTCAGTACCTCAAAAGGACTAACGAATCTGGGACTCAGTTTATTCATTCGCTTTATTCTAGAGACTCCTCTGACTGGTCTGACCTTCAGATAAACGTAGTCTCCAACACTGAACTCTACTGACCAGTGCTTCTGATCATGATACTTGGCCTGGCGACCCTGAGCTGTTTTCATACGCTCTTGAATGAGCTTGATCCTATCAGTGATCTTATCAATCCATGATTCTCTGATGGTAGATCTTTCTTCACTTTCAACCCAACACAACGATGTCCGACAACGCCTACCACAGAGAGCCTCGAACGGTGTCATCCCAATACTAGTCTGAAAACTGTTATTGTAGGAGAATTCCACAAGGGTAACATATTTCTCTCACTTCCCTCCAAAGTCCAGTATGCAAATCCGTAGCAAATCTTCCAAAGTCCTATTGGTGCGCTCAGTCTGTCCATCTGTCTGGGGATGAAAAGCTGTGCTGAAGTGTAACTTGGTGCTCAACCGCTTCTGAACGTATCTTCACTCCTTGGAGGTAAACCTGTCATCTCGATCTGAAACAATAGTCCTGGGAACACCGTGAAGTCGAACCATCTTGTCTATGTATAACTGTGTCAGTTTCGGACCTTGATCCGTCTTCTTGAGAGGAATGAAATGGGTCACCTTAAAGAGCCGATCCACTATAACTCACAAGTAATCATTCTCACTCTGTGATCTCGGAAGACCATGAATGAAGTCTATGGATATATCTTCAAAAGTCCACTCAGGAATGGGAAGAGGCTGCAACTTGCCTCCAGGCCTTTGACACTCGGCCTTAACTAGCTTGCAAGTCTCGCACTTCCCTACATAATCAGCAACATCACCTTTCAAGCATGGCCACCAGACTACCTTCTTGAGATCTGCATATATCTTCGTACTGCCCGGATGTATAGAATATCTGGAGTTATGTGCCTCAAATAGAATGTCTTCGTGAAGGTGACTAACATCGAGAATACACACACTACCATCATGCAATAATAAATCGTCCTGTAAAGTGAATTTCTCCTTCTGACCCGTCTGCACTGAGGTCCAAATCTCTGCTATCTTTGGATCCAAGGGTAGAGCTGTCCTGATTTTATCCTTAATGTCACATGTAATCTCCATCCAACTCAACCTTGCAGAACCAAAACTACAACGTGGCACAACGATGATGTCCAATCTCTCCAGTTCCCGCACCAACTCCTTCTGATGAGTGAGAAGGAAGAAACACAAACCTCTACAGCTAAGGGCATCAACTACAACGTTCGCCTTTCCTGGGTGGTATTGAATGTCTACGTCGTAGTCCGGTAGAAACTCTAACCATCTGCGTTGCCTCAAATTGAGCTCTCGCTGATCAAAGATATACTTGAGCCTTTTATGATCAGTGAAGATCTCGCAACACACTCCATAGAGATAGTGCCTCTAAATCTTCAGAGCATGGATGATTGCTGCAAGCTCCAAGTCATGCACGTGATAGTTCCTTTCATGCACCTTTAACTGTCTCGAGGCATAGACTATGACTTTTCTATGCTGCATGAGGACACAACCCAAACCCTGACCTGACACGTCGCTATAAATCTGAAACCCGTCGGGCCCTGATGGTAAGCTCAAGATCGGCGCGGTCATCAACCAGCTGGTGAGGGAAGTCAGTGGTAAGACTATCTTTGAGAAGTCCTTGATGAATCTCCTGTAGTAACCAGCTAGACTCAAAAAGCTGCGAACCTCTGAGACTGTCGTCAGCCTTGGCCAATCCTTAATGGCCTCTATCTTCTTCGGATCAACACTAACCCCTTTCTGACTGATGACATGGTCTAAGAATGTCATCTCTGAAAGCCAGAACTCACATTTTGTAAACTTGGCGTACAACTGGTTCTTCCTGAGGGTGCTCAATACAATTCTAAGATGAGCGGCATGATCTTCTGCACTCTTAGAGACACCAAAATATCATCTGTAAAGATAATGACAAAACGATCCAAGTACTCCCAAAATACCTTGTTCATCAGGTCCATAAATACTGAAGGGGCATTGGTCAACCCAAACGGCATGACCACGAACTCAAAGTGTCCATATCTGGTATTGAAGGCCGTCTTCTGAACATCTACGTCCCGAATTCTTAACTGATGGTAGCCCGACCTCAAATCTAATTTGGAAAAAGTGCACGAACCCACCAACTGGTCAAACAAATCATCAATCCTGGGAATCAGATATTTATTATTTACTGTCAGTTTGTTCAACTCACGGTAGTCTATGCACAGTCTCAGACTACCATCCCTCTTCTTCACAAAAATCACTGGAGCACTCCAAGGTGAAGTACTGGGGCGTATAAAGCCCAAGTCAAGCAACTCCTGCAACTGGCTCTTCAACTCCACTAGTTCCCTTGGAGCCATCCGGTAGGGGGATTTGGCTACCGTTGTAGCCCCAGGCTGTAGGTCTATCGGGAACTCAATCTCTCTATCTGGAGGGGCACCAGGGAGCTCTTCCGGGAAGACCTTGGGAAATTCCCGCACCACTGGTACCTCTGACAAGTCAGCCTTAACCTCCGCATTCATCATTACTAAGAAAGTTTCACAACCCTTCGTAATGCACCTCCTAGCTTGGACTGAGGAGATAATCATCTTCACTACTCCCTTCAAGCCCTGAAAGGTGAAAACAGTCTGGTTGGGGCCCTCAAACTGTATCTGCTTCTTCCTACAGTCAATCCTGACGTTAACTGCCGAAAGTCAGTCCATTCCAAAAATCAGGTCAAAATCTGCAATAGGAAGCTACAAGGCCTCTACAATAATCTCGGTATCAACAAACTGCACTGGTATCCTGCACTTATCTCTGGTCTGCAGAAGGGATCCATTCGGCATCATGACATCCAGTGGTACTGTCTCTGGAAAGACTTATAAATTCGGCCTACGCACTAGAGTTTCTGCGATGAATGAGTGCGAGGCGCCCGTATCAAACAGAATCTTGGAGGGTAAATTACGAATCATAAGGATGCCTACATGAATGATTTTCAAAAGATGATGAGAGTGTCACTACGGAGGATTAAATAAAATTTATTAGTAGTCTAAACACTTACCTGTCACTACATCTTTCTGATCTTTTGTCTCCTGCTGGCCAAACTCATACGCTCTGGGGTGCACTAGATCTCGACCTTGTTGTCGGCTCCTGTCAGTAATCATCAATGCTTTGCCCTTGTCTACTCTGCTTGGGCCACCAATCTCGAACTTTGACTACAGGAAACGAGTTACATTTGTTATCTACTGTAATAAAAAAATAAAAACAGTGCATACAACTACGCTTTGATTTACCTGATTACCACCAACTTCATGACAATAGCGAGCTATGTGTCCAGGTTGTCGACACTTGTAGCACACGCTAGCATTGGCTAAACACTCTCCTGGATGACGACGCTGACACCTAGGACAAGGGGGTAGTCCTTGCTCCTGTCTCCAGACTGACCACTATTCTTAGCATTGGGCTTCTGCTTCTTGTTCCAGTTCTTCCCTTGGTCATTCCTGCTCTGCTGCGGTTGATGCGAATCCTGGGTCCGCTTCGTGCGAAAACTATTTCGCTTCTGTACCTTCTGCTGATCAGCCTCCAACCTGCGAGCCGTATCCACTAAGCTCCTGTAGTCTGTGTTGACCATGATCATCAACGGCTGCCTCAACGAGTCACGCAAGCTATCCACAAAGCGGCTGCACTTCTCAGCCTGATCTCCCTGCATCACGCCTGCATAACGAGTCAGATGGGCAAACTCTCGCTCGTACTCAGTAACGGTCTTGTCCCCCTGGTAGTGTCTAAGATATTTCTCCTAGAGACCTCGTCGTGCGGAAGGAGGCATGAACCAATTAGTAAGGGCTCTAGAAAACTCGCTCCATATAATCATATCTGACGTACGACCTGTCCAACAAGCAAGGTCATACCATTCATAATGAACGTATTACTTCCTAAAATAAGAGGAAATTTTCATGACGATTTACCTGCAGGGTCATCTGCCCGGTACTTGTCCCACCAGACCTTTGCCTCACCCCAAAGAAGGAAAACTATCAGAGGAACCTTCTTGTTCTCCGGGCACTCCATAACGTTCAACAGATCTCTGGTGTTTGCAATCCAGTCGTCAGTGTCCATCGGGGTTTCATCCCCACTGTAGTTTGACGACTGAAGCTCTCTTAAGTTCCTCAAATAACGCTCCAGGGTCATCTCCACGGGTGCTGGCGCAGGAGTTGGTGCAGGGGCTGGTACTTGCACTGGAGCTGGAAACCCTGCAGCCAGTCCTCTCTGAAACTCCATCAATGCAATAGTGACTGTCTTGGCAATCTGGGACGCTATGTCAGTGGCCTCTGGAGCTGCTGGAACTGATGACACCTGTGGCACATCATTATCTCTCATGGTAGCGTTAGGAACAGGGTCCTGACGTGAAGATTCACCCGGTTCACTGATTCGTGGTGTATGATGGAACATACAAAGAAATATGATTATTTATCATACATCTGGGAAATCTGGCTTAGCAATTAATTTCATACCCTTGCGAAAAAATAGGGCTTAGACGCAACTTAGATACTCTACTAACAAGTATTTACTCTTACACACTCCTATGGCTCTGTGAATCTTTCTTGGGTCCAGGAATCCTAAACTTCTCTCTGATACCAATTTGTAACACCCATTCTCAGTTTTACAATAATCAGCCATCCGGCCGGGTTAGCGATATAAAAAAAACTAGGAAATAGTATCAAAACTAGTACACAACAGGTATAAAGAAGAAACTATTAAAAATTTATACTTACAATAGAAGCTATGAAATTAAACTAAAAGTAACCACATACATGTATACTGGATTCACAGAGCCGCTAAACATGAATTATGATGAAAGTATTGTAAATCTGAAGTAGCATAATAAGGTTGATACATGATATTTCAAACATTAAACAAATACAATGTCCAAGGTTATAAGTTACTAATGAAAGAAAACTGAAAAGGAACATAACTACAAACTGACACCACACGGACACTCATCCTAGGCGTAGTTTCTCACCTGGGTCACCTGTAAAAACATTGCCCACGAGTGATCAGAGTAAGGAAAAATAGCTCCTGCTAGTGATACTAAAATTTTTTTCTTAAATGATGAATCATGCCCTTTGAAAAAATAGTTTTGTCCTTTAAAATCTTTATACTAGATGATATGCATGCATTTACAATGCTTCTTGGTCAACAGACCTACTCGTTTTACGTTCATGAACTTTCATTATATTTACCCAAGCCCCGGTGTTCACTAACTAGTGCGCTGTCTCACGTCAGGTCTATGCTTGAGTTCTAGGTGGCTTCTATTATGCACTTCTACCTAAAAGACTCCAGACAGAGTAGCTCCTAACGCGCAACTGAAATCTGACGACCCGAGACCATCTGACAAACTCAATTATTCTGGTGTCGCGCGGACACGGTCTCGAATCTACTAACTGTCTCAAAGGAGAGTCAACTCCCAAGACTTTACTACTCATAGGATTCGATATGCCCTATGAGAAAGGTAGTGCGCCTCTACCTAGCATGAGGAGACTTATGCGTGCTTACTGACCCCTTTTCGGTCTAATGCTACTCTGCTTGGGACATCGTTTTTTGGTGTACTACTGAGCGACCCTTGCTTTTCTTGTGGTCGACTAGAAGGGACATTCACGCCCTAACTTAGATAAAAGGTTTCGTGCCTAACGTTGCTTGCATGATCTGACCATTCGGGTCTTGGAAAAGGGTGTTGTCCTTCCACTACTTCCGCGACAGTTTTTCTACCGTCGCACCTTTCTATACATGTTTATAGTGCATGCACGAAATTTACACATGTGTATATAAAAATAATTTATTGATACATCTTACTAGAAAGAATTAGAATTCCTTACGGGAGAGGAGCTTGGGAGCAAGCGTCGGTAGGGCAGCGGGAGACAGAATGATTGTCGCTTGCGGGAGACGGAAACACGCGAAACCCGGAATCCGGAGGGGAAACTGCGATTTTCTCCCGTGAACTATGTTTACGGGATTATATTTACGGGCTGCGGCTTTAACTCCCGGCAATGTGCGGCCCCTTTTTTTTATAACCGTTGGGAAATTAGTAGGAAAATGAAAATTGCTATTGGCACCCCAAAATGTGTTACGCTTCACTATTAAAATAAAATGTGTCACACGTCTTTACGACTGATATAAATCACTCATTAACGAAATGCGAATTTTTAAACATACTAACATTGTACCTTGACGACGCGTTGACTTGATCAAAACCCGTCGCGACTTGACCCTATGATTTAAATAAATTTTGCGTCAGTTACGGATGTTACATATCCCCAAAAATATCGGAGATTTCCCAAATCTTTAGTCTGGAATTGGGTAGTCAGGTTCTTCTTGATCATAGTGATCCCAGCGAGGTCGTCTCCCGTGATGAGGATATTATCCACATATGCTAATAATACCACAACGCCCTTTGTGCGATGACGAGTTAATAGAGAAAAATTAGTTGATCTTCGAGTGAAGCCTACATCGCGAACCACCTGACTGAATTTATCAAACCAGACCCAAGGTGAATGTTTGAAATCATATAGAGATTTTTGAGGTGATATACCAGGGACTCCCTCGTGGTCTCATAACCCAGAGGTTGGTGTGTATGTAGACAGTCTCTTGGAGATCGTCATTCAAAAAGGAATTCTTGACGTCAAGTTGGTGTAACGGCCATTGACGATGAACAACCAAGAAAATGAGGATTCAGACAGTATTTAACTTAGTCACGTGTGAGAAAGTTCCCGCGTAGTCGAGGTCGCGTTGCTGAGTAAAGCCACAAGACGAGCTTTGAGGCATTCCACCATCCCATCAGGACGATGCTTGACAGTGAACACCCACTTACAACCCACATAGGTTTGTCCAGGGAGAGAGGAACAGGAGTCTGGGTCTGATTGACTTAGAGGGCAACCATCCCCTCATCCATGGCGGCCCGCCATCAGGGATGTTGAAGAGTGTCTTGTAGAGAAGTAAGGGTGGAAATTGTAGATAGAGACGTCGCAAACCTTGTGAGCTCTGGAGATAAACGATGACAAGAGATGTAACTTTCAATTGGGTGAGCAAAAGAGGCTAGAGCCGGATCATCGGATGGTGGAGCATCAACAGGCGAGGGAGACTCTCATGGCGCGACAGTCCGAGTGGAACATCGGGAATAAAACACACGGAGGTGGAACCAAGGGTAGCGGCACTGTCGAAGGAGTGGGAAGCAGCGGAGGAGAATCGATTGTGATGAGGACGAGCGAAGAATCTTGCAAACAAGCTAAACTCAGTCACACACAGAGAAACCTAAGAGCTAAAACCACGCTCTAACAACGACATATGCCGAAAATGCGTCAACGTAACGCACGGACGTCATAAACACGCCAGATAACGAATTAAATCAAATATCGAAAAATCAGGGGCGTTACAACCACTCCCCCTAAAAGAAAGTCGTCCTGAAACTTTACGCACAAAATCTCTATTACAAAAGAATAAGAAATAACTCAGGGTTATTGAAAAGATTACATACCAATCAACTAGGAGAACAGATGAGGATGAGCCTGTAACCCGAAATTTGACAGAAATTTAATTTTAAATTGTAGGGTCAACGCGACGAATTTTAATCGAGGCAGCGCGTTCAAGGTATAATGTTACTTTTCCCTATGTTACTCCGTTAATTCGTTAAGTGTAAAAAATAGCGTGACACATTTTAATTTAGTGACAAAGCACGTCACATTAGTTTCGCCACAAAATTTTAACCATTGGTATGGTTTTCCTCCGCAACTCCTCCTTCCTCTAGAGCACCGGTCATTCATTTTCCTTCCTTGATCCGGGTGCTGTTTCCGGTGAGAGGATAGGAATCTAACCTAGGATCGGAGCAATGGAAAGCCTTCAACACTCCACGTTGAGTCTTGAAATTTTGTAACAAGAAATGTAAAGGGGAAAAATTATGAATTTGGGGCATGTAAATTTCATCGGAGATGACAAGCTTCTTATGAGAGGGAGAGTAACATACGTAGTCCTTTTGGGTACAAGAATAGCCAATAAACATATATTTGGAGGTTTGGAATTTGTCAACGAAGGGCGTAGTCCCTTCTAGCAAGTTTGTCAGTAATACACCAAAAGAGATGTTCGGACTCTTTTCGTGCTTGGTAAGATACCTTCCTCATAGGGACATAATTGACGCTGCCAAAAACACGAGGTGTTCGGGGTAAATGAGATTCACAAGGATAGATAATGGAAAATGGTGTGGCAAAGTTGAGTACCGATGAGGGAAGACGATTAATATGAGAAAAGTTTTTAGTGTCAGGTATTTTCTTTACTCTGCCCTCGTGGGCAGACAGTGGAAACATTGAACTACCAATAAACGGTTAGAACCTGCATCTGAAACATAAGTGACCGGACAACCTCGAGAAGTTGATTATTTCGTTTGGCTACACCATTTTTGTGGGGTATATGGATAAGTGGTTTGGTGAAGAATGCCTAACACATTATAGGTGAAAGAGGTGACTAGTATATTCGCTCGCATTATCCATGTGTAAGATTTTAATGGAGCGCGAGAATTGATTTTGCGTCTCGGCGAGAAACGAGCAAAAAATCCTTAGTAACTCAAAGTGATCGCGCATTAGATACAACAATGTCATGTGATAATGATCGTCAATAAAAGTAATAAAATATTGATAGCCAAAGACACCAGACAACTTGTAGGGGGGCCCAAATATCTGAATGCACTAAATCAAAAGGATCCGTGCTCCGAGTACATGGAGAGAAAGTAGAACGATGTTGTTTCTTGTAAATAAAGAATTCACAATTAAAATTAGAAAAGGAAAAGTCGGGAAGAGCTCGTTGGAGGATAGACCAAGGAGCATGGTCAAGACGTCGGTGCCAGTCGAGAGTAGTGACGATGGAGAGAGACATGGTGGGAACCAAGTTGGGAAGATCCAGAGGGTACAATCCATTAGAGTGTTCAACCCCGACCAATGATTGTTGGAGTCCACCGATCCTGCATCACAAAAAAAAGTAGGAAAATGTGATTAGGCAGTCATGATCTCGAGTAAGTTGATTGACAGAGAGAAGATTATACTGAGAGCGAGGAACATGCAGGAAAGAGCAGAGAGAGAGATTGTGTGAGATATATATCGCCAAAACCACAAACTAGGGTGGTATCGTCATTGGACATCATAATAAACTTAGGAAAAGTACCGCTTGCATACCGTGGTAGTTTCAACGGGGTAATATGGTTTGTAGCCCCTAAGTCCACTATCTAGAAAAGAATGGGAAAAACAGGAGATACCTTTGGTGGAAGCAGAAGCAATGGAACCAGAGACCCATGTTAATAACCCACGGTGTTGTTGCAGGTCATCGCGCAAGGCGTCAATATCGGAATGGGAGGTGGAAGGAAAAGCCACGGTAGGAGAAACAAGTCCCGATGATGGTGGTGGGAACCCATGCTTCTTGAATCAAGTAGCCTCCAAATGATTGGTGTGGCCACAATAAGTACATAGGCAAGTGCTCATCCGAGAGGAGTGAGGACGCCCGTTAGCTCCCCCTACCCACCCACCGTGAGCATCCTGTCGACCACCCCGAGACCTAGGGAGAGGACGTTGTTGGGCAAGAGAGTGTTGGAGAAGAGCTGGGACATGATGCTGAACGGTGTCAGGCGGCGGATTGACCTTAAAAATCATAAAGCACGCGTCAGAAAGAGAAGGAACAATAGAAGAAGAGCGGATGGTCGCCCGGACACTGTGAAGATGAGATGAAAGCCTGGCCATCATGAGAGCAATACTCACTGTCTCTTTTTGTGCACGCTACACCGCGAAATGCAGTGAAGGGGGTGGTGGTAGATCCAGACTTCAACAAGAGTCTTGGATATGATAACAAAGGAGGTCAAGTCACCAGTCACCCCAGGGTCAATGGCCTGGAGATCGGTGAAGTTATTAAAAAATGTTGGAGACTGTCCTGGACGGAGTAAAGTGGTTGAAGCTCATCACATGGCTTTGGCAGTGTCGTGGTACATAACCATGTTGTATGACTCGCTCTTCATAGAATTGAGGATCCAGGACTGAACGCGTCCATCATCTCGGAGTCACTGCTCTGTACGCTCAATGGGAGGAGCATTGCTAAAATGATGAAGTTCTTTTGTTTGGATGACACTGCGCACTGAGTGCACCCAATGACCCAATCAACAAAGTTTTTCTTCCCAATGAGGGGGATTGTAGTAATCTGTAGTTCATACCGAACTTCAGTGAGAGGAGCCCAACCCGGGCCGGAAGGGACGTGGCACCATGCACGTCCATAACCGCGGGTAGGGGAGACTGGTGGAGACCAGTCCCGATATGGACGCTGCAAAAGTACCCGACGCTGCGCCCGATCGGACCCCTACCGGCCCTGAGTCTTGCATATTTTATTTGGGTCATTTTTTTTTGTTTCGGCATTTTGTGTTTGCAATTTATGTACTTTAAAATTTAAGTGTGGATATATATATATATATCCACACTTACGTTGTTCTTCTTCCCCAGTCGATCCAAGTCACGGTGGTTCTCCCATATTCGCTGCTCACAGTTAGGACTCAGATCCTTCCTGATTTCTGCAGCTACATGAGGTGCGAGCTTCACACCTCCCTTTAGCGGCTTCCCACGTACCAACCGCTCCACACGTCGAGGGCTTTCTGGCCCCATTCCGCCATTGTCAGCTTCGAAGCACGCTGAGCCCTGCGGATCTCAACCCCACGACGCCGCCACAACCGCCCAAGCTTCTGGCCACGGTTTTCCTCCATATAGGCGCCGACAGTTATGCCCATCATGAAGATCGTGGTCGCTGCTTTAGAAATCGTTGTTATTTTTTTTGTTTCAGTGTTTGTGGCTTCCTTACACCGTTGAGTGAGAGATTTCGTGGAACCACTATCGTGTGAGTGAGCGAATTTTCTCCGTGGTATCCGTGTGCGATAGCGGCCGACCTCGGAGCGGGAGATCGAAGGTGAAGAGGAAATTCATCGCGGGATCGCCGTCAACTTCGTTTGCGGAAAGACGACTCTTTCCGTCGGTAACTTGCTTGTAACTCTTCCTTTGCGTGTGTCTATATTTTCTCTTAGGATTTTAGATTCATTGTTGGGTTTTCGCCTGAATTTTGTCAGCGAAAGCTACGTCAAAAACTCCTAACCGAAACGTATTTAGAGTT
The DNA here is from genome assembly GCA_039583875.1 of Platanthera guangdongensis. Lineage (NCBI taxonomy): Eukaryota > Viridiplantae > Streptophyta > Magnoliopsida > Asparagales > Orchidaceae > Platanthera > Platanthera guangdongensis. The sequence goes on from CM077157.1 coordinate 24,275,416, forward strand.
CACGATTTCCATTTCGCTACGACAAGGGGACGGAACGAAAGTAGACCTGACATTGAACCGGAAGAAGTAAATCTAATTATTTAACTGGTCAATTGGTTTGACTGGTTCATTTGGGGTTGAAATGCGATGATGTAATTAAAAAAATCTAATTATTTAAGTATTATAATAATGATAATTATATTAAAAATGTGTGGCACGTCAAATTTATCTCAATCCTAGACTTTCTAGTGTTGTCGAGTTAATTCAAAATCAAAGAACGCTCTAAAATTTGATTGTACTTTGGATAAGATCAAGTTCGATATGACAAAAATATATAGTATGCTTAGAATGTTAGAATTATTTCATAGTTTCAGTCTAGCATTTGTCACCATTCAGAGCTAAAATAGGAGAACCGCCCGGTTTTCCAAAAGCTGAACCACTTTAGCGGTTTGATTGGCGGTTTTTGATTGGAACGGTTCTTGAGCCTGATTGGACCAGTTTGGAAGCCGGCTCACGGTCCGGCCATCCTGTTCAATACGGATCTTATAACACCGTCTTTTAGCTAACTATCTTACTGGAGCAAAAAACTCTGGTTGTAAGATCAATTGGATACATTTGTGATAGTGTAATGCTACCTTGCGCATTCTCCAATGGATTAAAACTGAAACTCCACATTATCTGGCTGTCGTAAAACAAATACAAACAGAATTTTCATGTATTTTAGATATCTTCGCTTTTTTTGAAGCGACAACCATCTTTATTTTGGGCATTACCTACTAGTTTTGATGGTATCATTGATGCCAGATATTTATGAGCAGGCTTTCATTTGGTTATTCTATTCATGTGTAAACAAGCTAACTTGTAATAATTTTGCAGACAAATTATCTGAATTGTGCTTTTGAAGCCACCAAAAAATCACATAATGCAATTGCTGCCGCTAGCACTGATCTAGGGAAGAGTGGGATTGATGTGTGTTCATCCAGGAATGTTCTTGATTTCAATTTCCACAATGTCGAAGGACTATTGCGACTTGTACGACTGTCGATGAATTCCGTCGACCATTAATTGATCGAATATGGTGTGTGAAACTTGTCACTAGACCATTATTCAGTATTTTTCTCCTATGCACGAATTTTTCCGGGGGGTGTAATCATTTGTTCCCATGTCTTTGCACTAGTAGCAGGACGTTCAAGGCAAACTTGCGAGCATGTAAAGATCAATTGGTTTACAACTTTGTAAAGGTATTTCTTTTTTCGTGCTCCATCTGTGGAGCATCTGTTCATAGATACAAAATGTCGACTTTGCTTTAGGCTTCCTCCACATGCAGCGAAATTGAGGTAGTTACTGGGAGGATTAAAGGAGGGGACAAACTTTTCTATTATCTTCGTCTATGATTTGGGCCTTTGAGATATTCTTTTTCGCACTCTGACATTCAATAAGCGGAGGACGCAAAATGTCTCGTGTATTGTAAATTGTTTTGACATTGCCTCGCTTGATCGAAGAAGACCCATTGCATCACTAGTAGAATCCGACATCAATTGCTAGACTCGTTTTGTCATCACGCACGGTAGGTAACACACTTTTTTTCCCTTTTTTAGGAATATTTAGTTCAAATATCTATTGCTATAATTTTAATAAATTTCACTTTTGCAGGTCAATCTATTGGCTCCTACCCAAGTAGGATCGTGATCTTGTGACATTTCAATTGGAGTAATGGGTTCCTTTAAGATCAGCGTGAAGGCAAATTTATCCACCAATTGGGGCATGTCCAGGTGAAGTTACCTCAACCATTGATGAATTTCTTTCGAACTTTATTTTTGGGTTGAAAACTGTTAGGAGACTGGGTTTTGAGCCCTTTCCCCCCAATAGGGCTGCAGCCCGCACACTCCAACCTGTCTTCGCACCGAATACAGTCAATGTGGTAGGTTGTTGAGGGAGGGCCTTGAACACTTGACATCCTTGAAGAGAGTCCTCATCTTGACTCTCTTCAAGGAGGTCAAGGCCCTCCTCAATAACCTACCGCATTGACTGTATCCGGTGCGGAAATGGGTTGGGGGTCTGTGGGCTGCAGCCCTGTTGGGGAGCGAAGGGTTCAAAACTCCGCCCCATAACATAAACTAGGACTATGCATGAAAAAAATGGAACTTACCAAATTGATCCTAACTGACATTTACACCAGACCTGTTTTATCCCAACTCGAAACCAAATAAACCAGACCTGTTTTATTTTGTCTTAAAAAATTGTCTCTGGCCATTTATGGAAGTAACAATATTTGGTATCATTTCGTGAATGGTTTAAATATATCTAAGCAGAATGCGCTGTTAAAAATATTTTGAGCTAATGTCTTCTTCGAGTCCGTCACTTGTTTAATTTATTATTTTTTAATGTTCGATACATATTTATCTTACAATTTACGAATAAGAAATTATAAAAATGTAAGAAACTATTAGTTAAGATTTAAATTATTCTAAAACAATTAGTTAATACTAAAACTGTCACAGTTCTAGTTCCATTAAAATCAAGAACTGAACCATTAAGATAACAATTATTCAAATTAGAACCTGAACTTTATTTAGTTTGATTGGTTCCGGTTATAGTTTCAACATAATTTTTTAGAATCATCGTGTCTATGGTTCTGTTCCAGTTCAACAAGAACCAAAACTAAATTTACTATAGATTCGGTCCAGTTCTATGTTGTTCCGACTTGATTCTGGTTCGGTTTCTTTTCCGAATGAATTAGTATTACTAGATGCATGGTTGCATACCAACTTGTGACTTATATAATATATTAGTCATTTTGAACATTACACGTTAATAAATAAAATCATTAATGGAAAAGGAAAAACATTTAATATTATTCAAAGAAACAATAATTTTAAATAGAAATCAATCCATGTTCATTTGGTAGACAATCACAATATAAATTTATCAAATTAGTTGTAGGAAAGGAGGGTATGCTTACAGATCTGTGAAGATCAATATGAAGGGGAAGTCATGGGTGAGGAAGATTACTACAAGGTTCCTCTCGGAAGCAGGACGAAGAGGAACATGGGTCATCGTTGGGGACGATCGTCACAATATGGATGAGACTTCGGCGGGGAGGAAGAAGGCATGCGAGAATCTGAGACCAAGGTTTTTCAATAGGAGATTGGATAGCGGATGATGCTCGATCCCTCCGAGAGGATTGGTGCCATTGACAAGGACTTTGTGTTGCCTAAAAAGGAGGGGTGGGTATGTTCAAAGATTTCCACCAAGTTCTTTGGGAAGTAGAGCAAAACCCTAAACCAAACTCAGCAAACCCCCAAGTGATTACACCTCCAAGAGAAAACTTCAAATTCATTTTATATTTTTGACATTGTTGTTCAGCATATATTTATGAAATTTACAGATTATTTACTGAGCCATCATATAATTAATATATATAGCTCTCTGCTTTTCTTTTTGCAGGTTTAGGGAGGGTTAGAAGTATGGCAGGGATGTAAATTAGTCTGATTTGACTGACATGTATATATGAGAGGGCATGTTCTAAACTTTTAGAATATTTTTGTACCATATAAAAGAATACAGTTATAGAGGCCATTTGATTCTGCCAATAAAATCAGGACTCTCCAGTATATAATTTTTAAAAATTTTATATTTTAGTATTCTGTTTATCCAATCTTGTTTTTTTTTGAGTAAATTTCATGAGAGATTTTTATGCTGTGGAATAAATTATGGTTTATAAAAGGGTGGTGATATAAGCAAACTCTCTTTGGTTGCTAGCAAATCAAAATAAATTCACTTTTTTAAAAAATATTTTTTTAATTTCTTATTTTCTTTATACTAGCAAACCGGGCAGTCTGTTCCGCTCCGCGCCGTTCGGGACATCGTCTTCCTCAGCACTGTCACCGGCATGGAGAGCGACGTCATCCCTTCTGTCGGATATGAGTTTGTCCGTCCCGAAGGCCCGCCCGCTCGTCCCTTCGTCTCCCCTCTCAATCTCCTCTTCCCCTTTCAACTCCTTCGCTCCATCGCGGCCAGCACCGTCGTCCTTTCGCAGCTCTGCCCTAAAATTGTCATCGACACCGGTGCCTACGTATCTATCCTGATCAGCTTCGCCGCCGTCATCTCTGAAATCAAGCTCGTCTTTCAGGAGCAAAATTGCTATCCAGGAATCACAAAATGTGCCCTAGCACCCTATGCCATGAAGATTTTCATAGCATTCAATTCTTGCTTAAAGTATTTCCCCAAAGATAGAGCTTGATTTGTGGAAACCCTTGTCAGCTTAGTGGTGGCTCCGGCGGCACCGTGTCCCAAGCCGGAGCAAAGGAGAGGGCATGTCCGGCGGGTGGTGACGTTTTTTCAGCGGCCGGTGCACAACAGAGGAGGACAGTGGAGGAGGGTTTACTAGTATAAAAAAATAGAAATGAAAAAAATAAGGCAATTAAAAAAAGTAAATTTATTTTGATTTACTAGCAACTAAAGAAGATTTTTTTATAACACCACCCTTGTAAAATTGAAGATGTGAATTTGGTTGTATCTTCTCAATTAAAAGTAGATAAGGGCTCGTTCGGTGCGGCATTTTCGCTCCGGCGAGTTTGAACAAAAGCACCAGCCAGTCATAGAAGGCATATTTGGAAAGACTAGTTATGATCGACATTAAGAAAAGAAAATTAATTTTAAACATAAATGTGGATTGACTATCCTTATGTGAGGTGCGGGTATTCACGAACCAAAAATTAAATGGAAATAATAATTAGTGGAAAAAAATCAATGGTCATCAGCAAAGGTCTTGGAAATATATTAACACTATTAATTAAATAATATTATATTTTTTTAAAAAATATATGATACTAGGGAGAGAGTGCATGGAGATGGAGTCCACTGTCCACTTATGCGTGCTGTGGTGCCAATTTCCCTCTTTCTGGCGGTACCGGACGGGTTCGCAAATTCCGATGGATTTTTAAATTTTGATCCCACCATTGCTTCTTCCATGCGGCAAGAAAGGCAGGTCCTTCAGATGGAGATTTCGGAATGGGTTCAAGACGCAAAAATTTCCCCAATTGCAGTCCATCGTTCCGACTTCAATGTCTAAGAAAAATTATTCCCATGCACTTAAAAACAATATAAGAGAAATGAATCATAATTGGGTGAAATCGACCCAACCGGTCGGCCAAACCGGCACTTAAATTCATCTTTATTTCATATCATAGTTATTTTCTAAATTCTTTATAACGTATTAATTTTTTTAAGGGAATAATTTTTGAGTCGTTAACGCTAATTAAACGTGGGAACGCCATGGAAGACGCTACTTTTTGGATGATCTCTTGAGAACTTCATTGTTGAGTTGAGATTTCCTACGGCTTATCCTTCGCATTTATGATAGGATAGCAGGATTGCAATTCACATTTGAAGCTGCATATCCTTTATTGAGCGCACAAAGCATATCGAGTGGGTTGTACGTTTGTGCGTGCACGCAAGAGGCTGTGTATGTGTGTGAGCGCAGGAGGGTGTGTGTGCATGTTGATGCCGAAAGTTTGGCCAAAAGTGAGAGAACAGAAAGGAAGTGAACCCAACTGCCCGAGAGGCTTCCAATGTCGAGTTGCTGCAGCTAGGAGGTCTCGCCGCACGCCCAGGAGTGTATAGAAACTCTCCCTCCCAAACCAAGCGTTGTGCTGGACAAGGGAATAGGAACTCTCCCTGCCGAACCAAGCTCACATATCCAGCGAGGTATCCTGTTGGCTCGTTACGGTTTGGTGTCTGCCGAAGCAACTGCACCCGTCTACACTCCTAAATTATGTAATACAACACTCATTTCCGCACCACACTCCTAAATTCTGTAACATAACACTCATTTATGCACGAAAAACTGTCAGACTAGCAGAACCTAAACTTCAGATTTTAAAATCATTGGAGTTAATATTTTTTTAGAAATAGTCTAAAAGGCAATGAAATTAAAAATTTCTCAAGAAAAACATTAATTTCTAAAAAATGGGCAGTAATATATGAAATGAATGAATGTCAAGAATATTAAAGTTGCATATTCAGCCTCAACAAAATCTCTACTAAGAACTAAACCAAGCCTACCTTCAGAATACAAATTTGAAGGGTGTACAGCCAGATCAGCGGTCAAAATTGTGTGTGTGTGTGTCACTGTGTGTCTCTAAGTAAATGGAAAATTTTTCGCGCCAGCTGGTACCTGCCTATACATGGTTAACCGGCGTAGCTTCAGTTCCGTGCACCGCGGGCATGTGAATCAAGCCAGGTATCTGTACATGTTCTGATTCTCCTTATCTCTCTCTAGATAGTCTCTGGTGATGAGATCTTCTATTCTTCTCTTGATTACCTTGACATCAGGCTGCACAGATAGCAAATAACAACAAAAAAAAACAATATTTCATGATTATAAAGAGAAATTGGAGAAGGAAAATATGTCTCAACTCGGGATGGGGAAGAGAAGGAATACCTTGAACATGCGCCCGAGCTGCTCGACGCATTCCATCACTAGCTGTTGATGGCCTAAGATTTTGCGGCTCTTCATAATTCGCACAATCGAAGCGTCAATCGCATATCTCCGGTCTTTGTCGACGTCTTCGATGACTTTCTTCTTCTCATCAACTGGGGGAAGCGGTACCTGTCATTGCGTAATCTGTACCATATTAAAAAAAATGAAGCTTGGGTTGTTCATGACCCTGGAATACGACCATCAAATAAACACGAGCCCTTCATTTTCAATCCCTCAAATCTAACGGAACGAGTAATGATTTTTTAATACGTGGGACGCGCATAAAGTAAAAAAAAATTGTGTTTATAGATACTATCAGATCATGCACAGAATTTGCAACGTACAGTGTGCTTATAATAGAAAAAGACTGCACAGACCCTTATTCTTCTCATTTTGTTGGAGAATTTCGAATTGAACTCAAAAGTATTGTTTGGGCCAATTGCTTTTGTGCTAGGCTCTTTGATCAAAATCTTGTATTTGCCGCAGGAAAGAGAATGAAGCAATCTGACTGCATCATCTTCAGTCAAGTTCAACATGGTCAATATCTCTGAATAGCTCAATCGATCGGAGGTATTAAAGAGAAGCAACACTGAGGCCTGTAAAATGTTAAAACAGTTTAGAACATTCCAAGCAAAATAATTTAGCATTTCTACAGTTCACCTCTCCGGAGAAATGGAAGCGTCTGGGCAACTTCCATTGTTGAGCTCCAGTGCAGTGGGAGAGAACAACATCTTGAGCTTCACTTCCCATCAAAGGGTGGAAGCTCCATTTCTCAACGGAGATTCATTTTTCACAGGAGCTATCGGCAGTGCTCCCCAAACAGGGGACTAATGTAGAAGTAGTTTGCCGGAGACCTGATAAGTGGTCACAATCAGCTCTATTGTCTTCTGATCGAACTTCCCGTTGACATTGCATGTACCCAACGAGTTTATGAATGTAAGCTTCCGACGCTTAGTTTTTGTCTGAAAATACTTTTTGAACGCCTCAACACATTTAACCTGAAAACAGCATCTCATCATTTCATAATATGAACAAATAAAAAATTGCAAACAAAGAAGAACATTAAATAAATGGAGATCACGTAAATCGAACAAAATGTTTACCATCTCAGTAGGAAGATTGAGATCGAAGGATTTGTAACTTGGCCAGAATCCAGTGGTTAGAACAGTAACAGTTAGGCCGATTCCAGGATTTGACTGCGGATTTTCCTTCAGATATTCCTCGAAATTCATCTGATTTTCTCTTGCAAGAGTCAAATCAGTTACCTGCATACAGAAGCGTAAGGAGGAGGAGAGAACTAATCATATATATCCCACAAGTTCAATAGCAACAGACCATGCCCTCCATTTTGGAGGTGAATTGTCCCCCGTACTGCTGCTTCAGCTTTGATAAAATGCTCCTTTCATGGTCAATACTTGCATTTTTGTCAAATAAAAGTCTCCTTGCGAGTTTTTTCCTAATTTAAGATCAATAATGCGACATCAAGACATAAGGCCTTTCCGTATGGAAGCTAGGCATTATGGCCACAAACAGAAATATTACCTGTAGAATTCAGCAAAAAGATCCTTATCACTTATATAAGTGAGCAACTTCACGACCTATAAATCATTTGTCAGAGTAAGATGCATCAAAGGAGAATAATTTCACACACAAGAAAACATGAGAACAACCTACGTTCACGGGAGGTAGAGGGTTTCACTGTACAAGATCTTGTCCCAAAAAAAAATTTAAACAATCTAGAACACAAATTCCTTTATATATATATATATATAGTTGAAAACGAATCTATTTTTTTATTAGGGCAAACACCATGACTATTTATAACCTAGAAAATACGCTAAATATTACAACACTCCTCAAGATTGGAGAAAAATATTCACTAAGCTCATCTTGTTACAACCCCTGATCATATCCTCTGAACTTCAGTAGCACGCTATCAAGCTTTTCCTTTATAAAAAATCTATCAATCTCTATATGTTTGGTGCGATCGTGTTGGACTGGACTATTTGCAATACTGATGTCTGACTGACTGTCACGCTACAGCTTCATCATATCTCTTTGATCCAACCTCAACTCCACAAGCATCTCTTTCAGTCATAGGAGCTCTGCAACCCCTACTGTCATGGCTCTGTACTCTATCTCTGTTGTTGATCTAGCCACTACTGACTGTTTCTTGCTCCTCCAGAAGACCAGATTGCCTCCCACAAATATGCAATAACATGAAGCAGACCTCCTATCATCCACACAACTTGCCCAGTCAGAGTCGCAATAGCCCTATATCTTCACATGTCCATTACTTCTGAAGGCTAGCCCCTTTTCAGGGGCACTCTTCAAGTATCGCAAAATCTGGTATATTGCATCCATATGGCCCTTGGGTCATGCATATAGCAGCTCATCACGCTTACAGAAAAAGAGATATCAGAGCGAGTGTGGCTCAAGTAAATCAACTTCCCAACTAGTCTTTGATACATCTCACGATCTACTGGTTCCTCGGCCTCTGCACCTAGCTTACACCTCTGATCGATTGGATTCGCAGCGGGTTTGCACCCCAACATCTCAGTTTCAATGAGGAGATCTAACGCATACATATTTCCTTTGGGAAATGACTATCCCCTCTACTTTATAAGCAATCTCAATCCCAAGAAAGTACCTAAGAATACTCAAATCATTCACCTCAAACTCCTTGCCCAGGGCCCTCTTGAGGCAGCTTCATCATCCCCCGTATGATTATGTCGTCCACATACACCGCAAGCAGGGTGATGTGACCTTCATTCCGCCTGTAAAAAATTTTATGATCTACATTGATCTGGCGATATCTCATCCCAATCATCACTTTCCTGAAACTGTGAAATCACGCGCGAGGCGACTGCTTCAGCCCATAGAGGTATTTCTACAACCTACAGACCCCGCCTTCTGTCTTAGTCATACCAAACCCTGATGGTATCTCCATGTACATTTCCTCTGCTAAATCTTTGTGAAGAAACGCATTCTTCACATCAAGTTGGTGCAACATCTATCCATCATTCACCGCCAGGCTGATGAGAGTCTTAACGGTGCTCATCTTTGCAACGAGTGCAAATGTCTTGTCGTAGTCGATGTCATAGGTCTGATTGTACCCCTTGGCAACCAATCGAGCTTTGTAGCGCCCGACCTGTCTATCTGGGTTCTACTTCACAGTGAACACTCACTTGCACCGAACGACCTTCTTGTTCTTTGGCAGCTGTGTCAGCTCCTAGGTCTTGTTTTTCTTGAGAGCCCTCATCTTTTCCTCTATCGCTTCCTTCCATTTTGGATCGTCTTTGGCAACCTGTCAATTGTTAGGTACAATAACACTATCCAAAGATGCAATGAATGCTCCGTGAGTAGAGAATATATGATCGTAAGAGACAAAGGATGCAAGATCTAAACCGTATCTATCAGGAGGATTTCCCGCATTGCTGTGAGTAGTCCTTCCTAACGTAAGAGAAGAAGTAAGGGAAGGGGAAAGGATATTACCTGAGGCTTGTGGTGGTGTAGGTGTTCCAGGAGTAGGGAGCGATGTAGCCAAGGGATTAAGAGCTAGACTGGGCACAGGCACTGGATCTGGTATTGCTGGCAGTTTCCTCATGCTATAGTGTATGTCAGCAGTTCCCCATGAGTCGTAGGTATCACATCTCGCCTCTCCTGCTCAATCTCCTCCTGCTCCACATCACTCCCATGTTCTTCCTCCACAAATCCTCCCTATCATACTCCCAGATCAGTCACTAACCTTTCTCTGTCTAGCCTCATATTTTTGGTATCTGACGAGTTTAATGTGGGTGGGGCTCCCTCGTGTCGATAGTACTGTTCTAGCTCTCCAAAATGAACATTCATGCTCACAAAACATCTTTTCTCCACTAGACTCCAGCACATGTACCCCTTCTGAGTACGAGAGTAGCCACAAACATACAGTTACTGCCCTTGCATCAAGCATACTATCACCTGGCTTGTTGTCCTTCACTGAGTACACACCCAAATACCTTCAAAGGAAGTATCACCCTCATTATGTCTCTGCAACTGCTGACACAGGGACTTCCACCTCAGAACCTGTGATTGCATCCTATTGATCAAGTGTGTCATTGTTAACACCACATATCCTCACACACTCTGAGAAACCTTCATGTTGAGCATCATACTCCTTGCCACATACAGAAGATGTCTGTTCTTCCTTTCTGCCACTCCGTTCTGTACAGGTGTGTAGGCACAGGTGGTCTAGTGCACTATCCCATGGGCCGATAAGTATTCCTTCATTGCCTTGTTAATGTATTATGTTCCATTATCCGATCTTAGTACCATAATCACTGCAGTGTATTATGTCTGAACAAGCTTATGGAAATCTCGAAAGCAGGTAAGTATCACACTCTTAGTTTTCATCAAATATAGCCAAATAACACGAGAAGCACAATCAATAAAAGTTACAAGTACTTATAACCATTCAAAAAGTTTACAGTACAAGGTTCTCATACGTCGGAATTAATAACATCAAAAACAGAAGAACTTCGGCTCGTACTAGCATACGAACTCTTAGTAAGATAGCCTAAATCACAAGCATCACACACCAATTTTGTTTTATGTGTTGATTCGAAAATAGCAGGAAATAATCTAGCTACAGTACTAAAGGAGGGGTGCTCCAACCGCCTGCGATGGAGTATCAACATATCCTCTACACTCATCTTCTGTCCTCTTAACACTCGTCTTCTCTACCACAGATACAAGAGCTGCATTCAATCCTTCCCAATCCAGATACCACAGCCCATCATGCCAAGTTCAAGTTTCATGTATTTTTCTCGTTTCTTTCTCCTGGAAAGTCACCTTTAGAATATCAAAAGAAACGACACATCTCAGTTGAATGATCATGGAACTAATAGATAAGAGGCAAACTAGAAAAGAAGGATCATGTATAACATTGGATAGTTTTACTGAACTTGAACAATTAACAATACCCTTACCGACCACTAGATGGAACGCACCGTTCGCCGTATGGATGTTATCTGCGATACCTAGATGAGTGTAGGAGGAGAACTCGTCTGCATTTGCTGTTACGTGACATGATGTGCCTGAGACGATGATCCAATCGGGTGTCCTGCAGGAAGATATAGATGCAAGAGCGAGAGATCCATCAGTTAGGTGGGCATACATAGCAACTCCCCCCCCCCCCCAGCTCCATCTCTGCACCCATCGCTCGTCTGTTTCCTCTTGATGACCTCCATCATGATAAGTAGGGTCTGCTCCCCCTCCGTATAGATAACATCAACTTCCTCCGCACTCTCAGTCATGCCCAAATTGGCTTAATAGCCTCCTTTGTCACCACGAGCCCAACCACGTCCCCGTCCACCACCCAAATCTCTCTCCTTGGGCGGCTTGGGGCATGCTTGCTGTCACGACCCGTCTCGACAAAAGTCAGAGTGCGCTTCGGGACAAGTCGTGATGTCACAGGCATGGGCGGAAAGAAAGTCATGTCTGTTAAGGCGGATGCAGAGAACACTGAAAATAGTTTTAAAGTAGTTAATTTGGAGAAAAAACAGTTTGATTTTTTATGCGGAAGCTTTCAAGTTTTAAATGCATATGTATTTTATAAAATTCATATTTTACAGTCTACTACTATAGTTTTCATGTCATTATGATGCAACAAAGAGTGCACATGCGTTATATTCAGATTCTACATAAATATTTATATAGTCTAGCAGTTGTCCATATATTACTGTTCATAATTATAACATAAAGAAAACCACTGACAGTAAAAAAAAGTGAATCAAAAACATCAAACCTGATACGGCTATAAGATCAATCATCGGAAAACAGAAACTTGTTGCAGATCGGGCCCAGGAACCTGGCGGCAATGACACGAAAGCTAAGGCAATTCCAAAACACAAAGGAAAAGACTCAGAACATTGAAATAAACAGAATGAGCAAAGTAAAGTACAGAACAGTAATAGAAGCAGAAAAGCATGAGTATCAGATTCTCATGAAGCAAAACTATCCGAGACAAAAAAACAAAGAGTTAAATAGAACAGGTTAGTTTATTAGACTACTCCGGAGAATAGCTTAAAATTATTCATGTAATATGTTGTAAGCTGTGATCGATGAAGAGTGTAGGTGCTATAGCGGACGCACATGGCTCACGATCAGATTTGTGTGCAAGTCTTATCGGAAAAGTAATCCTGCTTGCTGTGATCATGACAACAGACAGATGCCCAGTTAGACGCTACAGTTCAAGGATTTGCTTACAACCAAGGATTTGTTTCGAGTTTCATACGAGATTATTTATCATATTATTTTATGACAACATTATGAGAGAAAACTTCAGATCGTGAAACAAATTCACGTCAACGAGAAAGATCGGATTGGAAGTAAGTTTTACGCGGGTCTTACAATCAGACAGACATCAGAAACCAGACAGACATCAGAAACCGGATTCGACGACAGAAACCAGATTTGACGACACAGCAGGAAATCAAACAGTGAGTTTTGACTCTTGCGGGTTCGAGGGGATTAAGGTCATGATAACCGGAAGATTTTTCAAGTAAAATCGCCGAGGTAAGCTGACATGTATTGGATCGAGGAAGCCAAGTAATCATCTAGGTTAAATCATCATTGGACTCAAGTATTTTCCACGTAAAAAGTGTGTTACGAGCATGATACATCAAAATATCAATCATATACTTGCTAATCAGAATTCATTACAGTTATTATCGTGACACTGTTGCTCGTGATTAACGCTCTTCTATTTTTCAAATTATTTCTCAAAGAGACCGAATCCATCAATTTACATATACAATTAACCATCGTTCACTAACTCATCTCCAAATTATCCAAATATCATCATTTGCACTCACGACTCGCGTTATGCCTATCGCGGGAAACTCAAACGGATAACAAGTCTATTTAGGGATTCGAGATCTAAATTATTTGACGAAACAAGAAATCAAGGATGAATTCAGACAAATACAAGATCAGACAAAGTAATTAAATTCAATGTTTTCAAGAGAGAAAGATCTCTACTTGCCTTAAACTGAATCTGACGGAGACGGCTAAGCAGCACAAGCGAAAACCCAAAATCCTATTTCAAACCTGATCAAGTAAAAACATAATTGATATTGACATGATGGAAATTCTCCAATAGCACATGGTATAATTTACAAAAATCTAAAGCACGAGAGAGATCAGAAATAACCACCCTCAAAAGTGAGGGTAAAAGAGATTCCGCGCGGAGACGGAGACTTGGCGGCGAATAGGTTGCAAAAATCCTAAATCGGAGAGGGCTTCACATGAGTCCCACCAACTGAATCGAGGAGCGGAGCCGGAAAATACATACACACAAGGGTTAGACGACTACGAAAGGGGCAAAAATCATGAATCACCAAATATATGAAATCGGAGCGCAAACTTTCCAAGAAAATTCATGGAAATCTGAATAGAGATGAACAAGAGGGGAATCTTATCAATCGGAATCAAAATTGGGCCCAAAGAAGAGAGGGAACTCAAAAACCCTAGTCATTTCTGGAAATCCGCGACCAAATCGACGAAGAAGAGAGAGGAGGAAATAGACAGTCGGCCCTATAGAGGAGAAGTTGAAGCAGTCGACCTCCGGAAACGGAGAAGAAAGCGCAGAGGGGGCTGCTGGAGGGAGAAGATGCCGACGGCTTGAGGTTGGAGTCGTCGGCCAGAGAAAAGGAGCACGAGAGGAGGCGGAAATCTGGAGAGGAAGGAGCAGAAGGAGACATCAGCCGTGGAGGGAGGAGCCGGAGGAGATGTCGTCGGCTTGGGGAGGCGGAGAAGGCGTCGACGGACATGGAAGTAGCGATCGGGAACGGGGGCGACTGCGCACGGAAGCCCTAGGCCGAGCGAGCTTTGTCGTTGCGATGCGAAGAAATAGAGGCAGGGTAAGCCGAATCGGGTTAAGATTAGAGGGGAAATTGGGTTTTTATTAATTATTATACTACTATGAGTATAACCTAGAAATCGGGTTGTTACACTTGCCTCAGATGGCCCACCTCGCCACAATTGTAGCACCATCGGATTTCTTCCCTCTGTCATGTAACACCGGGAGCAGCAACCGCTAGTGTTGACTTCACAGTCGTGGACCCTCATGTCCCTGCCTGAAGTTTGAGGCGTGTCTTGATGCAGGACGACGCGTAGGGTTTACGCGCCTGTCAGCTATTTCTAGGAAACCCTAATGCATGCAATATTCGATGAACTTTGCGCAACGAAATTTGAGCGAAATTTGCACGAACTTTAAAATTAAAGCAACTAATTTTTTTATAAAGCACAAAATTAGCTATTTTGTTTTAAAATGACTTTCTAAAAAAATGGTTCAATTTTAATTCGGGGAAGGAAGTTCGCATTTTCGTTTCGTTCCCTTTTGTCGTAGCGAAACGGAAATCGTAAACTCCGAATATGTTTCCGTTTGGAGTTTTCGACGTAGCATTTGCTGACGAAATTCGGGCGAAAACCCAGCAATGAGTCTAATTATCCTAATGAGAAAACTTAGACACACACAAGGGAAGGAGAAAGAAACAATTACCCACGGAAGAGGCGTCTTCCGTATTCCGAAGTCGATGGCGATCACGCGAGGAACTTCTCGTCATCTTCGAACTCCGCTCCGAGGTCGGCCGCTATCACATACGGGCACCAAGGAATCAAATCTCTCCCTCACACGAGGTGGTTCCACGGAATCAACCCACAAAGTAAGGAAAGCCACAAACTAACAAACCTAAAATTCACCCGTTCTCACACTAGAGGCTCCACAAAATCTCTATCACTCGCGGTGGCTCCACGAAATCTCTAACGCTCAAATGGATCAAGATTCGCACAGTTGAATCAAAATCCTAATTTTCTAAATCACCTAACCGTTCATCACATAACCTATCTCCTACAGCACCTAACTCTAACAAGCACACAGCAAACTCAAACCTTTTTAATCAACCGAGCTACCACATGAACATGAAATGTACTGTTCATCCTCTTCTCTATGGAAGGCAAGCAGCGGTTTTTTTTTTATTCAGCATCACAATCTAACTTCCTTAATTTCTTACAGGAATCAAATTGACTCTCAAGCATTCAACATCAACTCACGACACTCCTCAAACGGGAATCAATTCACCTACAGGAAACTAACAACAGTAATTGTATTGAGAATCAACTGCACTATTCATCATCTCTACCATCGGAGGGCACACAGCAGGCAATTTCATTAGTTTTCATCATATTCTTCAACATTCCTAAAAAAACTAAAGCAGCCCCTTTATAGGGTTTGAACAGAACGCAATATCAGAAAGAAAGAGCTATCTAATCGGCCATGGGGGAAGTTGCCGATGACGTGGCCGGTTGTTGGAGCTCGATCGTAGGTTGTCGATGCGCGATGTGAGGAAACTGCCGGGGTCGGTTGCTGTAACCACCGGAGGGAGGAGACGTGGCGTGCGTGCTTCCGCCATTATCGCTTCCTTGCGGCTTGGATCGGGAGGAGCGGCTTGGATCGGGAGGAGGAGGTCCTGGCGTTGGACCGGGAAGATGAACAGCGCTTTTCTTCTCGATTTTTTTTGCTTTGCGGCACTGCTTCCACGGGAATAATAGATCCACTAACACACACACACACACACACATATATATATATTCAATATCTTAATAAGTAGATATATATATATATATGTATCAACATTACACATGTTTGTATTTATATATACATACATATATATAGGTATTGTTATATATATACGTATATATAATAGTAGAGAAAAATAATACTCCAAACATAGCTACGCGCGCAGCCGTGCGACCCACTAAAAATTGACAACATAAAACTTCAAAAAAAATGCAATAAACATAAACTGAAAATGCGACGTCGGGCATATTTCGGTGATCTGACCTAGGTTGGTCTCCACCATGTCTCCTCCTGAATCATAGCACAGATGGCCTCGGTGAGTGTAGGAATCGTCGTACCAGAAAGAAATAGGGTTCTCCTCTGATCGAACTTGTCATCTAGCCCCTTCAGGAACTTCATCGTCCTCTCCTCCAAAATGATCTTGGAAGCCCAACACTGTGAGTCGCTGCAACGCATCCTGCCAGCGGCGTGATCGTAATCCACCCATAGTCGTTCCAACTCGGAGGGGTACACCTGCACTATTTTCTCTCCCTGAGCAGTGCCATCAATTTCTCCCTTTACCTGGAAGACCCGCAGAGTGTTCCTCACGCCAACATGTGTTCTTCAGCTTGTCTCAAACCTCCATGACTGTCTCGAGGCCATCTGCCGTAGCGGCAATCGATGGGACAACCGAGCTGAGAACCCACATGAACATCATCATACGGGCCGACTCCCACTCATCTCCAGCTGAGTTCTTTGATTTCTTCAACGCGCCTGTCAGGAATCCACAAACCTGTTTCGTTGCAAAGGTTTTCTTCACACGGCGTGACCAACTCAGGTAGGTTATCGGTCCGTCAATCTTTAAATCAATCGGTGGAAATTCCAACTTTGTTGACCGTTGCGATGAACCCAACACCCTCAACAATGTGGCCAACTCATCCTTGCCCAACATCTTGAAGACATCTTTCAACGTTCCTTCCTTTGACGTCATGGATCAACTTACTCACCCACCGATCACGGCATCCCGTTCGGTACCAATCAATGATTCCTCCTACCCTAGATCCAGTCACTGCATCCTCAAATTCGTTAGGATGCGGATGTGTTGTTGCTGGAGACCCGCTAGATGCGGACGATTGGTTTGCCTACTGCGACTAGTCTTGCAGCAGTCGTAGACGGCGGCAGCCGCTGGATGCGGCGGCGGGAGGGGAGTTCCCGCAACCCCAGAGGCGGAGGTCCTCCGTTGAGCGCAAATCTGGAAGCCTTAGAGGCGGAGGTCCTCCGTCGAATTCAGAGGCGACAGCCGCTAGATGGGACGACGGAAAGGGGTTCCCGCAGCCCTAGAGGCAGAGGTCCTTCGTCGAAGTTGCGCGTAGAGGAGGTCCTGTCGCAGAAGTCGCCGAGCGCGGAAGTCGTCGAGCGCAGAAGTTGTCGAGCGGGTTTTTTTTCTCTCCCTCTGATACCAAGTTAACAATGAATCTTTTTTTTATTAGGGCAAACATCATGGCTATTTATAGCTTACAAAATACAATAAATATTACAACATATATACATATACATATAGTATTCCAACTGTTAGAGTTAGTATTTTCTATATGTTGAGTTTAGTCCCACACCACCTATCGGTGTTGGGTGTCATGTTGTAGTTCCTATATATTGCCCCTATGTGGATGAATAATACTTGCACTTTCCATTTTCTTTCTCCTTTCTACATGGTATCAGAGCTAATGTTCTGAGACCTAAACAAAATTTTTTCCCGATCAGCTGATATCCCCCCCCGCTCCCGTCCCGACCAAAATCCCCCCGTCCCGTGATTTCTTCTCCCGCGCCCTGCCAGGGCTCACATCGACCGCTCCCGCTCCTGTTGACGGAGTCGATTGTGAATCCCGTCGACAGGAGCGGCTTCGATTCCGCCGTCGCTGCCCTGGACTGCTTCTGCCTGCGACGTCGAGGGCTTCTCCGGCTTCCGTCTTCGACATCGACGTCGACTGCTTCCTGTGCGACATCGACGACGTCGACACTTATCTCTCCTTCTCTTGATGGCTTCGCTGCTCCTCGACGACGATCCCGTCGTTTGCTTCTCTCGCAGTCTTCGTCGTCTGGTTCCTGTGCATCTGCGACAACATCGAAGTTCCTGTCGGCTCTGCCGCTGCTTCTTCTCCGACCTGCTGCAGCTGCAGCTGCTTCTTCTCCAGCTGCCAGGCGCTGCTTCCTCTCCGTGCCGCTGCGGCTCTGCCGCTTCTCTCCTTCACCGGCGGCAACTTCTCTCTCGACGCTTTCGAGTTCTGTCTGCACCCGCTGCAGCTCTCTTCTTCTCCGATGCATGGATGCTGCTCTGCCGCTTCTCCTTCTCCAGCCTGTTGCTCTGCCGCTTCTCCTTCTCCAGCCTGCTGCTCTGCCGCTTCTTCTTCTCCGGCATGGATGCTGCTCTGCCACTGCTTCTCCGGCCAGCTGCTGTTGCAGCCGCTTCTTCTCCGGCCCGCTGCTGCTGCAGCTGCGTCTTCTCCGGCTGCGGCTGCTGCTCATCTTCTCCGGCCCCTTAGTTATTTGATGTTGTTGTTGTTTTTTTATTTACAAGTTGTTGTTGGGTTGTTGTATTGCGTCTCTATGATTTCCGCCTTCTTGCACGTGATCTACGTGAGGGGGAGTGTACGTCACGGCCTCTAGGCGTAGTCTATACCTTCATGCACGTATTCCACGTGAGGGGGAGTGTTTGTGATATCGGCGACTCGGATGCTTCTTTCCCGACTCCTGCCTTAGTCACACCCGGCCCCTAGGTATAACCTATGTCTTCTTGCACATAATCCACGTGAGGGGGAGTGTTTGTGATCATGGCGACTCAGATACTTCTTTCCCGACTCCTGCCTTAGTCACACATGGCCCCTAGGTTGATTTCATATGTTGTTTGTGTCTCCTCGTCGTTTTCTCTGGATTTGGTAGGGTTGGTTTGGTCTTGCGTGGTTGACCTTGTTTCCGCTCCGAGTGTATCCAGCGTTGTCATGGTCGGTTTGCGGACCAACGTCGTGTGGCTCTTGCCCGGTTGAAGTATCCCCGGTGACACGCGGTTGGGCCTCGGTGGCTGTTGTTTTGTCCCACGCTGCCTTCCTTCTTTTACCTTCTATTTAATGTTGTGTTCAAGTTGTAGGCTTCCCCTTCAGCTTGAGGGGGAGTGTTAGAGTTAGTATTTTCTATATGTTGAGTTTAGTCTCACACCGCCTATCGGTGTTGGGTGTCATGTTGTAGTTCCTATATATTGCCCCTATGTGGATGAATAATACTTGCACTTTCCACTTCCTTTCTCCTTTCTACACCAACAACAAAATTATTATATTAGCCTCACTAAATAAAGAATTCAGTATGGGGCTGCCCCTTGACCACAACCAATACTGAGTGCTTAATGCAAGGATTTTCTGGTCATGAACTTCACTTATTGGTTAAACTAGAATACAAGACATCTCCAAATTTTAAAAGAATTTGAAAAATAAGACCTCGCATAAATGTTCAGACCTTACAAAATGCTTGGCCAATAGCTAGATTATAAGAAATTGAAATTAAGACATCCTTATGAAGCTTTTTAATGTAAGACTTTCTGTCGAAAGTGAATTCAGAGAAGAGCGCATTTTGGGAAATGTAATCATCTCTCTACAGAAACAAAGAACAGTCAAACAAAAACATCTAAAATTATCAAACCGAATATACCTTTTCAAGTGTTTCCTCAATGGCTTCATCATTTAGTTTCTCACAGCTGCCTTTTTTCAATACTCCATCACAGAAGGTAGCTAATAATTCAGCAATAGAACTGCCGGCGATGGCCTTGTTGCAGAATACTTCAAAAGCCTCTTTAAGAGTCTTCACAAGAACTGGGAAGGTTTAGAAAATATTAGGTACGTATTCTATATCACCATCACTGTAAAATACAAACCTTATGAAACAGAGTGTGGTTCTGGAAACAATCATTGACATATGCCACATATTTGTCATGGAGATCAATTAATTTTTTAACAAAAACCTGAGGGCAACGGAGAATTAGACTAAAAATTGCTAATACACATTATCAGTTAAGACTAGCACATGCCTTACCTGCTCCTGCAAAACAACCACATCCTTTTTATCTGCCTGTAGAGTAAGGGATTAGTAACTCATACAGAAGGTCATTTACAAATACAAAAAATTATTAATATAAAACAATTTAAAAATAGTATCAACACATCTGCAGCTTTGTCCCAATAATGCCTTCATAAATCTTCCATTATCATTTAGGTTAAGACTGCCCTTCTTTTTTACTTTCGAGAAAAAAAGGTAATGAACTAACTATATTATCGTGAAGCCTGACCTAGATCTATCAAGGGTCAGATTATTGTGCTCGGCGGTGAAACCTAGAGCTAGGGGGCACTCTATGTTGAAGTCAGTTAGGCCTTTTAGGTCTAGATTGGTGGTTGTGCTTGCCGCGTATCTTGTGATTTGCATAGCACATTGCCAATGTGGCTACAAAATGACACTACGCATTTAATGAGCCATTAGCTCATAGTTAAAATCTGCATAATGGACATGGGACACCGTAGTAGGGATTGATGACTGTTATAAGACCTTTCTGGGGTAAGTACTTAGCTATGGTCCATGAGAAGGAAATTGGTTATTGTAAGACCTTTTTGGGACTAGTAATTAGCATTGTCCTGTAAGAAGGCAATTGGTCATGCAAAGATTTTTCAAGATTTAGTGCTTAATCGTGATGTAATACATGTTTCGACATGGTTGTGCCAACATCGGGGAGCCTAGAGTGCAAGGAGCTATGAGAGCAGGAAGTAGCAAGATGTCAATGACAATGATAAGAAAAAGGTAAACAAGGAGGTATATGTCAAGGAGATGGTGTGGATTGTGCGATATCTGGTGGAGGAGAATGAATGACTGAAAAGGAGGAAACAAAAATAGAGGAGGAGAGGTGGTAGAGAGAGGAAGAGGGATCTCAAGAGTAAGAGGTGTGTCTTCTTTGGAGAAATAAGGGGTAGTGATGGCGTTGATGGCGCGTCACGTCCAACACAGGTCTATTCCCGCAGGAGGCGGTGAACCGCTACTCGTTCGAGCAATCCGAGTCCACGGTTACGCCTAGAAGGTCATTTCGAGTCAGTTTGATGGAGTATTTTATATCTTTTGAGTCATATTTAGCATCTTATTGGCTTGGACGTTGTGGTCCATCTAATTAGGATGCCCTATTTTCAGTTTGAGTATTTATATATGCAAGTTGCAGTGATTGGGCGCATCGTGGGTTTTGGATTCCATTCAGAAGCTGTCGGTCCCATTTCTCTGGTGCGATGCCGGAAAACCCCCCCACTTTGGTGTGACTCCAAGGTGGCTTCGCCTCTTCTCCTTCCTCCCGCTAGCTCACCGCCCCTCCCTTGCCATAAGTCATCATCTCCTCCCCCGAGTCCTTCACTCCCCATCGTTCTTCCCTCCACCAACCGACCAAGTTTCATTGTTGAAACCTTGTTATGGTCCTTCCCCCTGGATCGGGTGGTCGGAGGAGGAGCTATGGTTGTCGGGTCGAGCGTCGGTGTCGAGCGGGCGCGGGAGACGCGCGATAGAGGGAGAGTGGCGGCTGGCAAAGTGCAGTTAGGGCATACACGGGACTTTTCTTCCGTGTGTGAGAGAGAGAGAGGAGAGGGAAATATGAGAGAGAGAGTTTTTACTTTTAATTCTTCCTCCCTAAAAAGTCTCACACATAACATATAAATAGGTTCCAATTTGTGCCCCCCATTTAGGCTTAGACAATGGATCAAATACGCAAAAAGTAAAGATAAACGGCGCGAGCACACCACATAACATCACCGCCCCCGTTCAAAGATAGCTTGTCCTCAAGCTGGATCGAAAGGGATTGTGGCATCAGTTCCACCTGTCCTGTCATCCAGGGGTGGGTCATCGACTTCCAGCCAAAATAGGCGTTTGCATCTGTGTCCCGATGTATAAAGATCATCACAATTATAGCATAGGCCCTTCTCGCGACGTTCGGCCATCTCAGGGCGGGACAAACAGCGGCGAACAGTAGACCGCGGTGGCGCATCCTGGAATGGAGTCGTGTCACGCAAGTTGGCAAGAGGGTAAGCTCCCGTTGAGTCCCGACGTCCCAAAGGCGGACGGTCTAAAAGCAGGCGTTGTTCACAAGCTCTGGTGAGGCTCATCACCGTGTTGAGGTCAGGTGGCAGGAGGAACTCCACATCCCAACGCAAACGCTCATGAAGGCCCGCTGTGAAGAGAGGAACTTGCTGCTCTGGTAAGACGGACGGCGTGCGCGACAGAAGAATCTGGAAGTGCTCCAGATAGGCGTCAATGGGCCCATCCTGTTTGAGGTTCACCAGATCGCCGAGTGGGTTCCCCTGGAGAGCTGGACCAAACCTCAGGGTGCAAGCCTTGGAGAATTCGGCCCACGAAATGCTTGGGTGTTCCCGCAAGAGTTGGGTGAACCACAGTTGTGCGGGGCCAAGAAGGTGGAAGGAGGCGATGCCGACGCGTTCTTCATCAGGCGTGCGTTGGTTGGCGGAGAAAATATCGCAACGGGTGAGCCACAAAAGGGGGTCCTCGCGGCCCTCGTAGATTGGAAAGTCCATGCGGATAGTGCGGTCGTAGGCGGAGTAGTCAGTGGCGAGAGGAATAGAGGAGTCCAAGCGACTTGCCGACGGAAGAGCGGCTGTGTGCACTGGCGGAGGAGAAGGCATACCCTGTAAGGCGTCCAAACGTGCGTTGAGGGCATCCATTTTGGCAGTTTGAGTCGCGAACATAGTTTGGAAGAGTGTCATAAGATCGGCGAGAGAGGGGGGAGCGTCCGCCATCATGAATAGGGCTGGACGGATTGCTGGCGGCGGAGGAAGCAAGCCCGCGGAGGTGCTGAATCCCTGGGGTGAAGTTGCGGGGCTGGAGGGCCCAATGGGAGCAGTCGACAGAGGCGGAAAAGGGCCCTCGAGGGCTGGGTATCGCAGATCTGGCGCAGGGAGGTGCGGAACGGAGACTGGTGGTCGAGTGGAAGCCGCAGTTGGCTCGACGCAGGCAGCAGGGGTGATCGACGTGCTGGAAACAGACGCCTGGAGCGCCGGTGCTATAGAAGGAGGCGAGGAAGGAGGCTCTGATACCAAGCTGTTATGGACCTTCCCCCTGGATCGGGTGGTCGGAGGAGCTATGGTTGCCGGGTCGAGCGTCGGTGTCGAACGGGCGCGGGAGACGCGCGATAGATGGAGAGCGGCGGCTGGCGAAGTGCAGTTAGGGCATACACGGGACTTTTCTTCCGTGTGTGAGAGAGAGAGAGAGTTTTTACTTTTAATTCTTCCTCCCTAAAAAGTCTCACACATAACATATAAATAGGTTACAATTTGTGCTCTCAATTTAGGCTTAGACAATGGATCAAATACGCAGAAAGTAAAGATAAACGGCGCGAGCACGCCACATAACAAACCCCCACTTCACTGTTGCAGCCCACCCCACCAAAAACCCTCCCCCAACCCAAATACCTTTATATCTACCCCCTCCCACTCCAGACTTCTACATCTAAGCCTGTACCTCCCATCTGAATCCCATGAGTCATCCCCTTTCTCCTTCCACAGTTTCCTTCCATCGCCAAACCTCTGTTTCCCCTTAACAAAAACCCCTAGCATGATAGCTCCATCCCACGCCCCAAAACCATTCCAGTTCTCTACCCAAGCCTCGCCAGCCCCAAGAACCCCCCTTTCTGCACCTCCCGAGTCCGCAACAATCTTGGATGTCCACAACCAGCCATTGTTCCTTCGTTGTCTGATCAGCTTGAACGTTGTGGTCCATCTAATTAGGATGCCCTATTTTCAGTTCGAGTATTTATATATGCAAGTTGCAGTGAGTGGGGGGGCATCGTGGGTTTTGGATTCCATTCAGAAACTGTCGGACTTATTTCTCTGGTGCGGTGTCGGAACCCCCCCCCCCCCCCACTTTGGTGCGACTCCAAGGTGGCTTTGCCTCTTCTCCTTCCTCCCGCTAGCTCACCGCCCCTCCCTTGCCATAAGTCATCATCTCCTCCCCTGAGTCCTTCACTCCCCATCGCCATTCCCTCCACCAGCCGCTCAAGTTTCATTGTTGAAACCCCCACTTCACTGTTGCTGCCCACCCCACCAAAAACCCTCCCCCAGCCCTAATACTTTTATATCGACCCCCTCCCACTCCAGACTTCTACATCCAAGCCCGTACCACCCATCTGAACCCCATGAGTCATGCCCCTTTCTCCTTCCACAGTTTCCTTCCACAGCCAAAACTCTGTTTCCCCTTAACAAAAACACCCGGCACGATAGGTCCACCATCCCACGCCCAAAAACCATTCCAGTTCTCTACCCAAACCTCGCCAGCCCCAAGAACCCCCCTTCCCGCACCTCCCGAGTCCGCAATAATCTTGGATGTCCACAACCAGCCATTGTTCCTTCATTGTCTGCACGGGTAAGTTGTAGTTTGATGTTTTATTCTCTATTGTTGCGTATTTTGGCACCCTACTTGTAGTGGATATTTATTTTGCTTGTTATTAGTATCTATGATTGTACGATTTGCAAGGTTCACTCCGCGCTCGCTTAAAGAATTTGCGCCCTAGCAGTTTGTTGATCGACGTTTGCCATTTTAATCAAAATTTGTGAATGTTTGTGCTTCTGTTCATTTTATAAAAGTTGATTATTGTAGCTAAATTTTTAAACGGACTTACTCTTGCATTTACATCATTTTCCATTGCATATAGAGTTGCATTTAGAGCGTCCACCCCGAGTCAACCTGTCACTGTATCAGGTAAACTCAAAGAAAGTGACATCAACAGAGACATTGATGTTTGAAAATACGATCAAAATAGCGACACCCCTTCTAAGTAGAATGGTACCCATGAAGATACACTTGGTGACATGAGCGGATAATTTATCCCGATCAAATGCGGGAGTATGGATGAGAGCAGTATATCCAAACACACGAGTAAGGGAAAACAGGAGCACTATCTGAATGAAAAAGAGACAAATGTGTATGTACTGAAGAGTAGAAGAGGGCAGATAATTAATAAGAAAACATGAAATCGGAATATCACATGACCCTAGTAGGAAATAATCTTGAGTCCGCAACAATCTTGGATGTCCACAACCAGCCATTGTTCCTTCATTGTCTGCACGGGTAAGTTGTAGTTTGATGTTTTATTCTCTATTGTTGCGTATTTTGGCACCCTACTTGTAGTGGATATTTATTTTGTTTGTTATTAGTATCTATGATTGTACGATTTGCAAGGTTCACTCCGCGCACACTTAAAGAGTTTGCGCCCTAGCCGTTTGTTGATCGACGTTTGCCCTTTTAATCAAAATTTGTGAATGTTTGTGCTTCTGTTCATTTTATAATAGTTGATTATTGTTGCTAAATTTTTAAACGGACTTATTCTTGCATTTACATCATTTCCATTGCATATAGAGTTGCATTTAGAGCGTTCACCGCGAGTCGACCTGCCACTGTATCAGGTAGACTCAAA
Organism: Platanthera guangdongensis; assembly: GCA_039583875.1. Taxonomy (NCBI): domain Eukaryota; kingdom Viridiplantae; phylum Streptophyta; class Magnoliopsida; order Asparagales; family Orchidaceae; genus Platanthera; species Platanthera guangdongensis. The sequence continues at coordinate 24,300,967 of CM077157.1, forward strand.
GAAAGTGACATCAACAGAGACATTGATGTTTGAAAATATGATCAAAATAGCGACACCCCTTCTAAGTAGAATGGTACTTATGAAGATACACTTGGTCACATGAGCGGATAATTTATCCCAATCAAATGCGGGAGTATGGATGAGAGCAGTATATCCAAACACACGAGTGAGGGAAAACGGAGCACTATCTGAATGAAAAAGAGACAAATGTGTATGTACTGAAGAGTAGAAGAGAGCAGATAATTAATAAGAAAACATGAAATCGGAATCACATGACCCTAGTAGGAAATAATCTTGAGTCCGCAACAATCTTGGATGTCCACAACCAGCCATTGTTCCTTCATTGTCTGCACGGGTAAGTTGTAGTTTGATGTTTTATTCTCTATTGTTGCGTATCTTGAACCTTCAGTTGACATAAGACTATAAGAGTCTTCAAGTAACGAGGGGATGAGTCGGATGACAATTTTCTTTTCCACGACTCTATCTTGTTGGAATGCATGCACAAAATCAGTATGATTAATGATGTCATTGGAGTTACAGAAATAGAAGTTGGCTCATTTACCCGTCTTGTTGGAATTGTTATTGGTACTCCATAAATTAATATTTGTAACTCAATGAAATTTGTACCCGAAATGGATATTCGTACCCATAATTGATATTTGTACTCATACATAATAATATTAAGAAAAAGGATGAGGTCTCATGAGAGGCGTTAGTCGCGCCCGCACACCATGCATGAGGTGAGGATATCTGAACCTTCCCCGACGTAACCAAAATCGACTTCGTTGCCGCCGCGCCAACAGCCATCATCGCCGCCGCCGCGCCAACCACCATCCCCGTCCCTGAAAACCGTCATCGCTATCGCCGCAAACCGCCATTGTCGTCGTCGCAAACTGTCATCGTCGATGCTGCACTGAAACCGCCGCTGCCGCAAACCGCCATCGCCGTCGCCGCAAACCGCCATCACCGTCGCCGCAAATCGCCATCGCCGACGCCACAAACCGCCATCGTTGTCGCCTCAAACTGTCATCGCCGTCGCCGCAAACCGCCAACGTCGTCGCCGCAAATCGTCATCACTGACACTGCACCGAAACTGTCTCTGCCGCAAACCGCCATCGCCGTCGCCGTAAACCGCAATCGTCGTCTCCGCAAACCGTCATCGCTGACGTTGCACCGAAACCGCCGCCGCCGCAAACCGCCATCGTCGTCGCCCCAAACAGCCATCGCCGTCGCCCCAAACCGCCATCGTCGTCGCCCCAAACAGCCATCGTCGTCACCGCAAACCTCCATCGCCAATGCCGCAAACCGTCATCGCCAACGCTGTCCCTAAAACGCCGCCACCGCAAACCGCCATCGCCGTCGCCGCAAACCGCCATCGCCGTCGCCGCAAGCCTCCATCACTGACGCTACACCGAAACTGCCGTTGCCGAAAACCGCCATCGTCGTCACCGCAAACCGTCATCGCCGTCGCCGCAAACCGTCATCGCCGACATTGCACCAAAACTGTCATCGCCGTCGTTGCGTCAACCGTCATCGCCGCCGCCGCGCCAACCGGTATCACGTGTCTTCGGCTTCTAACTCATTGACTTGGGAGTGAGTTATTATTGGACTTAGCTTACTCTGTTGTTATGCTAGAACATACAAATACGATCTAAAACGAACTATTTATAGGTTGACCAATTACGAGGAGATGGGTGGAAGGCGCGATGGAATAGAGGGCGCCACGGGCGGCGAGATATTATCAGACTGCCAGCGAGAGACTGCGAGCGGAGAGGTGAAGGTTCGGCTACAGGAGTTTAGGTCTTGAGAGAAACAGAAACAAAGTTTGTGTTGGGTACAAATATCAGGTAGGTTTAGGGGAAAAATGCTAAAATTTGTATTATTCTGGGTATGAATATCCAAATGTGGGGTGTGTAACAATTCCCATAATTTTTAAGGGTAAATCCAAACTGAGTACGAATTTCATAATAAAATTTATAGAAAATAGAGAAGAGTTGGGACCGTTCTTTTAAAAGATACACTCAAATACATCGAGAATAATCATCAATAAAAATAACAAAATAAGACTTCCACAACAAATAGACTTGCTGGGTCTATGACCTCAGATATCCAAATGAACATGGTCAAAAAGAAGAACATAACTCTTGCAAAGTTTGGCAAGAAAAGTAGTATGATGATGTTTGTCATATTGGCAAATCACATTCTAAAATGAATTCGAACTAAAAGGACGGCATGAGCTAGTGGAGGAGACGAAGCGGAGGATGACCAAGATGGTGATGCCACTAAAGCAAAGAAGTTGAGACAACAAATGTAGAGAATGTGGGAATATTGCCCTGGTAGTAGAGGTGATGTAGGGGTAGGCTACGGGTGCACAAAACCTACGACGCTAGGCGGTAGTGCATGAGTGACATGCTAATCTGAACCAAAATACAATGTAATCGTTGATATCTGGACAAATAAATTTGAGTAATGAGAATTCTAACTCCACGCAAATATTTGAAATTGAAAACAGTTAATTAATTTTGGTAATTTATAACGGCTTCCTCCGCTCGGAGGGCCAAAGCAAAGCGCGCGGCGAATGTCTCCTCCTGCAAATTATTAGCGTACTAAAGACAATTTCTACTAGCAAGAGTAATAGCAAAATATAGTAATTCAGTAAATGAAAATATCAATTCAAATAATCTAATACCACAATAACTCACAAAGTAGAGGGATGAACCGAGTCACTGAAGAATTTGAATATGAAAGTGTAAAGCGGCGATCGGAGGTGGAACCGGAGGTGAGACGGAGATGGAGGCAGCAGGCCTTGGCGGGAAATGGGTAGTTCGGGCCGGAAATGGATAGATATGGCCACTAGGGAATAGATCTGGGGGAGGGGTGGATAGATCCGATGTTTTAGAGTGGATCCGGGATACGAGGTGATGTTTGGATGGTGAAGATACCGGGTCGGGGCTGAAAGTCCAAGATCTGAATTGATCTTGTGAATTCGGACTAGAGGAAGGTGGATCCACATGAAAGGAGATTTAAGGAGTGGCCGGCGAGGACTTTTGGTGGCTTCCGGGTGATGTGGAGGGGAGGAGGGTGGTCGGCTGGATGGAGGGCTGAAGGAAGGTGGTTGGCTGGATGGAGGATTGAAGGTAGGTGGTCGGACGTCCTGTAGCAAGGAGGGGAGGCGGAAGTGGGAGGAAGGCGGCGGGAGGCTGGCGGCGGCCGGTTCACAGCAGGCCGGCCGCTTTAGGGTTGCAGGTTTGGGGCCGGCGGTGGCTAGAAATGAGGGATTAGGGTTGGAAAATGATGGCAAGAGGTAGGGGAAGGGTTAGCAGAGGAGAAACCAACCTAAGAGTCGTCACCTATGGCTCTACGGCGTCGGCACCGCGGGGTGATCGCTGGAATCCGGGAATACTTCTCCAAAATTCTGTAATGACAGAATTCAGCCCCCTACAACACCTATTTATAAGAGGAGAACAAACTATGGCTTCACCATTAACGACTATGATTGACCGGTGGGATCAGCCACTAAATACATGAAAATAAACTCAAAAAATAGACTAATATATGTTTTTGACTTGCAGCGACGTGCCGGACGCATCCGCGGAGTCGGATTGGCGATCTGATCAAGCCTTCCTGCGCGAATAAATGCACGTGGGTCCCGCCTTGCGGCGAACCCCTCCAGGTGCACGATCTGATGGATCCCCATCAACTCCCCCGGACTGAAAAATCTTTATCTCTTGTTGGATCCATTGATCCCAATGTCCCAGATTTGTAAGAAGTCAAACAAGTCAATGGTATACACATAGTTGTATTTGATGTATGTTTAAGTTCATGCATGCATGTTAGTCTATGTCATATTGATTAGACATGTGGTCCAACTGACATTGCTAGGTGCACTCAAAGAAGCTGACTGGAAAGGCAGGAAATTGCCTAAGTCCACAGGCGTTGAGTGAAACAAGCTCACTCAACGCCAGATGAACCAAAAGCCAGTGACAGCGCAGAAAAATGACTAAGACCACAAGCATTGAGTGAAGTCAATTCATTCAACGCCATACAGCTAACAACGCTGAGAAAGGGCAGGCAGTCAAACCTTTAAGTGTTGTCAAGGCAGAAAAGTGACTAAGTCCACCGGCGTTGAGTGAAGTCAACTCACTCAACATCATATAGTCAAAAGCGTTGAGTCATGTTGTTTCTGTCAAAGCCATGGAAGAAAGAGACAGAAAATTGGTTAAGTCCAGAAGCGTTGAGTGAAACTTGATCACTCAACGACATGCTAGTTCTGTCAAAACTAAATCAAATCTGTCACAGAAAATCGGTTAAATCCAGAAGCGTTGAGTGAAACTTGATCACTCAACGTCATGCTGATTCAGTCAAAGCTGTGGAAGAAAGACAGGAAAATCTATCAAAGTACAGAAGCATTGAGTAAAGTCAGTTCACTCAACGCCAAATGACAGATAGCATTGAGTCATGTTGCTGTTGTCAACGCCTAAGGAGAAACCAGAATTTGACTAAGTCTAGAATCGTTGAGTGAAGCCAGTTCACTAAACGCCTAGTCAAATGTTGAGGCAGAAGGACACAGCGTTGAGTGAAGTCAACACACTCAACGACATCAGGCAGAGCAGAATTATTTTAAGTTCAGAATCGTTGAGTAAAATTCATTCACTCAATGCTCTCAACGTCATCAGGCGGAGCATAATTATTCTAAGTCCAGAATCGTTGAGTGGAGCTTATACACTCAACGCTCTCAACGCGTACAGTTGCAGAAGGATACAGAATGTTGACCAAGTTAAAAAGCGTTGAGTGAAGCTTACTCACTTAACGCCTAGCAGAGCAGGAAATTTTCTAAGTCCCGAATCGTTGAGTAAAGTCAGTTCACTTAACGCACTCAACGCTTGGAGTAATTTTGTGAAATTAGCTAAGTCCATAACTGATGACGTCAACAAAGTCAACAAAAGTCAACAAAACTCAAAATGATCATGGAAGAGCTGCAACTCATCACTAACGTCGTCGTCAGTCTCATTCTGTAAAACTAAGGATATAATCAGTCGTTAAAGTAATGACGCGTGTCAATCATCTCGCTGGATGACGGGATTATAAATAGAAGATGAAATCTGGATCGAAACAAGTTTCTGAGTAATCAATTCATTTTGAAAATGAGGAGTGGGACTTCGTCTTCTTCCCCCGTCATTGTTGCAGAGATAAGAGCATCAATTCAACAAATCTGAAGGGTCTCTGAGTTAGCTGCTGCAATCGACATCTGCAATAGCAGGATCAGAGGATTTCTCTGAGGAAGAAGAATCGGTCAAGGCAAGCCCTAGATGAAGCTGCTTCAAGATTCAATTTGAGCAAAATCTGAAGATCAACCTCTGGATCATTGAAGAAGTTTACTATTCTGGATTTTATCAGGACAGAAGGAGAGGCAAACTAATCTAATTTCTGGAAATTCAGGTTAGCTGATTGAATACCATCATACTTGATCTTCTCCCTTTCATCAGCAAGATCCTGAGATTACTTCCAGCACAAGTAGGGGTGAGGGACGAAAACCGAAAACCGACTAAACCGACTGAACCGACCGAACCGCACCGACTTTGAAACCGAGCCGCCCGGTCCGGTGTCGGTTCGGTTTGGAGGTTTTGAAAACCGAAGACTTATCGGTTCGGGTCGGTTTTCAAGTTGTGAAAACCGACTAAACCGAACCGAACCGAGCACTTCACCACTGTTTTGGGGTGTATTTGATCGAGCAACTTTCAGATTATCTTTGGGTTTACAACCAAGTTCACTTTTCCCATTTCCGTGCTTGGTGAGATTTTTCTGACCCTTCTCCTTAGGTTTAGAGAGTTTTTCAGATCCTAAGTAATTCTGTTGGGAAAAAGCTTTATTAACAGTTTCATTATTTGGGATGTTATGTATATTAAATTGATTTAATAACGACAATGGTTATCAATTGTGATACTCCAATTGCTCTGATTGCTTATTGTTGGATCTATTAGTATTAAATTTGTCCAAGTTATTATAGAGAATTGTGAGATGTCATAAAAAAGTTTTGCCTCAATATACTCAAACTCTGCATGTCTAAAAATGCACAAATATAATAATTGTTTGTGTGTGATGTCAATTTAATAAACATTCTCTCTGACTTAAACTCAAAAAAATTGTATGTTATTTATTTAATATAAACATTTAGTTCATAAAGATTATGAAATTATTAAAGGGAAGATGTTCAATCCAAAAAATATCACTTGATTATGTTTGTTCACAGAAAACCGACACCGAACCGCAAAAAACCGACTAAAAACCGAACCGACTTTGAACCGAACCGAATGGGTTCGGTTCGGGTCGATTTGGACAAACCAAAAACCGAGGCATGTTGGTTCGGTTTCGGTTTGGGTCCAAACCGCCCCAAACCGAACCGCTCGCACCCCTAAGCACAAGCAGCAGATTCTTGAAGTACATCAATCTTATTGTTGTGAAGTAGATAGGGCTGAGATTCACTCGGCTCGGGAAACTGTAGACTCAGAGAATAAATTCTCTTGAGTCAAATCTACATCAACACTTTTCTAATTCTGTAAGATCTGTTTTAGATCTGAGTTGTAAGCCTAGATTATAAGTATAAGTTATAAAGGCTGGGTGTAGGATCTGGTATAGATCTGAGTGGTAGAATCTTGTCTTGGATCAGTGTGTGGTAGGGCTATTTTTCTCAGCCTGTGTTGTTGGACATTTGTGCTTGTGGTAAGTAATCAGGTGATTACTGAGTGGTTGGGTTGTGAGCCTTTGTTGTAAGTCTCAGTGGAGACTGAGTGATCCTGTGAGATCGTGTTGTAATCTCTGAGGAGCCAAGTTGTTGGAGAAATGTCTTGTCTAACATTCTGTTAGAAAGGCGGGAGGGACAGTGAATGTACTCATACATTGGGGAACCACAATAAAGCTACTGTGTCGTCTGGGTGATAATCTTGAAAGCATCAGCAATCATATCATAACACACATCATAATTTAATAAAGATTAAAAGTAACTAAAAAGCTTATGAAACCTATTCACCCCCCCCCCCTCTAGGTGATTAGCTACCCTTGTATTCAAAGAATTTCAAGTGGTATCAGAGAGAGGTTACTCAAGAATGGCTTAACAGTCTGAGTAGATCTGAAAGGGTAGCCAAGAAAAGATAAGTATGGGTTCAGGAGAGAACCATAAGAAACTAGGTTCTATGAAGCTTCCTCTATGCAGGAAAGAAAACTTTGAAATCTTGAAAGAAAGGGTAAGATTGTTTATGCAAGCATCAGACCCTAGGATTTATGTCACATTATAAGAAGGACCATTCATTCCATTGAAAGTGTCTGTTCTTGATGCAAATGTCAAGACCCCTAAGAGTTATGCAGAAATAACTAAAGATGAAATCATCTTGACTGCAATGGATAAGAGGACACGGAATATTATAGTCAGTGTCATAGATGACTCTACTTTTCAAAACCTGGTGCACTGCAAGACCTCAAAGAAAATATGGGACACTCTGGTGATATATATGGAGGGTACTGAGGAAGTTAAAGATGATAAGAAGTCTATGCTCAATTAAGAGTATGAGGCTTTCAGGAAGATCAGGGAGGAGACCATAACTAGCTGCTATGAAAGGTTTTTCAGAACTGTAAATGAGTTAAGGACCTATGGCCGGGTTTTTAGTAACTATGAGCTGAATGATAAATTTCTTATGTCTCTTACTAGAGACTGAGACACTAAGATATGTGTCATTAGAGAAGTGGCAAAGCTGGCAGATACTCCACCATCCACTTTGTTTGGGAAGCTGCTGTCTTATGAAATGCAGCTGACTGTAAGGAAGGAGGAAGAGAAATCAAGCAAATCTCAGACCAGAGAAAATATTGTGGCCTTCCAGGCTAATAGCTCCAAGAGGAGCGAAGAGAAGAATCCTCCTCCCCCAAGAAGGCCAACTGAGTCAGATAGTTCAGAACAAGGTACATCAGACTACAATATGTTTGATGAGGAATTTGTTGCCTTTTCAAGACAGTTTCTGAAGCTGATGAAGAAGAAAGGGTGGAGGAGCAGACCTTCTTCCTTTCAACACAAAGAGGGCTACTACAAAACCAAGAAGAAGCCTTCCAAGGAAGGCAAGTATGACTCAAAACACAGTAAACAGATTTCTAATAAGATTATATGTTTTTGGTGCAGCAAGCCAGGGCATGTTGTGACTGAATGTACTGTGAAGAAGAAGGAGACTGATGAGAAAAATCATCATCATAAAAAGGACAAGAAGGACAAAACCTTCATTGCTAAGAAGGAGAAAAGCTGAACTGATTCATCCTCTTCTGAGTCAGATGAAGATGAGGAAGCCTACATTGTGCTGATGGCAAGATCTGATGAAGAATCCTGCTAGAATCAGCATGGTCCATCTAAGGTACACTCTCCATTCAATTCTTCATCTAAGTCAAGTTATAAGACTGGTCCAGGTTCAGAGGCATGTTCATCTAAGGATGAAGGTGATTCTGAATCTGAGGATGACATCAGTCAAGTGATTGATAAATATGGTGAACTTTTGTAAGCATTCAAAAGGAGCAAGCAACTTTCTAAAAGGCAGGCTCAAGAGATTGCATCTCTACAGCTTGCTGCTTCCCAGCACTCTGAGACGGTTAGCGTGCTGGAATAGAAAATGAGGGAAGTCAGTCAGTTGAAGACTATTACTCTTATACAGATAGGCATCATAAAGTATAAGAATATCCTCATTAAGGATCTAGAAGAAAAGCTCCAAAGGAAGAAGAGAATTGTGCCAAGTTTTTCTAAGCCCAATTCAGTGTTGCCCATTATTGACTCCTTCACCTCTCAGAGAAACAAGAGAGGAGTTGGATTCAAGAGAAACACCAGAGCTGCATCTTTCAAAGGAAAGGGAAAAGCTCTAGCTAAGACACACATTCCTTTTAAAAGGGTAATACTCCCTACTAACAGGTATGACCAGGACTCCATGTATGGTCACTGGAAGGATGGGAATTCTTCCTGGAAGAATACTAATGTATCTTTCAATGTAAGGAGAAGAGGAATGAGGATGAATGTCTTCAAGGCTGCTCATGAAGAAATACAAATGGCCTATCCTGGACCATTTGTTTTTGATGTTCCAGCTAAAACTCTTAAGAATGTGGCAGTGACAAAACTTCAGACACAATCAGCAAAGATACAGACTAAAGGTCAGTGGCAAAACTTCAGACTCTTAAGCCTGATTTAGGTGTTTCTGATGCTAACAGGAACATGATTTCTGCAAAGAAAACTGCTGCTAATGGCACTCAGAAAAACTCAATCAAAGCCACTGAAAGACTCTCCTTCAGTCAGATAGTTGCTAAAAGAAATATGAAGAAGACTATTGTTGTTCCTTCTAAAAAGGTTGTTGTTGTTAACAAAGTCACTAGACCAGCTCAGAAAATAAGGTATAACCTTTATGAGTGTTGGTGTTGTGGCAAGATAGACCATTATGTCATTGACTGCTGGCATAACCCTAGTGTGTCTAGAGCTAAAGTCAGTCTTCCAGTCAAAAAAACTGTTAGTAGACATTTCATTTTGACACTAATATGCACCTAGGACCCAATAAATATTGTGGTCCTAAGGTAAAATAAATATGTTTTGCATGTTAATCCAAGTTTCCATACCCCTATATGGTACTTGGATAGTGGTTGTTCCAGGCACATGACTGGAACAAAGAGCAATCTCTCAAGCCCATCGACGCTACCGGTCATCATCTGCAACAGGGAAACGCGGCGACTCAACGCATCAGCCGGTTTGTTCTCAACGCCAGCTCGGTGCTTGAGAACATAATGGAAGTCCTGCAGATACTCGACCCATTTGGCATGTCGGTGTCCCAGCTTGCGCTGCGAATCGAGATAACGTAAGGCCTGGAGGTCGGAATACAATACAAACTCCCGGGGAAGCAGATAGTGTCTCCAGTAGCGCAGAGACTGGACAATAGCATAAAATTCTCGATCATAGTTCGAGTATTTCTGCTTGGCCTCGTTCAGCTTCTCACTAAAAATAAGAAATTGGGTGTCCTTCCTGGCTCAAAACGCCACTAATACCTACACCAGACGGATCACACGCGACCTCAAAAGCACGGCTAAAGTCCGGCAATCTCAGAACAGGCGTTGTCGTCAGTCTCTCCTAAATCTTCTCGAAGGCTCTAGTGGTTGCGGGGGTCCACTGGAATTCTCCCTTCTTGAGACAGCTCGTGAAGGGGACCATAATCGTACTAAACCCCCGGACAAACCTCCAATAGAAGGTGGCAAGCCCGTGAAAACTGCGAGCCTCATGGATGTTTGCCGGCATGAGCTAGTCGCGAATGGATTTGACCTTCTCAAGGTCAACAGATACTCCAGTCGAGGATATAATAAATCCTAAGAAGTGAACGTACTCAGGGAGGAATGAGCATTTCTTTAGATTAACATACAGTTTCTCTTGACGGAGGGTGCCAAAGAGAAGCCTCAAGTGATCGAGGTGGGCAGCCTGAGTCTGGTTATAAATCAGTATGTCATCGAAATACACGATAAAGAAACTTGTCCATGTAGGGTCGCAACACCTGTGTCATAACTCTCATGAACGTGCTCGGGGCGTTGGATAGCCCAAATGGCATGACTAGCCACTCATAAAGACAATCTTTGGTTTTGAATGCGGTCTTCCACTCATCGTCCTCACGAACTCGTATTTGATGATACCCACTACGGAGATCGATCTTGGAGAAGATCTGGGCACCGGACATAGTATCCAGTAGATTGTCGAGTTGTGGGATCGGGAAGCAACACTTGACCGTGATCTTGTTAATGGCGTGGTTGTCAATGCACATACACCAACTACCATCCTTCTTAGGGGTCAGGAGGGCGGGAACCGCACATGACCTCATACTCTCACGAACGAACTGCTTCCGAAGAAGCTCGTCAACCTTCCTCTTGAGCTCAGCATGCTCATTCAGATGCATACGATAATGGGGCAAGTTCGGGAGGGAAGCCCCTGGGACCAAGTCAATAGCATGTTAAATGTCCCGTGGATGGGGCAGCTCATAGGGGAGCTCGTCAGGCATAATGTCTGCAAACTCATCTAAAAGGGTACGTACCGCTAGTGGGTGGTCAACTGGGGTATCCTCAGATGCCTGGGTGGCAGTCACAGCGTAGATGATATTCGATTCAGCACTATCTTGCAGAAACTCGTCTCGCCTCAAAATATGCAAGGGCCGCGAGGCACTCGTACTAACAGATGGCCCGACCACACCCTTGGATCTATCTCGGGGCTAGGTGGGCGTCAACGTGATCTTCCACCCCTTGTCGTAAAATACACACATGTTCGAGCGGCCGAAACATGTGACGTCACGATCAAACAGCCAGGGGCGGCCAAGAAGCACATGAGCGACGTCCATGAGAATGACATCGCACCAGAGCTTGTCCTGAAATGAGGCAATGGTGATCGGGACAAGGCAGCACTGGGTGACCTGAATCGCTATCTTATCTACCCAGACGACATGATATGGGTGGGGGTGAGGCTCTGCCTTCACCTGCAAACGGTCAAGCGCCTTTTAGGCCACGATGTTCACGTAACTCCCATTGTCGATAGTCAACTTGCAGGAACCGCCTGCACTAGGAAAGTATGTGTAAAAGATGGTGGTGTGTCGCCAATCCTCATCTACATGAGGGGTGTGTAGGAGGCGTTTAATCACTCTCACCTCTAAAGATCTCTCGGCGTCACTCTCCCAGCCTTCCTCGACAGTGGCCTTAACTTCTTTCGTACCCTCCTCATCCTCCTCCAAATCCTGCTCCTCACCCTCAACTAGCAGGTTCCGCGTGGGGCACTGCGCTGTCACGTGTCCCCAGCCATAACATCGATAACACAAAATATCCCCAGATCGATGGCCATCAGTGGTTATGGCTTTGCCCTTCGCATCCACGGGGATACGTGAGGGTGCAACCATGGTGGTCTGGGGCGGACCAGGTTTCCTAAAAGTCGAGGACTCAGTCCGAGAAGTGAACTGCCTCGTGCTAGAAGATTGGAGGTATTGCTTGTACTCGAGAGCGTGCTGAAATATCTGATTGACCGTCTCTAGACAATGTGGAATCAACTCTCTATGAATCTCAGAACGAAGGTCCGCCTTGAAACGAGAGGCGGTAGAGATTGGCTCCTCCGAGTTGTCACTCCTCACGACTAGCTCGTCGAAGCGAGCCATATACTCAGCGACAGTAAGTGACCCCTGCCGTAAGTTCTGTAACTGCTCAAATAACTGGTCTCGGTAGGAAGCGGGGAGGTACTTCTCGCTCAACCTTTGCTTCATCTCATCTCATCTGGTGATGTGGTAATAACCATCTTGCTCGAAGGCACTCTCTACGCTAATCCAGAATACCTTAGTCTGCCCGACTAGCTTTATTTTTGCGAAGCGAACGCAACGTTCGTCACTCATCTCATCCACTCGAAATAGTGGTCCATGTCCAAGATCCAATCGTTGAAAGCCTTCGGATCTAGGCGACCATCGAACGAAGGGGCGTCGAGTCGAATATGACGAGTGATGTCGTGGTGGTGGCCTCCCCTCCGTGGGTCGAGGTAATCCTCGGGGTACTCGTCATGGGCGTAGTCGTATCGAGCGGGTGAGGGACCACGCTCTCTCCGACCTGGGGGATAATATTCATCGTGGTGATGATCACGGCGACCGTGTGGGGGCACACGATCTCTTGGGTCAGGTTGAGGCTGACGTGGCATACGGTACTCATCACGCTGATGGGGAAGCTTATCCCGCGTCGGAGCTTGCCTATGCTCCATCACAAAGTCAGGATTTTGCCTTACCGGCGGAATTGGGGCTTGATGAGAAATATCACGACAATGGCGGTCTGCTGGAGGCTGACCATCTCTCGGACACTGGTCATGACGTGGAGGAGCATCAGGGTCGTCCTTAAGTGACTCGTCACGCTGTGTTGGACTGTCCTTGACATTCTCTAAGTGGTCTAAACGAAGGTTCACCTCGGCAAAATCATGACGCACATCGTTGAACTGGGCACCTAAAGCGTCAAAATGGTCTAGGATAAGGCGCTGAAATTCAGCAAAAGCGGCGCCCGATTTGAGCTCGTCGTTCGGTCGTCGGTGACTTGCGGCTCTACCATGTTTCCTCTAAAGATCCTACCACAACGGAGCATGCAAGCCTAACATTGCCTCTGATACCAAAATGATGTAGGGGTAGGCTACGGGTGCACAAAACCTACGACGTGTGCAAGGGTGACACGCTAATCTGAACTTAAATGCAATGTAATTGTCGATATCTCGACAGATAAATTTGAGTAATGAGAATTCTAACTTCACGCAAATATTTGAAATTGAAAACAGTTAATTAATTTTGGTAATTTATAATGGCTTCCTCCGTTCGGAGGGCCAAAGCAAAGCGCGCAGTGAATGTCTCCTCCTACAAATTATTAGCATACTAAAGACAATTTCTACTAGCAAGAGTCGCAGCAAAATATAGTAATTCACTAAATGAAAATATCAGTTCAAATAATCTAATACCACAATAACTCACAAAGTAGAGGGATGAACCGAGGCACTAGAGAATTTGAATTCGGAAGTGCAGTGCGGCGATCGGAGGTGGAACCGGAGGTGAGACGGAGATGGAGGCGGCTGGCCTTGGCGGGAAATGGGTAGGCCGGGACGAAAATGGATAGATCTGGCCACTAGGGAATAGATCTGGGCGAGGGGTGGATAGATACGATGTTTTAGCGCGGATCCGGGATACGGGGTTGTGTTTGGATGGTGAAGATACCGGGTCGGGGCTGAAAGTCCAAGATCTGAATTGATCTTGCGAATTCGGACTAGAGGAAGGTGGATCCACGTGAAAGGGAATTTAAGGAGTGGTTGGCTAGGGATTTTGGTGGCTTCTGGGTGATGTGGAGGGGAGGAGGGTGGTCGGCTGGATGGAGGGCTGAAGGAAGGTGGTCGGCTGGATGGAGGGCTGAAGGAAGGTGGTCGGCTGGATGGAGGGCTGAAGAGAGGTGGTCGGATGGCCTGTAGCAAGGATGGGAGACGAAAGTGGGAGAAAGGCGGCGGGATGCTGGCGGCGGCCGGTTCACAGCAGGCCGACCGCTTTAGGGTTGCAGGTTTGGTGCCGGCGGTGGCTGGAAAAGAGGGATTAGGGTTGGAAAATGATGGAAAGAGGTAGGGGAAGGGTTAGCGGAGGAGAAACCAACCTAGGAGTCGTCACCTAGGGCTCCACAGCGTCGGCACCGCGGGGTGTTCGCTGGAATCCGGGAATACTTCTCCAAAATTCTGCAATGACAGAATTCAGCCCCCTACAACACCTATTTATAAGAGGAGAACAAACAAGGACTTCACCATCAACGGCAATGATTGGCCAGTGGGGTCGGCCACTAAATACATGAAAATAAACTCAAAAAAATAGACTAATATATGTTTTTGACTAGCGGCGACGTGTCGGACGCAACTGCGGAGTCGGATCGGCGATCTGATCAAGCCTTCCTGCGCGAATAAATGCACGTGGGTCCCGCCTTGCGGCGAACCCCTCTACGTGTACGATCTGATGGATCTCCATCAAGAGGTCTCCTCGTTCGGTCTCAATATCAACCGTCCACTTTGATTAAAGGTCCTTAAAATAACAAGTAATCAGGGAAATGAGATAGAACAGTATAATTGTAAGAAGAGTGCACTTATAGATAACAGATTGAAAGAAAATTTGGAGCATATAAAGTGTCGTCCAATTGGAGAAGGGTGGTGATAGTAACAACTTTAGTACCACAAACTAGAGCGGGAGAGTTATCAACAACAAATGCCAGTAGTAACCGGTTATACATCTCAAAGTGAGAGAAGACAAGAGAGTTCTCAACCATAAGATTGGTGGAACCATAATCGATAGCTCACTTATCCTGAGTAGCAACATGCGTGCAACCTAAAGAAGTTGCAAAGAAGGCAGCTTGTTTGGAAGTCCTTTTCAGAGCCACAATATTTGTTGAAGAGAACCAACGGCCAGATTTGGATGATGAAGTGGGGCTGGAATGAGAAGTAGCTCGGTGAACTCACAGGTGAGAGCTTAGCAGGAGAAGTCGCAGGAGCTCTGGAAGGGATCTATGGAAGAATTCGCGGGCTATGAAGCACAAATACTTCCTTGAGGACCGCGTACCCGTACCGGGTATGTTTTTGGTTCCGGGTACATTTCTGGTACCAATGCGTACCTGTACCAAATACGTTTTCAGTGTCGGTACGTCCTGATACTCGACGGATACACATGATACTCTTCTTTGGAGATGCGCTTGGACATGGCAAATCGTTAATCTATATTATGATAGGAGTATGTTTTTCTATGGAAAACAAAAGACTTCTCCATATCTTTTAGGAAAGAAAAAATTGTGACTCATAAAAGTAACTACCGGTGTTCGTTTATTATATTAACAAAATGTGTTTCAGATATAAGTTTCTTTTTATGATTAGGGCAATACATAATTTAATCATTTTGTTTATTTACTATGTATATAAGGATTTTTTGTTTTAAATTGGTAGTGTTTCTACTTGTTCAATTTGATTTTTTCTACATTTTTTATTCTCATTTTTTTTAAAGGTGGCATATATATACGTGCACATTTATGTACATGCATATTAGCATATACATATATATGTACATATAGATATGTATCTATATGTACATGTATATATATATACGTGTGTGTGTGTATCTATATGTACATATATATGTATCTATATATATCGAATTATCGATATGTACATATGGATACATATCTCTACATATGGATACATATCTATACATATGGATACATATCTATATGTATGTATGGATACATATCTATATGTACATATGGATACATATCTATATGTGCATGCATACACATCTCTATATATATGTACATATATATATATATGTACATACATATATATATATATACATATATATATGTATTTATATGTACATATATATATATTTAAATTACGTCATACCCCGAACGTACTTGTTTATTTATTTATTTTTATTTTACCATACCACCGTACATGATATGTATCATACCCGGCGCTTGTACCCATGTCTGTGCTTCATAGCTCACAGGAGAGCTTGAGAGCTCACAAACGATGAAATTGAGAGTATGAGAGTTTGCATAGAGATCAGTTGGAGCTTGTGAAGAGCACGCGGGAGAGCCGGCCAGGAGAACTTGCGGGCGACGGGAGAGCTCGCGAGAGCTACGCCTGCAAAGCTCGTTGGAGCTACGGCCGGGGAGCTCGAGGAAGCTGAACTAGAGAGCTCGCGGGAGCTCTGTTGGAGAGCTTTGGATAGCCAATCAATATCATATAAAACGAAGGGAGCAACAAAGCTTGAGGACATTTGCGGAAGTATTTACCGATGCACATGTCGGTGAGCTCGTTTAGAGAGGCCGTGGACACCTACTTGGAAGAGAGCCAGGAAAACATGAATGTGTCTGGGGTTCACAAGTTCGGGTGGCAAGACTCGTGAGTTCGCAACTTATGTAAGGTCGGGAGATGCACACAAAATCTTCCTCCTCGATACCATGTGAGAATTTGAAACATTAAATAATTATTATTCCAAAATTACGTAGCTTACTACATATGAGCTTTTCTCTTTTTATAGAGTAGAGGAGGAGAAAGAATATACACTTGGAGGTGTGGTTCTAAATACAACAAAGCTGAAAAATGTGCAATAGGCTCCCTTTTAGGCATTTTTACAAATGAGCTTCAACACAATAAAAATTGAAAAACTAATAATCATCAGAGCAACTTTTAGTATTATATCATAACATCCTAGTGAAACCTGCAATTAATAACTAGCTTCCTGAACAAAGATAATAAGCTGCATAAGAGCAGCTGAGATATATCAATTGCAAAGTGAAAACTTCATGAAAAGATGAGGAGTAAAAGAAGAATAATGACCATTTTACTACTTGTGGCATCTTCAGCTTGCTTCACAAGTGTTGTTCCTTCAGATGTAACATGCTGAGCAGCAAAAGAGTCTTGAGTTTCTTAAAAGAAATATAGCTGCTCAGATGGTATACTAGCATTCACTTGTGAGCTAACCTGTTTGAACATCTGGGAGACAGGATCAATGCCATGGGGGATTCTAGAAAATAGCCGGTACATCCTGGAGAGGTCATCCACCTAAATAAAGAAGATAATAATTCAGAAGCATTGTCATCATGTTGTCATAAATCACTTTTCAACTATGGAAATTGAAATTTGTGTATGCTGTCAACTTCAGACCTTGCCATCACGAAGAAGGACATGGCATCCAGAACTTTCTTTCTCAAGGAGTTCTTTGGCATAGGAGAAAAGTAATACATGCTGCACTTTCTGACAACACGATAAAAAAATAGGATGAGAAAAAGAATAAACCAGACAATTGGAATATAATGACCACAAAAGAGTAAAGCCTAATTTGTCCAAAGACCTAAAGTAATTCCAGACAGGAGTAGAAAAACACAATTCTAAAGAAATGCTAGTGTAAGGGGAAACAAATTGACCTTCAACAACTTTGGCTCGCTGCTAAAATGCAAGTAATGAAAAACTCTGTTTTTTTCACGTTGTAGGCATTCTTCAGTCTTCAAACAAGAAAACAAGTGTCAAAACACAGATTAACTAATTCATAGCAGTGTATTGATTACAGAAATACCTTCAACATGTAAACAGGAAATGAATCCGTCACAAGCCAGTATGAAGCCTTCCTTGAATAGTAGGCTGCAGTATCTTTCAGCATTGTTTCTTCAAAATCATTTTCATAGTAATCCATGCTTCCCAAACCAATTTCAACAAAAAAATCCAGCACATTTTTCAGTAAGGCTCTATCTATTTGTTGCCCATCGCGCTCTTGATCAATCTGTACAAAGATCAAACATATTAAACTCTCTGGTAAAGAATCGAGAATCCAGGATAGTGAATAATTTTCCCCATACCAAGACTATCACAGCATCCCTCAAGTTCTCCTTTAACTGATCATAGACCTGAGATGAAGAAGAAAGCAATCATATAATTCAAAAGGTAAAAGTGGCCAAGCTCTGAGAGAAGAGACTCCAAGTAAAAGATACTCATACCCTAGAAATTTCTTAGCTGGAGAAGGGTTCAAACATAATTTTAAAACATGAAACAGAAAATCAAAGCTTGCATGTCCCCACAAAAGACATGATGGGATCACATCTCACAGGCAGCCGGCCCTTACCGGAACCCGCCCGAGTCTACTTACACGGGAGGTGGAGTTAGGATCGTCAGTTGGACGATCTGTGCCATTAGTCGCGTTCAGAACGACGACGACATATCTTTATGTATTTTTTGTAGTTTTATCTCATGTTTTTAGCGGTTTTATGTTTCGGACGATCGTGGCCATCCATAGTTAGTTCTAAGTTTATAAATATGGGTATAATGGCAGATTTTCAGAGATCGCAAATTTTGGACAGAAATTTTGAGCTCTCATAGTGGTCCCACGGTGCCGATTCCGTGGATCCATGGTGTCGGAGCCAAGGTAACTACAGTTGAATATATGTGATATTTTCATGTGACGCGTGATATTTCACGTGTCTTGTGTGAATTGTTTGTTCACTTATATGTATTAGGTCACTTGTATGGGGTAATGTTTTAGCCTAATAAAACGTTCACTTTGTCACTCCACTCGACTTGGTAGCAGAGCAATGAGACACCCAATCTATCCGCTCCCACTCCAGCGCCGCTTGCATTGGTGCCTCTCGTGGCTTGAATCGGCTAGTTCCTCTTGCTTCTTGTCGACTCCAGTCGCTTCCTGTGTCGTTCTCCTCCGCTCGTCACTTCCAGCAAACCGCATCGTTCTCCTCCGCTCGTTCCCGCTACCTAGAGCTGGTCCAGGGATACAATAGCTTCTCTCCAGCATAACAGCAGTTTCTCTTCAAGTTCTGGCCACTCCTTCAGTCCAGATCCACAATCGGCTTCTCTTCGTCTATCCAGTGGACAGACGTTGGTCTCCGGCCATTTTGTCCTTCATGAATATGACAATCGTCGGAGCATCGTGGTTATATCTTACGGTGTCCTCCATTGAATCTATCTAAGGGAGGCTCATAGGATGTGCTACTTCTTCATACTATCCTTTCTGATTGATTCTTTCTGGTGGGCGCATCTTCCTTGCCCATGGGTGATTCATCTGATATCTCATCCACTCTGTGATTTGTTCCTATAAGTGACCCTCCACCCCCTCAGAGCCACGGGCAATCTGGATCGTTGAAGATCACTACAGTGGCTTTGCATGGCACGAATTACCTTGAATGGTCTAGGATCGCACATGTTATATTCATAGTCACTAGTTGTATGGGTATATTGATGGGAACTGTTGTTGAACCACCACGATTTGATCCCTCATGGAGGAAATGGGATGTGAATAATTATGTGGTTGTCACATCGTTACTCTACTCGGTGTCCCCTCTAGTGTACCGTAGTTATATGCTTATGGACTCTACCATGAAATTTGGACTTGAGCCCGTGATACTTACTCGTTGGTTAGAAGCTCGATGCAAATCTATGAGCTCACTCAGGCGCTTCGGAGCTGAAACAAGGATTCTTGTTTGTATATGCAAATTACTCAGAATTTGAAAGTCTCTATCAAGAATTAGATTATTTTAATACACTCCTTCCAGCATGCACTGCGGAAGACGTCAACCTTCAGAAGGACAAAGACAATTTTCTAGTACATATTTTCCTTATAAGCCTCAACATAGAGTTTGATATTGTTCGCTTAAATGTTCTTCATAGTGAGCCTCTTCCCTCTCTTGGAGAAGCATTCAGCATGATCCTCAGTAATGAGGATCATCATCGCTCTCTTGCTCCTATCACTTAGACCGATCACTCTGCTCCTGCTAGGCTTGGTCGTGGTCCTCGCGCTCACACCCTTACTATGTGTGGACACTGTGGGGCAAAAGGTCATACGAAGGAGACCTGCTATAGCTTGCATCCTCATCTTGCACCCTGGTCGGGGGACGGGTGGTCGTGGTCGGAACAGTAACCGTGTTGGTGGTCGACAGTCTGGTGCATGCTCATACTAGTGAAGCTTATGGGGACAATCTTCCCTCGGGGGTCTTTTTGTTGAGGAGTTGGAGGCATTTTTCTGCATGGTGCGTTCATAATCTGATTTTGCAATAATTGATTCTTCCACCGCCCTTACCACTTCAGGTATCTCGAGTGCTCTTGTTGTGTCCTCATCTCAATCTGAGTGGAACATTAACTTGAGCGCTACTGATCATCTGACTAGATTTTCATCAGATTTTACTTCCTACACTCCGCTCTCGGGTAGTGATAAATTTATTGTGTTATTGTTGGCAGAGGAACAATTCCTTGTTTTCCTGCATTTTTCGTTTTTTTTGTGGCGTATGTACCTTCACTCCCTCGCAATCTTCCGTACATTAGTCATTTAACGAAAATGTTAAATTACTCGGTGACATTCTTTCTTGATGTTTGTGTTTTTTCAAGATCTGGCTACAAAGCGGAACATTGGCAGGGATAAAAATATTGGTGGGCGGTACTTGCTGAACCACTCGTTGCCCCCTCCCCCCAAGTGCACTCTCCACCACACATGCTCCTACTATCCATGACATCCAATATTGGCATCAACCCCTTGGGCACCCCACCACTTCATATCATACCAATCTTTTTTCGTCTTTCAATTATTTGATTAAGTCTTTTTCTTAAATGCTTGTGAATTGGAGAAACAAGTTCATCACAGTCCAAACCATGTATCTCTTCCCAATTCTTCTCCCTTCGATGTAATTTACTTTGATATTTTGGATCCTTCTCATGTGTTATTTTTATCTGACTATAAATGGTTTTTAACCTTTATTGATTGTTTTCCCGTACTACGTGGGTTTACATGTTAAAAAGGAAAAATGAAGTATTTAGTTGTTTTCGCACCTTTCATAAAATGATTATGACACAGTTTGGTGGAGTTATTCATGTGTTGTGTAGTAATAATGGTGGCGGGCAAGAAGATTGGGGATTTTTTGGCACATATCTTATCGATAATGACAATCTTTACCAAACCACTTGGTACGAAAAATTAAACACTTGTTGGTGGTTGCTCTTTGCCTGTTAGCTACCATGCACCTTCCCAAGTCCTATTAGTCGACTTCATCCCATCTCATTAATCGACTGCCCTCTCGCTCTCTACAATACACTACTCTTTCATTCCTCTAAACACAATGTGCATACTTCTCACATCTCTTCTCGTATATTCGGTTCCATCTGTTGTGTGTATGTTCATACTCCTCATCGTGACCCCCAATGGTTATCATTGTTATCAATCACCCTCCTACTCGTCGCTTCTTTTGTACCATTGATGTTACCTTCCGTGAGGGAGAGTCTTACTTTAGTCCTTGTCAGGGGGAGACGAGCAATGCTGATGACGGGGCCTCTGACATTCCTCTTCCAATTGTTTCCCTTCCGATAGTTGCTTCTTCACAAATCCTCCTCTTATCCTTCTACTCTCGTTCCTAATTCGCAATCATAGTCTCCTTTGTTGCATGCATACTCTCGCAAGTCTCGTAAAGCTGAGCACGTACAGTTCACGGATGTTCAACCTCTACAACTGTCTACTTCTGCTTTAAATTCTAATGATTATAGTCTCATTGTTCATCTCAAAGATAACACTGGCAGTACCAAACATCTCATAGTCAATTACATTTCATATAATCACCTCTCATGGTAACAAAGTTTTTATCTCATCTCTTTCCTCTTTTGTGGTTTTCAAGACCTGGTAGGAGGCTATTGAGAAAACTGAATGGAAATAGACTATGGAGGAATAAATGCATGCCTTAAACAAAAAAATACACATGGCAACTTGCACATCTTCCTCCTGGAAAAAGAACAGTTGAGTTATGTTGGAATTTTTCAGTTAAGCAGAATCAAGTTGTGATTGTGGAACGATATAAAGCTCGATTAGTAGCTCAAGGGTACACCCAAAATCAAAGTATTGACTATCAAGAAATTTTTGCTTTGTTTCAAAGATAAACTCTATTTAGGTGTTCCTTTCATGTGTTACATGTCTTGGGTGGGACCTATAATGGCTAGATGTTAAAAATATGTTCTTGCGTGATGAGTTTGAAGAAGAAGTCTACACAACGCTTCCTCCACAGTTTTTCCACCATACGGCAGGTCTCGAATGGCAAGATCTCATGATCATCAGTATGAAGAAATATTTATATGGACGGACGAAGGAAAATCTCAGAGCTTGGTTTGGGGCCCACCTGGAGTTTTATCAACATCATGGAATCATCACCAACTAGGCAATAGATTCAAGCAACCTCTCATCACCAACTGATCTGTGATTGACCTTGGCATCACCCTCTTTATTAACCCCAACCAGAGGAATCATCACCATACGGCAGGAATCTCCTAGATAAGAGGCGTCGGTCACTCGTATCGAGCCCGCCTCAACAACCTGTCGTATGATGATTCCATGACGGATCATTATCCAGGAAAGGTGGCGGGCAGGTGGACTCCTGTCCCGATCAAGAAGTCTAAAACGCTCCTCCATGACAAGCATCTAATGGGACGAATTCAGAGCTTGCGGTTTTAGTTACAACTAGGCAATATTCAAGAAGTTAAGTGGATGACATCAGGAAATGCATGACGCATCTAATGGGAAATTGTGCCTAGGAAAGCTGAAATATTTCCTAGGGATTGAAATGGCAAGGTCTAGTCAGGGGATTTCATATCCCAGAAAAAGTATGTCATTGAACTTTTGGAGGAAACCGGTAGCTTGGATGTGCTCCCGTGGATACACTCATTGAGGCCAATCACAAAATTGATGAAAACACAAAAATATATAGAGTTGACTCATCAAGCTACCAAAAATTTGTTGGTAGAATCAAATACTTATCTCATGCACGTCCTGAAATTGGAAAGATTTTATTAGGAGTTCACCCAATGTCAATAGATGTAATTCAATTTAATCTTTTTTATCTTAGTGTACAAATTTCATTATAATTTTATATAGTTACATGTGATTTTCACATAATATTTCGACATCTTGTGTTGTGCACACTTTAAATCTAGCATTAATTCACTCTTTGAGAAAAATTGGAGCACATACTCATTCATTCACTCTTTGAGAAGAAACAAAATTCAACCACAACGAGCTGATGATTCGGTATATGTGCCTAGTAATCTATGCCTATTATCAAGGAGAAACGAAATCTACAATCAAGGAATAGAATGTGGGATATAGGAGGAGATGCATGGGCAAATCCTTTTGATGGAGTCGACATACTTACGATTATCAACTTGTCTTTAGATGAACCAAAAATTGAAGATACCTTGATCTCCAACAATACGGAGAAGGTGATGAAAATGAGTGATAAACATCCTTAAATTTGAATGATTATGAATATTTTATGTTTAAGAACTTCATATTATATTACATTAGTTATAAATTTGCACTTCAATTGATTATTTATGATTCATGTTTTATTCTTTTGAGAATTTATAATTACATTTGTGATATATACACATATATTTATTATATTTAATACAACGCATCCCGCCGTACTCATATCTTAGTTTTTAAATTGTGATGTACCGTCGTACTGTCGTATCGGATATGTATCGTACCCGGTACCCGTACTCGTACTGATGCTTCCTAGACCACCCCACTACCAACCACCAAATAACCCCCACTCTCCCACTCATAACCACCTCCAATCCGTCACTCCAACTTCAATTTCCCCCTCTACCACCCAAGCCTCATCATCCCTTCATTTCCACTCTCACCCCAAGTAAAACCACGCACAGAACTTGACTTCTTGCTATTTCTGCCTGGAAGAAGTGTTCGTCTAGCCTCCCAGTCAAGTAACCTCGTGCCTCCAACCATCGCTCGCTGATTACAGTCACAACCAACCTTCCAGACGTCCTGGAATCCCTGCCCTGGCCTCATTCTGAACTGTAACAGCCCGCCCTTCCCTTTCCTCCAGAATTTCTTATTTCTGCACTGACTTTGACCAGAATCACCCAAACCGACTCTTCATACCGCCCCCAGTCAAGTAACCTCACGCCTCCAACCATTGCTCTCTGATTCCAGTCACAACCAACCTTCCAGACGTCCTGGAATCCCTGCCCTGGCCTAATTCTGGACTGTAACAGCCTGCCCTTCCCTTTCCTCCAACATAATTTCTTATTTCTGCACTGATTTTGACCAATATCAACGCCACCGACCCTTCATACCCCCCCCCCCCCCCACCAGGTCTAACTAACTGCACCAAAACTAACGTTGCTTGCATCTTGAAATCCACACCTTGCTCCACAATGTACAGTCGAACCCTCTCCAATCCCTCCCAGTCCAGCCAAAATGATCCCAATAAATTATTTCCCCTCCCAGCCCAAGCCCAGCCACCAATTCTACCTCTCGGCCAACAGACACCTCATCCCAACCTCTTCCACTCAGCAGGAAGTGAACCCTGGTTCAGCAGTCCAGCCGAAATTTACTGTCCAGACACTGAAATATGCAATTACTCAGCCACAGGTCTTTTATTTCTATTGTAAGTTCATAATTTGAAGTTGAGATAAATCTTTGTTGTGTAGATGATAAAAATATATGATTGTGGATATTAATTTGTACTAGTTTGCCCATTAATTGTTCTACTTGCTAAACTTATTCACTTACCATTTATTTGAAACATTTTTTAACTTTAATTCGACTAGTAATTACTTGTTTATTCAATACTCTAAGATCAATTGTGAGTGTTTGCAGATTTGTTTATTAAATTCAGAATTTATTGCTATTTAATTATTTGACAATTGTTTGTGCATCACATCATATAGATTCTCTCACTACACTACACTTACACCAAATCAATCACACACAATACAATCATTCTGTGTCAAGACGCGTCTAATTTTTTATGTTTCTCCAAATATCCATGCAATGCCTGGTTAAAGATGTTTTATAGAAGTACCTTCTACTGTGGACCTAATTACATAAACATTGATATAGTCTAGAATCTAGATTGATTCGGATCATAATCACACAAGAAAAAAACCCAAAACAAATGAGAATATAAAAAACTCCTAAACTAAAGAGATTCTGAAGAAAAAAAATGAAAAAGAGCCAATTTGAAGGCACTTATGGAGGGAATGATTTCTGAAGGGAAATTGTTACCGAATCACGAAAGCAAATGAGACCAATTTCATTAAGCGGTGGCAGAGACTTCCGAATGACGAAGTAGCGATCAAGATAATAAAAAAAACGTGATAGCCATCTAGCCATAACTTTGTGATTGGACCATCTTCTCAAAAATTCCTTCAACATAAACTCATGGTGTTGCTCTTTCAATGATGGTAAAACCTGATTAACATAAGTAAAATATACAAAAGGATAAACAACACATTAGATGCTGAAAAAATCATAAACCATACCTACATCAAATAAGTATATTAGCATGATCAAAATCTCTGCAAATCATATTACCTAATTTGGTATCCCACAAGAAAAATTACAAATAGATTAAAATGAATCTACCATTAAACTATTTTTGACAAAATTCCCCATAAGATCATACGATCAAAGATAAAGGTATATAATCAAGAACACCCACTAGACAACTATTTCCCACGATGCCTTTCAGATTAGTGTCAGGTACATCAGTATTAGTTCAGTATTTAGGCTCCGTTTGGAGGGACTTATTTTCACCGGTCAAGCGGTCATGACCGCATGAATCCGGACTTAATTTAAGTCCGGATTCATGCGGTCATGACCGCTTGACCGGTGAAAATAAGTCCCCCCAAACGGAGCCTTAACCCTTTGTCCTCTAGCTTTTCATGACATACATCATCAAATACAATTTTTCTAGATAGCAGCACATACCTTACTCTTGCAACATCTAAAACTGATAGCACTTTTCCAACTCCTTGACGAGTCATACAGAAGCAGTACGGTGAAGCTGCAGGAGCATTAGCACATAGGCTAGTTTAAAAAGCCCTTTTTCTATCAAAACTTCACCAAAACTGCAATTAAAAATAATAGATTTTTGGCTTTGACACCGGCCACCATTGTTTTCAGAAGAACAAAAGTTCCGGGGGAACACAAAAACCCAGCACTACTTCCTGGCCTCCAGGGTAAATGTCATTTCCCGGGTACATGTCATTTCCAAACCAAAGAACTGCCAAGTCCACACAAATGACGATTGAAATAAGATTTGGTAGCTTGTTTTTAAGGGTTTTTTTAGAATGCATTTGTTATGTGCTTGCACTATCCATTATTCGTTAACTTTATATATCTTTTATTAAGTTTCATGTCATTATTTAGAGTTACATAAATACCGCGCTTTTTCTTTTAGGGCTTGGGTGTTTTTGTAAATTACTCTGAGTGTGTGGACTTATTTGCAAGGGTGTTATGCATCCTCTATTTAAAGGTCTCTTTGGGCTTTGGAATGGTATGCAATGAATTAATCTTAATTTTTCCCGTTTTCTCCTCCTAAAGTAGGGTTAGGCTTGAGCAAGTCTCTCTTCCTTTTTCTCTTCTCCTTCAGTTGAGCGCGGCTCTCTTATATCTCCGCCTCCCTCATACTAGCTCCAGCCACCTTGTCGATAAGATGTTGACACACTATGAGAAATCCCGTAATAACTTGCTATCAGAGTGATCCTCCCGCCCAGACAAAATCGCACATCCAGCAATTCTAGTGACGGGTTATTCTCCGCAAGGAGCAATGCTGCTCTGGCTCTCCTAGTCTAGAAACTTTATGTGCAAGTGGGAAGGAAGGTAACTTCATCTTCCTCCTCAATCCAAATTTCCTAAGTTCTCATCATAACTTCTTCTCCCAATGTCAACCCAGCTCCAAGCACTCCTGCCAGCATGTGCCCGGGCGGTAAGTACGCAAATCGCCCTCAAGCATCATCATCAATCTGCATGTGCATCATCTCCCCGTTTCGATCTCCCCGTGCATCATTGTAGCTTATCTCATCATTATCATAGCTTCTCTCCTCTTCTTTTCCTTCTCAAGTTAGGGTTAGGCATGAGCAAGACTCCCATCTTCATCTTTCTACTTTCCTTCGATAGGGCATAGCTTCCTTATATCTCAGTCTCCCTCATGCTACCTTTGATCACTTTTGCGACAAGATATCGATGCACTATAGAGAAACTCAAAACATATTTTTACAATCCAAGTTATCAAAGGCTTAGGCGCACCAAAGCTTAAGGAGCAGGCGCGCGCCTGACAAGGGTAAGGCGCAGTCACATCCATTTTAAATAATCAACATTAAACATCAATTCATTTTCTTGAACAGATTTTTCATCCACTATACTCATTAATCATTCATTGTTATCATTTATATCTCTTGAAAAATAGAATCAACGTGGTTACTTGCATTATATCTAAGTATCAACACTCATTTATGTTTCACAAATACTAAATAAACACTAAATTATGTTTCACAAACACGAAATCATACATTATTCCGTTTTTTATTTTGAAAAAAAAAAGTTTACAACATAAATCTCACTTAGGCGTGCATTTTATGCTATAAAGGTGCAAAAAAGGTGCACGAAGACGCAAACTTCTGAGCCTAGTGAGTCTTAAGCCTTAGGAGCGTCTAAGGCGCGCCTTTAACAACACAGATTATGGTATGATGGCTTCTCGGTTAGACAAAAAATTGTACATTCACTTGTCTTTCTTGCTCCCTAGTCTCTATCAAACTATCTTCATATAATTCTTCTTTAATTCAATACTCAAAGGGTGCACATAAAGCAAACTATCATGGGATCCTTTAGATTTTTTATATTGATTCTCTATCATATATTGATTCTCTATCTTCTCCACCGAGAGGGATTTTATTCAATGGAAGGTTCGGACAACACATTCATTAAATGGGCGTCATGGGAATGAAAGTGGCACGTTACACTGGCGATGACTGATGGGCACTTTCGGCAAGTGTACCGATCGTAGTCAAGTAATAGATTTGAGGAGTTGAATCTCCGGATATCGATCTCTCGAGAAGTGCAAGTAGGAGTGTGACTTCGCTATTGAAAGAGGGATTGCAAGTGCCAACGTAACAAAGGGTTTTGATTTTTGGTTTCCTAATTTTAACACTAATAAAACTAATGCGGGTCGCCTTCACCGCGTCGCTTGGGTGGATTACTCAGGCGAGTAATGAGGAGGATGGACAAACCAGTGAGGGTCGCAGTCACCTCTTCGCCACGCACGCTCCTAACAATTGTTAGTACGGCGTTATCACGTCAAGAACACAAAGGATGGAAGCACACCAACACAATCAAGAACGAAAATATGTCAACACATAGACATGCTGAAATCATTAAGTAAATCAAGTTCTTGCTCATCAATCCAACAACCAAGCAATCAAGAGCAAAGTTACTACAAGAGAAGGGCGAGAGATACAACCAAACGCACGAATACTTTCTGAGATTCGCGGCCGGAGTCAAGGGTTGTCGGGCCTTGTCCGTGCACGGTCTACGGATGACGTCCGGGGTTGAGAAGGGCTGTCACTTCCTTCTAATAGCTCGTCTTCTTTGTGAATAGTCGTCGGGTTAAATCTGACCGGAGAACTCCACGTATGCAGTGCCTAAGAGCTTGAAATGGAGCTTTGAGTTTGGACAAGACTATGGTGGCCGAAGATGAAGCTATTGAGAGCTTTTGTAGGGAGAACGGTGGTCAGACAAGCTCTCCAAGGAGGAGAGAGGAAAAAGCGGTTGAAGGAAGGTGTTCCCGCTCAAAGGAGCGGAAATGGCGGACTGGATTCCTGGGCAAATGAGACCTGCGGCTTAAATAGAGAAGTCAGAAATAATGGTCACGCACGGTTTGGCGCACGACCGTACGTTAACCGTGCGATATTAGATTCCAGAACAAGCTTGCGGAAGAAGCAGAAGCGTTGACCCGTGCGTTTCCTTCGCGCACGGACACTTCCGCCCGTGCGTGAAGGAAAACGCACGGGTAACAACAGAAAGCAAAAATTTCCGGCAAGCAGCTGGAACCGTGCGTTTTACTCGCGCATTCTGCCCGTGCGTGAGCAAATCGCACGATTAACCACAGAGCGCAATAAATCAAGGCAGCCACAGGAAAACCGTGCGTTTTCTTCGCGCACGGTTCCGAAGAAACAGTGCGTTAACCGTGCGTGAAGATCGTCGAGCTCCACTCGACGCTTCTCCTGCTCAACAAAACGCACAATCGGGCACAAACCGTGAGCGAGTAAAACGCACGACCGTGCGTTTTCCTCAAATCAGAATTCCTGTCTTGGGGAAAACGCACCACCTGCACAGCAAAACCAAAACTGGAGCACAAGATCCCAGCACCAAATATACAACAAACAATAACTAAAGCCGCACGGGGAGTACCCCAGTACATACCCCCGAAATCCTGGTGCAATTCGCAAATCAAAATGTGCTGAAATAGTGCACAATGGCTAAGTGAAGCCCTAATCAAATATATGACAATTCCTACTAAAATAGTAGTGCGCAAGCATGAATATAAGCTCATATGAGTCCGAAAAACTCTATATAAATCGGACTCATCACACCACCATACTTAAACATTTGCTCGTCCCGAGCAAATCATCCCTAACGCGGACGAGTAAAATAGCATAGCTGGCCTATAACTGCGAAGCAGAGTACCATGCGAAATCGCATGCTCACGCTCTTAGGAATACCGTAGGAGTTTCTAATTATACACTAATAGTCTATATATTTCTAAAGGCGTATCAAAATATTATTACTACTCTTACTATAGAATCGAGGGGAATCATTCGGTCAGGCGCAAGGAGAAAGCAGACAATCACTAAGTGGAGCATTGCCAAAGCAAGGGATCGGGATAACCTCCAAAGGAATCCACCAATGTCGGTGACCATATGCTTGCCTGTTCACACTCTCTCCACGGCACTAGTTTGACTCAAGCGCGAATCCGTAGGACTTGGAATATAATGGAGGCTTAGGCGAAGGTGGGGTATACAAAGATAAACAAGACGGATACGCACACCCAAAATGAGACTGCTCGAAAGTAATAACAACTATACTCAACGACAAACAAGCGCGGCGCACCGGCAGACTTGGATTTTTAACGGTGCGTGCACGCCCAAAACGATCACAACACAACTCACTTCCACAAACATAAAATCACAACTCTACAATAAAATTATTTTTTCTTTTCTTTTTCTTTTTTTTCTTTTCTTTTACTATTTTTTTTCTTTTCTTTTCCTTTAACCAAATAACCAAAACTAGCCGAAAACACGGCAACACCACAAGCTGCACAAACACCCACATAAATGTCACACATAACAGATACAAACTACAATAAAACAAACCAAGCGAGCGACCACATTCAGGTGTGCGAGTAGGAAAGGCTATATGGCTTTGGTAGCGAGGCGTAGGGATATCAAAGGAAGGTACAGGCTCAACAGGGATAGCAACGGATAGACGTGGGGAATGGTACAAGGCTCAAACTAGACAAAGTGACGGCCTACATCACGCGTGCACTTGACTAACCATGTACACATGCTTCAGGAGTAGCTAGGGGTAAGTTCTTAGCCACCGAGAAAGACAACCTCTCCTCCCGACTTGAGCAATACGAGGCTAGCGATGTCGACACATCTCTACACTACTGTTTGATTCACACCGGATTTGAAGTAGACGAGTAAAATAAACAAGATTTACGCCAATAGAAATAATATACGCTATGAGCATAAAAGGAATCTAATTATACACGTAATCCTAAATGAGACGTGAGCACTCGATTAGGAACACTACAGGAGTCAACATTTTACTCTGCCTCGCAATCCTAGGCCAGCGCCAAAATTTTCCATATCGCACACTAGTAACGATAAAACTCACAACGTGCTCCTGTTCAAGCACGCGCTCAAGTGTGGTGCAGTGGTAAGCAATGTCAATCAATAACAGCAAATGAAAATATTTTTCTAGCATGACAGTGATTTAATGCACGTGTGTGAGTAACCCGCATAACTCTCCCCACCAGACTTAACCTAAACATCCTAACACCACAATGTGATCGTGAAATTAAAAAGCAAGTAAGGAGAAGGGGTTACCCAATGCTCAGAAATGAGCGCACCAGAAGATTGGCGTTAATTTCTGAAGAAGGTCCACGGCCCAAACGAACTTCACCTGCAAAAGCAAATACCTTCAAGCACAACAATCATATTATAGAAACAACAACAAAAAAATAATGGATTGTCTCCCAGAAACCACTTTTCTTTACCGTCCTTAAGGTGGACCAAATACCTATATTAGCAGTTTTATATAAAGTTCAGAGCATAAGTTCATTACGCAACGAAAAAGTCTAAAGGCACACACAGCATAAAGCAAAAATTAAACTAAAAGAAAGGGGGAGGGCCCCGGAGATCCTTCACATCTCAGCTAAATGGTGACTTGTGATAGATCCCCCAGTCACGCGAGATGAGGAGAAGCGAAGGCTATAGGGCCCAGGGAAGACGAATCCCCCCTGCCCCTAGCTTCTTCCTTCTCGCGCCGGCGGGCAAAATCCAGCGCCTTCGCAGTTCATTCCTTCGCAGTTCTACGGATGGAGATCGCCATGGTGGTACAACTACCTCATCCATTCCATAGGTATTTCCAGCTTTTCCATCCGGAGGCGTCCTTTCCTCAGCCGCGACGGGTGATAGATCAGCCCAAGTAACCTGTTTTATAGTTTTACACAATTTACTCGCAGCAATATAAGTCTTTGGTTCCAAATTAAGCACGCTTTCATCAGTCATGCTCCGCTCACATTTCTTCTCATCCGAATCTTGTTTCACCCCAAGCAACTTTGTCATCGTCTCATCTTCAGCTATCATCAGCACTGCTGCCACTTCATAGCCCGATCTTCCTCTTTCTACAGCACACCTGTCTCAGCTGCACTAGGAAAACCATCAGATAACACATCATTTAAGTTAAGCAGTTTTTCAGGTTCATTTTGAATCATAAAGGGAAGGGATGGCGGTAAAGGCGAATCAACCTTGGATGCCAAGGTGATGCCACTCGCATTAAATTGCAACATTGCTTCGCTAGCTTTCAGGAATGGGACCCCTAAGATCGGTTTTGAAGCATTCCTCATTGGTCCCAAAACCTGAAAGTCAGTGATCACAGCAGCCCCGTTCAATATCACTTCCACCTCCTTAATCTCACTGTCGGTCTTCACTACCGACCCATCGGCCAGAATGAGTGATTTCCGCACATTCGGCTCGATATTCAAATTAAATTTTCCAACATCTTGCAAAGCAAGAATGTTGCAAGAAGATCCAGAATCACATACGGCCACAGTCTCAATCTCATTTATCTCGCATTTTACGACCACTTCATTTTCAGTACACTCATTCTTCCCAACACACTTCCCTTGCTCACGGGGATTTTTTTCCGTGTCGCTCGGGAGGGCGCCGCGAGTACGCTCGGAGAACACATGGGCCAGTTGACCCAGCTGCGTCTCCAAGTTTCTCATGGAGGCGGTCTGAGTGGCCATGTTGGATTGGTGCATCTCCACAAATTTTTCCATCATTTCTTCTAGCGCACTCTTTTGTGTCCCCTGCGCGTTCTGATTATAACCCGCTTGTGGCGGTCGCGGCTGGCTATTAGAAGCTTGAGCATCAAACTGATGATGGCCTCCCTGCCACCTTTGACCGGGCGCATATTGGTTCCAGGAGAAATTCGGATGATTTCTCGCATTTGGGTTATAAGCATTATTATAAGGAGCAGTGCGGTTTGGATTACTTATCAAATTTACATTCTCGTTAGCAGATATACCTGAGGGATCAACAAAAACTTCTCCAGCTGGGCACTCATATGTATGATGGCCGGGGTTTCCACAACCCTGGCACGAAATAGCCATCACCCGAGCCGGAGGAGGGGTCGATCTAGTCAGCATCATCATTGCTCCATAGTAGGATGGCTCGCCTCAGCTTGCGGATGCATTGCATTTACTTCAAACAAATTTCTCGCACCCCTCGGTGCGTTTCTTCCCGCAGTCCAATACGTGCTATGGGAAGCAGTGTCGCGAAAGAGCCGCAAAGCCTCGTCGGGAGTCAGGTTCATGATAGTGCCTCCAGCCGCCGCGTCGATCATAGCCCTATAATTGGGCTCAACAGCAAAATAAAAGATTTCAACTAAATTCCACGGCTCACAGCCGTGCTGGGGGCACCGACGTTGCAGATCAGCAAATCTCTCCCAGGCCTCAGACAAAGTTTCCTGGTCCAGCTGCCGGAAAGTGGCTATCTCCCTTCGGGCGTTCACCATTTTGGTCCACCGGGTGGAATTTAGCTAGGAACTTCGTGGAAAGAGTCTCTCACGTAGTTGCAGTCTCGGGAGCAATAGTGTGGAGCCAGGTTTTCGCCTTGTCCCTCAGCGAAAATGGGAACAGCCTTAGCTTCACCACGTCATCAGTAATATCGGCGTAGCGGAAGGTGCCACAAATCTCCGAGAATTCCGCCAGATGGAGTTGCGGATTATCACTTGGCAAGCCCGAAAACTGCGTGTTATTTATGATCATGTTGAGGATGGCAGGCTTTATCTCGAAGTGGTTGTTTACGATGGCCGGACCGAAGCCAGGGTGAAGCCAGGGTAAACACTTCCCGCAGTAGGGGTCGTGAAGTCTCGCATTGTCCTAATGCGGGGTTGGAACACCTCCTGGTTCTCAATGACCAGTTCACCAAGGTCATTTCCTCCTTGGCCTAACTCTTCAATTCTATCTCTACATTCAGCAGCAGCACGCCGGCGAGCTCGCCTCGCTCGCGCGGTTTCAAGATCTACACCATGATCTTCCTCTATATTCCTGGGGTTTGGATCTGTCATACAACACACAAAAACACAACAAAAAAACAATCAAAATGCCAAAAAAACGCTTGCAACAACTTTTCCAGTAGATAAATGCACACAACGGTTGCACTCCCCGGCAACGGCGCCAAAAACTTGATGGACACTTTCGACAAGTGTACCGATCGTAGTCAAGTAATAGATTTGAGAAGTTGAATCCCCGGATATCGATCTCTCGAGGAGTGCAAGTAGGAGTGTGACTTCGCTATTGAAAGAGGGATTGCAAGTGTCAACGTAACAAAGGATTTTGATTTTTGGTTTCCTAATTTTAACACTAATAAAACTAATGCGGGTCGCCTTCACCGCGTCGCTTGGGTGGATTACTCAAGCAAGTAATGAGGAGGATGGACAAACAAGTTAGGGTCGCAGTCACCTCTTCGCCACGCACGCTCCTAACAATTATTAGGACGGCGTTATCACGTCAAGAACACAAAGGATGGAAGCGCACCAACACAATCAAGAACGAAAATATGTCAACACATACCCATGTTGAAATCATTAAGTAAATCAAATTCTTGCTCATCAATCCAACAACCAAGCAATCAAGAGCAAAGTTACTACAAGAGAAGGGGGAGAGATACAACCAAACACACGAAGACTTTCCGAGATTCGCGGCCGAAGTCAAGGGTTGTCGGGCCTTGTCCGTGCTCGGTCTACGGATGACGTCCGGGGTTGAGAAGGGTTGTCACTTCCTTCTAATAGCCCGTCTTCTTCGTGAATAGCCGTCGGGTTAAATCTGACCGGAGAACTGCACTTATGCAGTGCCTAAGAGCTTGAAACGGAGCTTTGAGGTTGGAGAAGACTATGGTGCCCGAAGATGAAGCTATTAAGAGCTTTTGTAGGGAGAACGGTGGCCAGACAAGCTCTCCAAGGAGGAGAGAGGAAAAAGCGGTTGGAGGAAGGTTTTCCAGCTCAAAGGAACGGAAATGGCGGACTGGATTCCTGGGCGAATGAGACTTGCGGCTTAAATAGAGAAGTCAGAAATAATGGTAACGCACGGTTTGACGCACGACTGTACGTTAACCGTGCGATATTAGATTCCAGAACAAGCTTGCGGAAGAAGAAGCGTTGACCCGTGCGTTTCCTTCGCGCACGGACGCTTCCGCCCGTGCGTGAAGGAAAACGCACGGGTAACAACAGAAAGCAGAAATTTCCAGCAAGCATGTGGAACCGTGTGTTTTACTCGCGCACGGGCACTTCTGCCCGTGCGGGAGCAAATCGCACGATTAACCACAGAGCGCAATAAATCAAGGCAGCCACAGGAAAACTGTGTGTTTTCTTCGCGCACGGTTTCAAAGAAACAGTGCGTTAACCGTGCGTGAAGATCGTCGAGCTCCACTCGATGCTTCTCCTGCTCAACAAAACGCACGATCGGGCACAAACCGTGCGCGAGTAAAACGCACGACCATGCGTTTTCCTCAAATCAGAATTCATGTCTTGGGGAAAACGCACCACCCTGCACAGCAAAATCAAAACTGGAGCACAAGCTCTCAGCACAAAATATACAACAAAGAATAACCAAAGCCGCACGGGGAGTACCCCAGTACATACCCCCGACATCCCGGTGCAATTCGCAAACCAAAATGAGCTGAAACAGTGCCCAATGGCTAAGTGAAGCCCTAATCAAATATATGACAATTCCTACTGAAATAGTAGTGCACAAGCATGAAGATAAGCCCAGATGAGTCCGAAAAACCCTATATAAATCGGACTCATCAATGACTAGAGGTAGGGATGACGGTGGGGGAAGATCCTACTAAGCCAAAGCCACGATTGTCTAGTCAGGGTGTGTTGGGAGAAAGAGGCCTGGTTTGTTTCCATGTTTTTCCTTTTTTATGTTATATGAATAACGCCATTGCCTTTTTTCCTTTGGTTCCTCATGTTCCATCCCCAACGCTAGTTATGGTTCCGATCCAACGTCGCTATCCACTGTTGTCTCGAGCTCCTTTCCAACGTCGCTATCCCCATTTTCTCAGCTTTTGTTACCCTCCCAATACGCGCGAAGAGATCTGGCGTCCAACTGGCGACCTACCTTCCACCAACAACCGCTTCTCCTTAACAGGTAACCAGCTTCTTCCAACTTGTTTGATCCCTTTGTCGGCTGAAGGTTTGCACACCATCGACGACGGTGGCGAAGCTCGCCGGAATCTATCAAAAGGGAGAGGCCTGGTTTGTTTCCATGTTTTTCCTCTTTTATGTTATATGAATAACGTCATTGCCTTTTTTCCTTTGGTTCCTCATGTTCCATCCCCAACGCAAGTTATGGTTCCGATCCAACGTCGCTATCCACTGCTGTCTCGAGCTCCTTTCCAACGTCGCTATCCCCATTTTCTCAGCTTTTGTTACCCTCCCAATACACGCGAAGAGATCTGGCGTCCAACTGGCGACCTACCTTCCACCAACAACCGCTTCTCCTTAACAGGTAACCAGCTTCTTCCAACTTGTTTGATCCCTTTGTCGGCTGAAGGTTTGCACACCATCGACGAC
Organism: Platanthera guangdongensis; assembly: GCA_039583875.1. Classification (NCBI taxonomy): domain Eukaryota; kingdom Viridiplantae; phylum Streptophyta; class Magnoliopsida; order Asparagales; family Orchidaceae; genus Platanthera; species Platanthera guangdongensis. The sequence continues at coordinate 24,337,230 of CM077157.1, forward strand.
GGTGGCGAAGCTCGCCGGAATCTATCAAAAGGGGTTGCCAGTCACAGATCCAGTGTCGGTGAAGCTCGCTAACAACAGATCTGTAGCTATCTTGCCCGTCCTATTAGCACGCAATCTATTTTTTGTGAGATTTCTTAGATTAGATTACGTTTGGGATTATCTTGCCCCAGAATTTGTGAAAAGGGGTTTTCCTATTTTTTTTGTAGGCTCACTTGCCCCGATTTGTTTGGGATTATCTTGTTTCTGTTGTTTTTGTCCAGTAAATTGATTTTTTTGAACAATATGTTCTAACCCTCATATTTAGGGCAAAGTACTCATCGTTTGCAATAATAGGTTAAAATAATTGTCTGTAGGATTAGAAAAAAAATACCTATACATTGTCAAGATCATGATATAAATTGAAATTACATGTTCTGAGAATCTCACGTTAAATGACAATTATTTTATATGATTTGTTCTCCGGTTTGCATAGAAATCATATTGCAACACCAAAGAGGAATAATAATTGAGAGGATGTTGCAATACAGCTTTGATAGACAACGGGATATTATTGTAACTACGATGACGATTCATAATTTCATCTGTCATTATTCATCAAATGCGGACCCTGATTTCATGGCACGTGATACAAATGAAAATTTGGTGTATCCATAGGCTAATGAAGTTAGGACGGGCCGACGTGGAACAAATGATGTGCATCAAAGTAGGAGTGTTGATGTTGGGACAGCAGAAATGTATGCAATACGAGATGCAATTGCTGACCACTTACATGGTGCTAACAAGTGATTAAAATTTTATTATTTTTCAAAATAATCAGATTTATAAATTTGCATCCATGTTTACCTTGATTGTCACATTTTGTTAGGCGATGGACATCATTGCGAGGTGAAGACAAGGAACTGCGAAATTGTTGCTTACATTAGTTCATGGGACAAGTTTATGTTTAAAAACTATTTTATAAAAGTGTTTTAATGTCGTCATTATTACTCGTTTATGATATTTTTTTATTATCATATTTTTGTAATAGAAAGCATGGTGTACCATGAGTAGTTTATTTTTCGTGGAAGAGCTAAATGTTGATTTTGATAATGCAAAATAACAGAAACGTCATCACTGTATTACCAAACTGTTTTTCAGTTCTGAAAAGCTCTGCTAACGTTGATTTACCAAACAGCTTTTTCCATTCTCATAGCTCCTTTCTCACAGCTCCTTTCCCGCAGCTCCATTTTCCACCGCCACCGTCGAAACAAACAGACCCAGAGAGCTGCCACGATTTCATAACAGAAACAAGAAGAGACTCAATCCATGCCTCATTCATGTAAACAGCATATGTCATTAAATAGGCTTTCATGACATTAATGACCCATAAAGACCTCTAACAATTAACAACATCTTTATGATCCACCAAACTAATTTAATTAATACATAAAGGAAAACTAACTTATAATTAAAAAAGACTGAAAAGATAACTAGACATGAAGCTCATAACATTACTCCCACCTTTCAAAATGAGTTAACCTCAAGCTGAGAGGGAGATCGAATCATTGTGTTTGTTTCACCGAATTCCGTCTTTCCTCCACTTCTAAACAAAATTCTTTTGCAACAACTGTTGCGAGTATAGCCCTCGTCATAGTTATAACACAATCCTTTTGCATGGTGTTTTAAAATTTGTGTATGGGATAGATGTCAGATTTGGGGGCTGGTTATCCTCAATCTACCGACCTGATTACCCATGAATGTGTCTTGTTATATAATTGCCTCGATCCATATGCAGTCAACATTCGTACAATCTTTACAAACTCATATCAATAACTAAGTCTTGTGGATCTTCAAACTTAATTGTTTATAAAATAAGGTAATATATATTGCGACATGCTACTGAGGTTGTGCTGACGTAACATAAGCGAGGAGAAAAATTTTTCAAATAAGCATCTACGAATCATGTTTGTTGAAATGTTATGATTGCATAAAGAGGATTGCTTGGAGCACGAACAAAATCGTATATTGAAGAATCATATGTTATTTGGCCATGTGAATGATGACACCAATAATTGGTAAATATTGCTCCTAATTGGGGACAATGGGAGTCAGAAAACTCTTGATCATGTCTTGGCTCATGAATTCCATGCAAGAGTCCATCGATCGAAATTACTTATTCATGGATACAAATGGGGATATATGGTAAAGGGTGAAATCCACTTGCACATAGAAAGGGAATGCAACTCAGATGTTTCAGTTAAGGAGACAGACCTTCCTCCTTCAAGGAGACACCTCATCTCATTCACTTCTTGGATCTCACACAACAATATCAAGAGTATGACAATTTTGATTTCCTTACTTTGGTTTATAATGCAGATGAGATTCTCTTCAATGTAAGTAAAGATCTCAAGGTATTCGAATTCTTACATGGACTTCGCAGGGACTTTGATTAGATTATAATTCAACACTAGTTACTACACATCAAATTCAAGAGGTAGCTAAGCTTGTGACTTTAAGCCAAGCTTTATAAACAAAATAATCTAGTATGTGACTACTATGAGCTAACATACTAGAGATACATGCGACAAACCATGAGTTTTCAAAGCTTAGAGAAGGAGCCACACCACGTGGAGGCAGAGGCTGAGGTAGAGTACAAGAGAGACCATCTCTATTTTGCATGGCTCACATGGAGTTTAGAGGATAGTAAATTTGGCAGTCTTAGTCCTGACTCTCTTACTTCATCAACTACTTTTTTTGTTGAGTTGTAAGTTTTATGAATATTTATGCAGAGACCATTGAGTCCACTTTTGGACCATCATCCTACTTTGCTCATACAGGTACTTCAAGTGCTCGTTCTACCACTACTCATTCACTTGCCCACTGAATTGTTCATTATGGTGTAAGATATCGCATGATTGGTTACTGATCAGGTTTTGTCTCATACTCACTATTATCTGGTAAAAACAAGTTAGCATTGCTGATGAATCTCATTCCTACATTGCAATGAAGGATTCATCCCACGTTCTTTTGTTACTTTGTCTGTTGTTCTTCACATTTCAAGGTTTGCCCACAAATTATTGTTTGTTAGTCATTTGAACTCTACAAAATGCTCAATCATTTTTTCTCATTGTGTCTTTCAAGAACTGCAAACAAGGAAAGTGATTAGCTCTGGTAGGATGTATGATAGCCTTTATATGTTTTATTTCAACACAGACTCTATGTATTTCTCAATTTCCAACTCTCTGTAGTTGAACTCCTACCATCACCGCTTGGGTCATCCATCTACCGCCAATATGCAAATTTTATTTCCCAATGTTCCTTTAAATGTTTTTAAAAATTCATTTGTGATGTGCGTGGAATTTTTAAACATATATGTATTTCATCTAAGCATATTTCTTTATCAAGTGCTACTCAATTTAATGTTATTCATATTTTTTACCAATATTACTCCATTTAATGTTATTCATATGATGTGTGAGGGTCTTGCTTTATCATTTCTCTTTTTATTCATCGTTGGTTTATCACCATCACATATTGTGTTTCTCGTACTACTTAGATTTATTTGACGCATAATAAAAATGAGGTTTTGTCTATATTTCAAAATTTTCATAAAACAATTTCTACAAAGTTTGGTGTGACCATTAGAATCTTAAGCTGCGATAATGACTGTGAATATATTGATACCCTCTTTGAAAATTATTTTGCAAATCAAGAAATATTGCATCAAACCACTTGTGTTCCTTCTTCAGCCCAATATGAGGTTGCTGGAAGAAATAATCATCACCTTTAGAAATTGTCTTTACTCTTTACCATGCACATCCTTAAATATAGCTAAGGGGATGCATTTTTAACTACCACCTATCTTATTAACCAAATGCTTGCTCGTGTTTTAGGCAATAAAACTCCAATACATACCATTGGCATCACTCTTACTCACTTCAACCCAAAACCTTTGGATGTTTATGCTTTGTTCACGTACATAACATTGCGAGATCAAAACTTGATCTGCATGCCCTCAAGTGTGGGTTTATCGAGCACTCATGACGCGGACGAATCTATAGGCGGCGGATAAACAGTGACTTAACCCTACATGTCATGCAAATCCGATGGTGTGAATTCAAATTAGATAATAAATAATCAAATCTCACGCAAATATTTCAAAGCAAGGCAAAATAATTTATTTAAGAGAACAAGCTTTGTTTTTCCTCCGCGTGGAAGCCCAAAGAAAGAGAGTGTGGCGAATAGACCCTGCAAATCTCAATAATAATCTAAAAGCAAACCCCACAATACAATATATCCAAGCAAATATGATTTTCAATCCAATAAATAAATGCTGAAAAATAATCGTCCAATACAACAAAACTCATCAAGTGTGGGCTGACCGAGGCAATGAAAATTTCAGAACCGTGCACGTTAAACGACGATCCGAGGTGGAATCGAAGGTGGGGATAACGATGTGGGTGGCTAGATTTGGCGGCGGGAAGCGGGATCGGGCTGGAAACGAGCAGATCCGGCTATGTGGAGGTGGATCCGGGCGACGGGAGGGTGGATTCGGCGGTTTGGAAGACAGATCCGAGCTGTGGGGATAGATTTGGACGTGGGGAAGCTTTTGGTAATTCCACGTAGGGAGGAGGTGAGTTGATTGGATGGTGGCAGCAGAGGAGCCGCAGTTGGGAGGGGTAATAAGGAAGTGATGGTGGCTGCTGGGAGGGGAATAAAGGGAGCGGTGGTGGCTGCTGGGAGGGGGGATTAAGAGAGCAACGGTGGTTGCTGGGAGGGGAAATTAAGGGAGCGGTGGTGGTTGTTGGGAGGGGAAATTAAGGGAGCAGAGGTGGCTGCTGGGAGGGGAAATTAAGGGAGTGGTAGTGATTGTTGGGAAGAGGAATTAAGGGAGTGGTGGTGGCTGAGAGAAGAGGGTTGGTCGGTTGCTGTTTGAGAAGGGAAGACAGCAAACGACCAACTATTTGGGAAGGCTTTGGGCGGCGGTAGAGGGGTGGGATGAGAGGGAAAGGAGGCTAGGGTTAGGGGATTCCTTGGGGAGGGAGATACGAGCCTAGGAGTCGTCACCTAGGGTTCGACGGAGTTGGCACCGTGGAGGGATCGCGGGAATCTGGGAATAACTTCTCCAAATTCTGTCATCCCTCAAATCATCCCCTACACATCTATTTATAATAATAATAGAATTAGGGCATCCCGCCATCGATGGCTATGATTGGCTGGAGGTGGGGTCACTCAAATACATCAAATAAAATGCAAAAATAACTAGGTGATATATGACATCGATTCGCAACGTGAATCCTGACGCATCCGCGGAGTCGGATCATCGATCTGGGCACGTCATATATAGTAAGTTGTCAATCAGCCCCAAACGGGCTCAAAACTCATTCTTCGTTGCAGGTCCATGTCTCTGCTCTGTATCAACTTGCTTACAAAAAAAGATTACAAATGTTATTACTTGCTAACCAAAACAATCTTTGTCACCATGGATGTTACATTTTGTGAATTTGACGCTTAATATAAGCCCTCACAACAAGATGAGTTTAAACCTAACTTGAAAGTGAGTCCTCCTACTCTTAACATGGATGTTACATGGATGTTACATTTTGGTGGCTGAGAGAAGAGGGTTGGTCGGTTGCTGTTTGAGAAGGGAAGACAGCAAACGACCAACTATTTGGGAAGGCTTTGGGCGGCGGTAGAGGGGTGGGATGAGAGGGAAAGGAGGCTAGGGTTAGGGGATTCCTTGGGGAGGGAGATACGAGCCTAGGAGTCGTCACCTAGGGTTCGACGGAGTTGGCACCGTGGAGGGATCGCGGGAATCTGGGAATAACTTCTCCAAATTCTGTCATCCCTCAAATCATCCCCTACACATCTATTTATAATAATAATAGAATTAGGGCATCCCGCCATCGATGGCTATGATTGGCTGGAGGTGGGGCCACTCAAATACATCAAATAAAATGCAAAAATAACTAGGTGATATATGAAATCGATTCGCAACGTGAATCCTGACGCATCCGCGGAGTCGGATCATCGATCTGGGCACGTCATATATAGTAAGTTGCCAATCAGCCCCAAACGGGCTCAAAACTCATTCTTCGTTGCAGGTCCATGTCTCTGCTCTGTATCAACTTGCTTACAAAAAAAGATTACAAATGTTATTACTTGCTAACCAAAACAATCTTTGTCACCATGGATGTTACATTTTGTGAATTTGACGCTTAATATAAGCCCTCACAACAAGATGAGTTTAAACCTAACTTGAAAGTGAGTCCTCCTACTCTTAACATATTCCTCCACCATATCCCACTTCACTATATACCCATCTTCCCTAGGAGAATGTTAGCCTAGGGGAAATTCCTCTTAAGCAAAATGAATTGAATGTTTATACAAGGACCAAGGGAAAACAGGCAAGTACATTCTATAATGCCAGAGCCAATTTAGGATGTGTCTTCCATGCAGCGAGTAACTCTAACGACTTATCAAACCACGAGAATCTTGGATCGGGAATAAATGAAATGCCTCTCCCTTAAAATATTTGATAGCAGAGTTTATACACAAGTACCACAACAAAAGTGGACCAAACTTAAAGAAAAGAGTAAAAATGTATATCCGCAGGGTATGATACTCACTCTAAAGCATAGAGATTATTTGATCTTAACACTCTTGCAATACATATTAGTAGAGATATTCATCTTCATGAAAAAATAACATGAGATTCAATCTCCCAAAGACAAAGTTATATAGAATCACACTCTCCTATTTTACAAATGCATCTACTTTGACACCCACTTTTGCGGTAACATCTTCCACGTATGAAGAAGACAGACCAAGGCCACACAATATTAGAACAACAACACTCAAGCTTTTATCTCACTATAGTGGGGTCAGTTATATGGATCCTTTGTCGTCATTGTGCCCTATCTTTAGATATAATCTCTAATGCCTAAGTACATCATGTATTCCCTTATAGTTTCATTCCAAGACCCGCACAAGATTAGAAATTTGAATAAAATCTATGAAAGTAAATAAGGTATCCATTCTATTTGTCTCTTTGAGAAAGAAAACCAATTCAGTTTGAGAAGCTATATGTGACAGGAGATGGAAAGCTATCATGGAAAAGGGCATCAAATCAATAGAGAATAAGAAAACAAGAAAAACTTACACTACTCAAAGGCCATCAACCTATTGGAGTAAAATGGGCACACAAAGAAAAGAAAAAAGTCAAGCATGTATACAAAGAAAAGAATATTGTTGAATGAAAAATTGAGAATTGCAAAGCAAGATTAATAGCAAAAGAATATAAACCAAATATGACATTAAATAAAAAGTGTCTGCATCTATCATCTGCATTGAGGTAATTCGACTCATCGTTTCTATTGTTTTTCGACACAAATGGTAGATATATCAAATGGTCATAAAGTTCGATTTTCTTAATGGATATCTTGATGAAGAGGTGTATATTGAGCAACCACCAAATTATACGAATGGTAAAAAATGGTGTTCAAGCTAAACAAGTCGATATATGGCCTAAAGCAAGCACTAAGAGCTTGGAACATCGGATTGATACTTATTTTGAGAAAAATGGATATGATTGGCACCTACATAAATCCTCGTTGTATATTAAAGAAAGCAAATGGGTCATCTTGCTTGTTTACCTTTACGCGGGTGATTTAATCTTTATGCATTCCATATATGTTTGAGGAGTTCAAGAAATTTTTTGAAATGATCTACATCGGTCTTATGGCATAGTTTCTCGACATTAAAGTAAATAAAAGTAATGATAGCATTTTTATTCCTCAAGAAACATATGCAAAAGATGTCCTTAATAGATTCAATATGGAGATATGTAAGTCGGTTAACACTCTAGACATTGTGCCTTTAAATTATGTAAGTGTGATGATGGTTAAGTGTTGATCCAACTCTTAAAAGCATAGTTGGGACTTTGAGGTACTTGACTTATAGAAGGCCTAACATTCTATAAGTCGTTAGAGTTACTCGCTACATGGAAGATCCATTGTCTACTCATATGATAGACACCAAAATAAATCAATGTTATATCAAAAGGTACAACCCATGATGGCCTACTTTATATTCCCTCAAATAATACTTGTTACTTTGTATTCAGACGGTGGAGGGTAGGTGGATATTGATGGTTGGAAAATCTACGAGGTTTGTTTTCTACTTTGGGTGTACAACCCCGTATTCGCGGAGAGGGGCCCCAAACAAGGCGTGAGACTTGTTGCGCGTTTTTTAAGCTTTTTGAGAGTTTTGCACTCTTGGGGGCCAATTTAGGGTCGACCTTCATAATATACTAGTAGGGGGATGCAATATTTGCCTCCCCCCGACTTGTTGTCAGGGGGCAGGTGCGGCGAGAGGCCGCCTCAGCTCGCAGGCCGCCCCAGCCCCAGGCCGCCCCAGCTCGCAGGCCGCCTCAGCTCGCAGGCCGCCTCAGCCCGCAGGCTGCCCAGCTCGGAGGACGCCCCAGCTCGCAGGCCGCCTCAGCCCGCAGGCCGCCTAGCTCGCCTAGCTGCGCAGGCCGCAGCTCTCCTAGCCGCCTCAGCCCACAGGCCGCCCAGCTCGCCGTCTCGCCAGGCCGCCGCCTCGCCAGACCGCCGCTCTCCAGGCTGCCGTCTCGCCAGGCCGCCGTCTCGCCAGGCCGCCGTCTCGCCAGGCCGCCAGGCCGCCATCTCGCCAGGCCGCCAGCTCGCCAGGCCGCCAGCTCGCCAGGCCGCAGCTCGTCAGGCCGCCTACTCGCCCAGCTTGGACTTCTCGCCTGACTTGAGGGTATGCCCCTGGTGGACTACGATTAGCTGCTTAGAACAGCGGGATTTGGCTGTTGGCAGGCCAACCCGGGGGGCATTTCGGTAATTTTTGGGGCAGCGGAGATTGGTTATTTGCAGGTCATTCTCATAAAACTATAAATAGACCCTTGAGGGTGCCTTGGGGAGATGGCTTGGGAGCCACTTGAATCCCTCTTTCTTCATCCTCCAACGCACCTAGTTCAGTATTGGCTCGGGAGGAGGAGATCACCACGGTCTTCCGGGTGTGAGGTGTGACCTTCACGCTAAAGCCGAGGGTCTGTTCCTAGTTTCCTGAGCCTTTGGTCTGTGACGTTCGCCTGAGTGCAGTAAGTGTGAGGTCACCCCTTTCAAGGGACCCCGAACTCCACAGAGACCGATTTCTCGGTTTCAACATTGGGGATACCTCATTCACTTGGGTATCCAAGAAGCAACTAATTGTCACTTTATCCTCATGTAAACCTGAATATGTACTTGTTGCATCTACCGCTTTTCGTACATTTTGGAAAAGAAGCTTGCTTACGGATATTCATTTCTCTCAAGAAGATCCCACAAAAGCTATTCAATGGAAAATTTACTTCAAGATTAATTCAAATACAAACTAAATGACTCCATTCTATAGATTGTAAGGACCCTATTAGAGTCTAGGCAAATTGAACTAAAATCACAGTTAATCCAAAAGGCTATTCAATAGATATCTAACAAGACATTGCTGAAATCATCTCACCGTAGAGCCTATGTAGTCAATGAAAGAATCAGCGTATCTTTCACATAGCTCCTCAGAGTAGTCATGCGGAGGTTTCTGAGTGCACATATCATAGATTGTCCTAATCAAAAGCAAAATACAAAGCACAACAGTTACTCTAAGCATTTATATGATAAAGAGAATGTCGAGATTAGAGAATCATAGCATACGTGTACAGCATAATGTACTCCTGAGAGTTAAACTGGGGCTCTGGATAACCCTCCAGGATGAGCTCCAGCTTTGCGATGCCCTTCCGTATAAACTCCCACCCTTCTTCAAGATCAATAATCCACCGATCAGATACTGACATGATTACGTGCAATCTTGAACTGGTTCAGAACCCCTCTTGAACTGGTTCAGAAAACAGAGCTAATCAAAACTCGGAGAAGTGGTAGGCAAAATCCATAGCTAATCTGAGTAACAAAGCGGAATACCTAACTCGGCCGATTAGGTCACAAGAAATTGCGGGGATCAAGTGTCAATGTGGCAGGCGATTGGAGGCGGGAGGACGGGGGATTTGTCGAGCTAGTAATCAACAAAAATCGCTACAAAGCCAGCATTGAGAGAGAACGAGAGGAATGAGAAGGAGAGAAAGAAAACGAACAGGCAAAAACCCTAGCACGGACCCTGGGGAGGAGGATGAGATTGGGCAACGCCGCAGCGGGAAAGCAAGAAGAGAGAATGGTGGGAACTCGAGCTGAAAAGCGAAGGATGGAGGGTTTATATATATTACTTTATTATAGCCCTTTCGCATAATATTGCGCGCACATTCAAAAAAATAAAATAAAAAGTAAAAACTCAAACAATTGTAATTTATTACGTAAATTTAATTTGAGTGCAAATCCCGAGCGTGAACGAATTTGTCCGATCAAATCTCATGTAGATGGGCGACGTTGTTATGATTAATTGTCACTCGTTAATAAATAAATTGTAGTCACAATATTATATTGTACGCATTTTAATGTTTGCACGATGACTTAGACTGTGTTTGGGAAACTGGCGAGAGCCGTTCCGGCGGGGCTGAGCCGGAGGAGAGAGAGGATCGCCGTGGCAACGGTGAACCAGTGCTCGCGGCGCCTCCAGCAGAGAACTGGCCCGGTGACACGCCGGGGAGGAGCGAGAAAACGGCTGATCACAACGGTGAACGGGCTCGCAGGTCCGGCGGAAAACGACGTCTTTTCTCCTGTTCACGCCGGCCATCGTTGAACGGAAGGCGCGCTGGTGTCCCAAACATATTTTCTCCTGCTAGTCCCGTCGGCCGTCGTGAACCGGAGGTCGTCGTTTCTTCCCAAACGCAGCGCCTCCGGCTCGTTCAGGTCGGCCGTCGTGAAAGGAAGGTCCTCGTTTCTTCCCAAACATCGCGCGTCCGGCTCGGTCCCCGTCGGAACGGCCTCTCGCCGGAATCTCAAACATAGCCTAATATTATAAATTCTAAGTGTTGGAGTGAAATGTCAATCTGATAATAAATTAGAAATGTATAATCCAATCTATTAAAAGCAATAACACGATTTCCTTTTCTCTCCCTACGGTTTTCATAATAGTATTGTCGCTCTTTACCGCTCCATTAAATTCCCTGCAACCCACACCCTTCTTTTATTCATGTAGGGGCTCGACGGTGAGAAGCCGCTGCTAGCCACTTCATCCTCTGTCCGGGGGTACGCAATTTTGTAATCCAGGTAAGATCGAACACTCTTCTTTGTCAATCAAGGTCGTCGGCTCCCTTTCTAGCCTCTGAGAAGTTTGACGATCCGTCGATCCCTCCTCGTCAGCCTTGAGGACCGACGACAGTCAAAGTTGTTCTCGCTTGGGTCTTCCTTCGCTTCTAAGAGGTGAGCATTGTTGATGATCCGACTATGTCGAGATGTGAATCCTAGTTAGTAAATGTTGTTTTCCTCCGGCTAGGCAGCTGAAATCATAATCCTAATCAGAAACTTTGTTATTGTCATGATTTTCGGCACTAATTAATATGTCGCTGAACACCTCCTTCTCGACCAACAAGACATTATGATTGCTCTTAAATAATCTTCATTTTTGTTGTGTGTCGTGAAAAATCAGTCCTATATCTTTTTGGCTCATGATTTGTAGACCTGAGCTTTGGTTATTAAAATGTCATTTTCATTGGTGTTCTTACATTGGGGAAGAGGTAGAAGCCTCTTGCCCTTCCTCCTTTGAGTCGTTCTTTCCGTTCATTTTTTTCGGCACGGGCATTGTTGTGATATATCTATCGAAACCCTAGGTGCGAATAAGTGTTTCTTACCTCAATTGTGTGGCTCTCGTAGATGCGGCGATGCGGCGATGCGCATGGTTTCTACTTTGTTGTATTTTTTTCGGCACGGGCATTGTTGTGATATATCTAACGAAACCCTAGGTGCGAAAAAAATACAACAAAGTAGAAACCATGCCGCATCGCCGCATACGAGAGCCACACAATTGAGGTAAGAAACACTTATTCTTTATGGATGGGCATATTGTTACGGGCTTATTTTCGTAACAGCGATAACTCGCCGGAATAGTGGTCGGAGGTGGAGATGATGGCGGTAGTGGGGGGGGGGGGATACCGTGGAGCCGGAACTGCGGCTGGCTAGGCGGGATTGCTCGTTGGAGGAAAGAGCCACCAAGATCTCACAAGGGGGAGAAGAACTAGATTTTTCATTCCTTCATAATCTCATACAAGACACTAAGGGTCTGTTTATAGAACCCTCGGGTGGCATACTCGTAAATACATGAAAACATTAAAATATTAAAACGCGCCTTGGCTCGATGCGTCATGACACAACATATAAGTTGACTTGAATGCATATAATAATAGACAACCACTGGTTGAGTTGTAACCGATCTGTAACATCTCAAACGCGCTTGAAAACGAGCTTGCTCTCAAGCTCGAACTCCACATGGTGACTGGAGCATCTGGCAGCTTGATCTTCCGCCAGAACAGTGCATGATATCACGTAATGACGGTGGCGGCGTCGGTGAGTAGCGGCGGCGCTGTTGAGAAGACGAGCGACTTAAGTAATGGCTTCGGCAAGGTCGATGGAGCGGTGAGGAGCAGCAGCAACAAGTAGGTCGGGGAAGAGACGGCCGACAGAAGGGACGGATATGTAGGTGGTGAGGTGACCCGAGGCATGAACGGTTCCCTCAGGGTTGGCGAAGCAGGGGCCGACGAAGCAAGTGTCGGTAAGAGATGCGTCGAGTTGATCGAGGCAAGTGGAGCTGGGTTTTTAGCAAGTATGTCTTCGAAGAGGATCAAATGGCTGCGCCGAGACGATGTATCTCATGAGAGAGTCGAGTAGCCTAATCATAAGATGAATTATTGTCGATAACATTGTGAGGTTAAAATAACGTTAATTAATTACTGAAACAGTAATCAATTAAAAGGTCGGCGTTTTAATGGTTTGATGTGAATAAGCAGCAGGAATAATGAAAAAGAACATATGGGAATGGAGTTTTAAATATATAAGGGGCATGAGATATGCGGGTTTTTTAAAAAATCAAAGTGGGGCTGCTGGTGTGGAGAGGGAGTGGGACCCACTGCCAATTAAAAGAAATTTAATGTGGAAGGGCTCCAAACAGTGACAGCTGCAACCAGCAAGGATTAAAAATCGTGAAAAAAGAGCGGTGCTCGATGTATCGTCGCAGGGCAGGGGGCTCGAGAGCGGAAGATGCTGGGCTCAATGAATTTTTTTTTTCGGGCTCAAGAGTGGAGGCAACGATGAATACGCCAAATGGTGGCTTGGTGCAGAGGTGACGACGGATGGAGATCGACGGGATGCCTGACGGGACGGGAGCGGGTTTGCAGACGCCGACGACCGGTGACGATGCTGGCGTGCGCTTTCGCTGCACACCCCGATGTGCAGGGACTGGACTGGTCCAGCAGCGGGTTTGCGTACGCCAATTTCGACGGAACTGCAGCGGCCGATTTGCTTTGTTGTTTTTTTGTGTATGGTTTTTGGCATCGATGGAGCGGGAGGAGTCAATCGGAGGCGACGTTTGAGAAGATGTGGTCGGAGGAGCTGATGTGGAAGAGTATTGCGAGGCTTGAGGAAGCAGAAGATGTGGCCTTGCTGTGTGGATGATGAGGCTTGATGTGGGGAAGGGGCCTGTTGGAGACTTTGTCAGAACAGGAAGTGTTGGCGGCGGAAGAGATGTTCCCTCTGATACCAAGTTATTACGGGCATATTTTCGTAACAGCGGTAACTCGCCGGAATAGTGGTCGGAGGCGGAGATGATGGCGGTAGTGGGGGGAATACCGTGGAGCCGGAACTGCGGCTGCCTAGGTGGGGTTGCTCGTTGGAGGAGAGAGCGACCAAGATCTCATAAGGGGAGCAAGAATTGGACTTTTCATTCTTGATAATCTCATACAAGACAATAAAGGTCTATTTATAGAACCCCCGGATGGCACACCCGTAAATACATGAAAACATTAAAATATTAAAACACGACTTGACTCGATGCGACATGACACAACATATAAGTTGACTTGAATGCATATAATAATATATAACCAGTGGTTAAGTGGTAACAGATCTATAACACATATCAAATAGCTTTGCATAACAATATTCTTTATAATTCATAAAATTATTATAACTATAAGGAATTGCTAATGTTGTTAGAAAGTTGTAATAAAGCAATCATCTAACTAATATATGTTTAACATAAATATTTTTAAAATTTTCCAAATAATTAGACCTTCAAAAATAGTGAAAGTGAGGGAACATATATACTCGTATATATTTACGAAATGAGAAATATCAATCATGTGAATATGAATTCTAGCCAATTAACTAATATGATGCACTACTTAAGATACACAGATAAGTTCATAAGTAGAGTAGCACTAGATGGAATATGATTAATAAGCACAATTGAGACCTCTTCTCGTGTTAGATAGAGCTGTACTATCTTTCTCATAAAGCATAGTGTGTTTTATGAGCCTCAGTTTTGGGGAAGATGACACTCCCTTTCAGAAATTTAGTAGATGGGATTGCGGGTTCGTACGACACTGGAACACCTAGGTTCATTAGTAGGGACTCAGATCATTAGATTAGAACTGCGCATCAGAAGTGACTCTACCTAACATTTAAAGAAGGACAGACATAAGTGTCGAAACTCGGACACAGGTTCAACTGAGTTCGGTCTGAGAGGGAACATTTCAAGTTACTTTGCTTGTCGTCGGGGGCACTAGGAAGGTCTATTCAAGCCTGATTTCAGCCCTATCTAGTTAAAGTGTTTGCCCACGAAAAGACCCGACGTGCTGCAACGAGGAGGTCTCGCCGCTCACCTGGAAGCGCGTGTTGCATCTTCCCATCCCAAAGTCAAAGGCTGAGCCCGACACATTAGATGGCACAGAGCAAGAGTTCTCCGAAAACCGAGAGCTCTAGGAGGCTTGGTCTGGCTCTCCAAGATGCTTTGAGAGTCTATTTATAGACAAACCCCAAACCATAGGCAAAATTGTCATTATGGCCCACAAATAGCGGCCTCCGTCTTTTTACTTTTGTTATTGGCACCCCTGATTGGTCTGCGGATAGCGAAATATCGATGTTTATGATGGTTATGGGCAAACCAAGGTAGGTTGCGAGCACGAAAAAAAAGGCGAGTTGGATCCTCTCCGCTGAGGCGAGCCCTAGAAGTAGGTGGGCTCGGTCCATCTGCGATCGTCTTGGTGTGTGGCTCCCTTGCCATGGGCCTCACTTCGGTGAGCTGGCGCCAAGTCGGAGAGGGCTGCTCGTCGCAGAGCGAGGTCGTCTCGCCTAACCCGAATTCTCTTGATGGGTTCGTCTCATCCTGGTTGGGTATAGTCATGGCTGGGGTTGCCAGATTGGGGTTGTACATAATCTTTGCTTCTTTGCGAGCTCGTCAGAAGTCGAAAAGAAATCATCCAACCCTGATTTGGCGAGCTCGGACCGTTGTCTGCCTTGACACGTCAACATCCCTTAATGACTACATAAATAAGATAGTGAGGGTGAGGTTAACCTTAACAGATCTTTTTGACCGACATGTCGCCCCTTTGATTCTCATGGACTCGCATGACTGGAACGATGTCGAAGCTGCTACCTTATTTCGCCTGATCGGCCGACCCGCTCCTGGGACTCGGCGAGGTCCTTTGGTGGTGATTCTGGGCGAGCTCGAGCTCCACAAGCCAGCGCAAGGCCGGCGGCCCCCTTTGACCTGACATCTTCTGCACCTTCTCCACAGCCCACGCCGTCCCAGGGAGTTGTGGTGTTGGCGTGCGATGAGGGCCAACACCTTTTGGGAAGTCGTTTTGCTACTATCATGGTATGTGAATATGTTCTTTCCTTGCCGCATCACCTCTTCCTTTGGTTACGCTGCTTCATGACATCCTAGGTTGGTGACGATATTACTGTTGTGAAGGCCCTGACGACTTCGACGGACGGTGGCAGTGCAGGCACGAAGAAGATAAGATTATCAAAGGGGAAAAATGGTCTCGCCCCCTGCACCAGCCGACGGTCTTTCTCCCCTCCAATCAGAAGGGGAGCTCGCGAGCAACCCTCCTTCGGTTGCGAACTCGCTCTGGCGCTCAGCTGGCGACAACTCCGCAGATCGTCGGGTTAATCTTGCTGACCCTGGAGGCCAGGTGGCCCCTCCCTCGGCGGTCAACACCGAAATTGTTGCCTTGCATCGCCGTCTGGAGGTGCGCGAGTCGAGTCGACCATGTATTGCTGAGAAATCATTGCTGATGAGGCCGCCCCGCGTCGATGAGGGTGGCGTCGCCTCACTTCATGGTAACCCCCTGATATCCATGCTCCACTCCCAGATTCCTTCTTATATTTGTCTCTCTTGCAAGTGCCGACTCACCATCTTCTCGCGATCTTTCGTCGTTGGGCATTCCCCCAGAGACGACTCCAGTTATGATATCCAGCCCACTTCGTGAACTGATGGCTGACACGCGGGTGGATAACAGTGACTTCAGTGCACCCTTGCTTAAGGTGCTCGCCGCTCCTGGCTTAGCCCTCGCCACCGCGGCCCACCGGGAGGTCAAGTAGGGGCTTGGCAAGGTCCGTGGCCATGTAGAATCACTGGAGAAGTACAACACGCAGCTAGAAGGCAACAATGGACTCTTCTTGCAGATGTTGGATGCTGAAGAGAGGTTCTGCGAGCTGGAGACACGCCGGAATGCGGCCAAGGATCATTTGTACAGATTTGGCCAGGTCACAGGCATAGTCGGCGAGGCGAATAGGCTGGAAGAGAACCTACGTAGGGGGTCAAATCATCTTCAACGAGCTCAGGAATATTTCCATGAAGCCTATAACATCACCTGAATGGCGCGTCATCTCACTCATTTGCACGTAAGGGGCCGAGGTGTGCCCATTCCCCTTAGGGATCAAGTGTCTTATTTGTTTTGTACTTGAATAGAAATATGTGAGATATTTTTACGTTGTTCAGGCTTTTGTTCTCGCACAGGGTTGCCGAGTAAAGGATACGTTTTTTGTACACGACGATTATAATATAAATCATTTGTTAGCCTATTTGTTTTCTGCTATGTATATTTTTTTATGCTTATTTTTTCGATGTGGGGCACGACGCGAGTCTGAGACTGTTGATCATGTGATTCAGGAGGGGCTCTAGGTGATCGCGAGCTGGGGGTGGGCTTGTTCAGCTGGGAAAACTTATAAATAGGGGGAGGGGGTCAGGGTTGGTGACATGTGTTGGTGCTACCATGGTGATCTGGAAGTGATCAAGCATGTGGTATCACTGCCAACGCAATATGAGTCTATGAGGTCCCACATAAGAGCTTTGAAGAAGTTGGAAAGGTTTGTGTTAGCCTTGCTCATATGTGATATGAGTGAAGGACCAAACCTATGACGTTCTAGACGTGGAGGAATTTCATTTCGGGACCTATATTGTGAATATAGATCAGCAGGTAAGTGATCGGTAGATTCTAAGGAGAATCCGTCGAGTATGGCTAAGTCATTTCGTCGAATGGAATGAATTTGTCGAATATCTCCCTCTTAGATTCGTAGAGTATTGTCGCGAGGTCTCAACGATTCGGCGAGTATCGTCAGGACGAGTCAACGCCTCTATCTTGGATTCGTCGAATAGCACCCCGATTCGTCGAGTATCGGCTTGGCATTTGGACAATTTTTCCTGACTCGATTCGTCCAATATGTCTGTGTTATCTCGACGAATAATTCATATTCGTCGAATATCACGGGATACTCGACGAATTCTGTAACTGCCAATTTTATTTTCCTTCAGTCCGGTTGGTAGGGTCTGCGGGTATCGGCCTTATTGGTTCTCTATATAAATACGATTTTACTGTAGAACTGAAACAGACGACTGTTCTCTCCCGACCTAATTTCCCGACGGCGATTTCTTCACGACGGAAGTGTTTTGATTCCGCGACCGTCGTCGATCCCTCCGACTGCCGACCATTGTCCTCCTTGTCGTCGACAGAAAGTGTTTCCAAGGCATCGTCTTTGTCGTTCTCGCCTCTCCTTTAACGGATCTAGCAATCTGTGGAGACGTCGAGGGCAAGCTTTCATCCGACCTAGATCTTGTGTGATAAGATTCTAGGGTTCTCCCTGCTCGTGTGGATATCCGTACAGGCGTGTACATTATTCTGCGTTTGAGACTCTAGCCATTGTTGAAGCCAAAATTGACCTCTGTGGAGTTTGGGGTCCCTGGAAAGGGGTGACCTCACACCTACTACACCCGGAGGAACGTCACGGACCAAATATCAAGAAGCTAGAAACAGACCCTCGGCTCTAGCGTGGAGGTCCCACCTCACACCCGGAAGGCTACCTGAGCACTTCCCCTCCCTAACCAATGCTCGAGCTAGGGTGCCTTGAAGAGCTCTCTCAACTCTACCAAGAAGAAGCTAAGGGAGGAGAAAACTAAGAAAAGGCCCCGCTCCAAGGCACCCAAGGGGGGTCTATTTATAGTTTTCCAAATCGCATGAACCAAAATGACTGAAATACCCTCACGCTAAATATGCCTCGGGTCAATAGAAATCAGCCACACCGGGGGGTAAAGGGGTAAAAACCCTACCCATCTAGGGGCCGAGCACAGAGTCTTGCCCCACCAAGCCGCGGGAAGGGGCGAGACCCCCGACCCCCCAAAAAAAGGGCCACTGGGGGAGGCCGATTTTCCCTCCCCCTACTAGTATATTTCAAGCTAGAGCCAAAATTGGCCACCGAGAGTGCAAAATCTCTAAAAATCTTAAAAACGTGTTTGTCTTGTTTATGGCCCACTCTTCGCGAATACGGGGTTGTACACAATCCCCGCTATTTTCGAGGTTGGTACAACCTCGGAAAGAAATGTCAAACCCCAACGTATTCGCGGAGTGTAACCTTCCTGCAGGGTCAAACTGCCATGCCAGCTATGGGAGCCTGGGTGGCGAGACCTCCTCCAGGTAAAAAACACTTCACCCCCCGGAGGGGTCAACCTGCCATGCCAGCTATGGGAGCCTGGGTGGCGAGACCTCCTCCGGGTAACGAACTTGGCTTCCACGAGAGATCAACCAGCCCTGTCAGCTAGTGAGAGCTTGATGGCGGAATCATCATCGGAGCCAAGGACTCGGCTTCCACGAGAGATCAACCTGCCCTGCCAGCTAGATGAGAGCCTGTCGGCGGAATCATCATCGGAGCTAAGGACTTGGCTTCCACGAGAGATCAACCTGCCCTGCCAGCTAGATGAGAGCCTGACAGCGAAATCCATCTCGGGATGAGACCTACCCCACCCTCCGAGAGATCAACCTGCCCTGCCAGCTAGATGAGAGCCTGGCAGCGGAATCTATCTCGGGGTGAGACCTACCCCACCCTCCGAGAGATCAACCTGCCCTGCCAGCTAGGTGAGAGCCTGACAGCGGAATCGATCTCGGGGTGAGACCTACCCCACCCTCCGAGAGATCAACATGCCCTGTCAGCTAGGTGAGAGCCTGACAGCGGAATCCATCTCGAGGTGAGACCTTCCCCACCCTCCGAGAGATCAACCTGCCCTGCCAGCTAGGTGAGAGCCTGGCAGCGGAATCCATCTCGGGGTGAGATCTACCCCACCCTCCAAGAGATCAACCTGCCCTGCCAGCTAGATGAGAGCCTGGCAGCGGAATCCATCTCAGGGTGAGACCTACCCCACCCTCCGAGAGATCAACCTGCCCTGCCAGCTAGGTGAGAGCCTGACATCGAAATCCATCTCGGGGTGTGTCACAACCCGCATTTTCTCATTAATAAAAAAATCAGAGCACGAGATAACTACGAGCTGTGATGCCACGTCAAGCAGGGGATAACTGCTGACGCTCAGGCGACACTCTAATCCTTCAAATCATAAGTTAAAATGAATAGAAAACTGATTTTTTAAATTAATTGGCCGTATCCCTCGGCTCAGTGGATCAGATAGTCCACGGTTGGAATACTATTTTTATACGTAGCGGAAAAATACTTCATTTATGCTTAACATCCTAAAAGAGCGCATAAGTGTCCTAAGAGGGCAACTTACACTATGCAGGACCCTAGATTTTAATTTATAATATTTATAAAGAAAACAATCTTTTTACGCATTTGGAAAATAATGATTGAACTTTCATAAAACATGCTGATCATGCAATACATATAGTAATCCTTCTATAGGTTTCAAGTTAACTAGCATAAAACATTCCCAGAGAGCAAGTGAAACTACCACAAAACAGGTAAACTAGCAGCTAAGCAAAGACTTAATATCACAAAGGAAAATCACCAACGAGTGTCAACAACCTGACACGAACTCGCTGGCGAGCATGTATGTCTGTACTACTACAAGGCTAAAGAACTACCTCAACAAGTGAGGAAAACTCCTGAAACTAGCCGCACAGCCGACTACAGACCTGAACCTGAGGCATTCAAAAGAAGAACACCTCAGCAAGAAATAATAAAACATGAGGCAAAGAAACATCAGATAATTATCGAATGAAAAGAGCAGAAAGAAAAAGGGTTACCAACCCTGCAAGAGAGATGCTGAAAATCTCAGCTAAAGAATCCAAAAAGGGACAAAATGTAAGTATAACAGTCAGTAAAGTGAGAGAAAAGCAACAAGTACTAAAACGTACCAAACTTCGCTCAAGCCTGCAGAGACAAAAAGGGAACATATATGCATCAAAAGAACAGTATGAAAGGAACTAACAGTCTTAAACTTGTAAATCGTTAGCACTGGCACAAATCCCAAACCTGTGTCGGAGACTAAGAACAGTCACAACCGAACAACCAGGTACAGGTGTCTCAAGAGTACTAAAGGGGCCGCCACAGGGTCCACACACATAGAGTTCCAACCTCTTACAGGAACCCAAAATGTCCAAATGAGGGAATGGTGGTGGCCACGGCTCGAACTCCCCCGGTACCATACTCCTTCAGAAACCCAGCTGCCACATGCTAAAGATCCACGATTCGGCGCCAAAACTAGCCGACAACACCACTTAGAAACTACCAAGTTCTACAACCAAAACCCGCCGAATTATTTTCCCCTACCCGCCGAATTATTTCCCCTACCCGTCGAATTATTTCCCCCTACCCGCCGAATTATACTTAAAATAAATTCTGATAACTTCCTAGTTTAGACCGATCACAAGCCCTAAACTAGGAATATTCCTATCTCACCTATTCTACGACAAGGAGAAAATAAAATAAAGCAAAAAAAATACAACTCATGGAGGCGCGCAAGAGGGGAGAAACTCACTTGCCTCAAATCGATCTTGAAAACGTCCTACCAAAATACTCCAACACGTAGATCCGTCCAAAAGGGGGCACGCGGAGACGAGATCTACGAAAAAAAACGGACAACGGGGGTTAGGGCCGAAAAAAACTAAGGCGAAACGGTCACCGAAACGGGAAAAACTTACCGCGATCTCGAAGCTCTCGCCGAGAGCTTTCCAACGCCGCGATCGGATCGAAAATCCGTCCACCGGATCGGCGGTGGCGGCCGCCGGAAGATTCGCGAACGAAGAGGTTCCGCACACGCCGAAAAATGTCGCACAGGGGGGCTGCTGTTCGGGGAAGAAGAAAGGAGTTCTCTCTTCTTTAACTTATATAAATATATATATAATTAATAATAATAATAATAATAATATATTTATTATAATAAAACATATTAAAAAGTGGGGGGGGGGGGGGCCGATCGGTGAGAATGACTCTCACCGATTCGGTGAGAATCATTCTCACCGATTCGGTACTATTATTATATATATATATATTTTTATATATATTAATTAATTCTTTATATATATAATAATAATATTTATTATTATTTAAAACAAAAGATATAACATATATCGTTACGGAGGGCCAAACGCGCGCCGAATCGAACGAAATTCGCACCGTAGGCGAATGACGACGCTACGAATCCAACGGCGAAGTCGAATTCCGACGCACCGTTTTCGAGATAATAATTTCTAAAGTTAACGGCGTACGCGAACACATACAAACTTCAATCGCGCGCCGAGCCTCCAAAAATGCTCGGAACGCGACGAAACTTGACGAGCAAGTCTAAAATTTGCCGATCTAATTTCCTAACGTAAAATTTTCCACTCCCAACGCAAATCCCAAAATTTGGCCGGTCAAACCTAAAGAACGCAAACGCGCTACGACAAAGTCGGTAACAAAATCCGACGAACAAAACTCGGGCAAAAACTCCCGAAGCCAAAAACACAAGCATTCCCCAAGAGGCTCCACCGAGTCACCAAACAGACTCCGGCTCGCTAGGGAATCTTGCTACCAGGCATCACCAAGCCACGCAGGGAACCTAAAGAGCTAAGAGCACGCTCTAACAATGTCACATGACCAACACGCGCTAACATAACGCTCTGACGTCATAATACGTCAAATAAGAAATTAAATAAATCACTGAAAAATCGGGGGGCGTTACAGTCACTCCCCCTAAAAGAAAGTTTCGTCCCGAAACTTTACGCATAAAACACTTCTACCAAAGAAGGGAAAGAAAATAACCAAGGGTTATCGAATGCTTACCGAGCACAGCTAGGAGAACAAATGAGGATGCGCCTCCCTCATAGCTGACTCCAACTCCCAAGTCGCGCTCTCCACGTCTTGGTTTTTCCACAGAATCTTTACCATCGGTATTGTCTTTCTCCGCAACACTCGATCTTGCACATCCAATACACGAATAGGAACTTCCACGTAGGAAAGATTAGGCTCCAACTGGGGCACTGCATCCAGAACTTGTCTGTCACTTAGCACGCACCTCCGCAGTTGGCTCACGTGAAAAACATTGTGCACACCAGGAAATTTGCGGGCAATATCAACTTGTAGGCTGACACACCAATCCGCTCCACAATTTCAAATGGTCCCACATACCTCGGGTCCAACTTATGGTTCTTACCGAACCTCTTCACTCCAACCATCGGGGAAACCTTAAGGAATACCATGTCCCCCACAGAAAATTCCAAAACGGACCTACGCCGATTGGCGTTCTTCTCGTATCGCTCTTGAGCTATCCGAAGCTTCTCTCGAATAAGCTTTACAGAGACTTCCATTTCTTCTAAGGCATCTGGACCTAACATCGGCCTCTCACCAACCTCAGCCCAAAATAGAGGAGTTCTACATCGTCTTCCATATAGCGCTTCGAAAGGAGCCATTTGCAGACTCAATTGATAACTGTTATTGTATGCGAACTCCATCAATCTCAAGCGTTCATCCCACGCTCCTCCGTGGTCTAATATATAACAACGGATCATATCTTCCACAATCTGATTAACACGCTCCGTTTGACCATTGGTCTGTGGATGATATGCGGTAGAATACCTCAAGTCAGTTCCCAATCCTTCTTGAAGGCTCTTCTAGAAACGAGACGTAAACCTGAAGTCTCGATCTGATACTATACTTACGGGTACTCCATGTAACCTGATAACTTCATTCAAATATAGTTCCGCTATCTTTTTCATCGAGTAACCAATCTGAAAGGGTACGAAGTGCGCACACTTTGTTAATCTATCAACAATCACCCAAACAGAGTCATGCCCTCGGGGAGATCTCGGCAAACCAGTAATGAAATCCATTGAGATACTCTCCCACTTCCAAGTTGGAATCTCTAAAGGCGCTAACTTTCCACCAGGCCTTCCATGATTAGCCTTAACTCTTTTGCACGTAAAACATTCTGACACAAACCTTGCAATGTCACCCTTCATCCCAATCCACCAGGCAATCTGTTTCAAGTCCTTATACATTTTTGTAGACCCTGGATGGTAGGCCACACTTGAACCGTGTGCCTCACTGCACAACTTATCTCGAATATCTCCAAAATTGGGGACGCAAAATCTACCGCGGTACTTTAGAGTACCCGCGTCATCGATCGAAAAGTCAGGCAGCTCCCCCTTCTCAGTCCTATTATGAAGGTGCAGTAGATCAGGATCGTCCTTTTGATGAAGCCTCGTAAGAGAAATCCATGAAGGATCAGACACTTCCAAACTGCTTGGCGAGTCACATCTACCAACTGAAATATCCATTAAAAGGAACTCTTCTACTAACAACTCAGTGGAGAGATTGAAAATTTTCCCTGTCTTCCTGCTTAAGGCGTCGGCTACCACGTTAGCCTTACCTGGATGGTATAAGATCTCCACTTCATAATCAGCCACATACTCTAACCATCTGCGTTGGCGCAAGTTCAACTCCTTTTGAGTGAAGACGTACTTCAAACTCTTATGATCTGTATAAATCTTGCACTGCGCGCCATACAACAAGTGTCTCCATAATTTCAATGCATAAATAACTGCTGCGAATTCCAAGTCATGTGTAGGGTAGTTCCTTTCATGAATCTTAAGCTGTCTTGACACATACGCAATCACTTTTCCTTCTTGCATCAGCACACAACCAAGACCCACGTGGGATGCGTCCACGTAAACGGCATAGTCTAATCCTTCCGTAGGCAATGTCAATATCGGAGCAGTGCACAGTCTATTCTTTAGCTCTTGGAATGCTTCTTCGCACTTATCGCTCCACACAAATGCTGCATTTTTCTGCGTCAATTTGGTCAATGGCGCAGATAATGTAGAGAAACCATCTACAAATCTTCTATAGTAGACAGCCAACCCTAGGAAGCTTCTTATTTCTTTGGGTGTGGCAGGCCTCATCCATTCCATAACTGCGACTATCTTTTCTGGGTCGACAGAGATTCCGTCCTTGTTAACCACATGACCCAGGAAAGAAACCTGAGGCAACTAGAACTCGCATTTACTTAGCTTGGCGAACAACTTATGGTCCCTCAAGGTAGATAAAACTAGACGCAAATGTTGGTCATGCTCCTCAACATTGCGTGAATACACCAACACATCGTCTAAAAATACGACTACAAACTTGTCCAGAAAGTCCTTGAAGACCCTGTTCATCATGTCCATGAAAGCAGAAGGTGCGTTGGTCAAACCAAACGACATCACCAAAAATTCAAAATGTCCATGTCTGGAACGGAAGGCAGTCCGCGGGATATCTGATTCACGGATCCTTAACTGGTGGTAGCCCGAACAAAGGTCAATCTTAGAGAACACGGCGCTGCCTCGCAGTTGATCAAACAAATCATCTATCCGCGGCAACGGATACCTATTCTTGATCGTTACCTTATTTAGCTCTCTATAATCGATGCACAACCTCATCGAACAAAACGGGAGCACCCCAAGGCGAAGAACTCGGCCTTATAAATCCGTTCTCAAGCAACTCGTCTAACTGGATACGCAACTCCTCCAGTTCGCATGGGGCCATCCGGTAAGGCGCCTTGGCAATAGGACGCGTACCCGGCTCCAAATCTATAACAAACTCCACGTCTCGATCAGGCGGGAGACCAGGAAGGTTAGCTGGAAAGACATCAGAAAAATCACGAACCACCGGGATCTCCTCCAAACACGACAAACTAACCTTGGTTTCTAAAACCGAAACCAAACAAGCAAAACATCCGGAATCTACAAGCTTCCGAGCACATACCGCCGATATAGTCGGAGAATCCTGGCGCGGATAACCGTAAACACTCCCGGGCTGACCGTTGTCCATCCTGAAGTCCAAGCGTTTACCCTTGCATTGGATCACAGCATCATATCTGGACAACCAGTCCATGCCTAGGATCACATCGAAGTCTTCCAGATCCAACAGCTTCAAATCAGCAATCGCGAGAAAATCGCCTAGTAAAATCGGACAACTCTGAATACCCTGATCCGAAACTACAGATTCGCCTGAAGGAAACTTGACACAGAACGCATCACCAACACGATCGAGATTCAAACGGTAACGCTCTACGAAGGCCCTAGCCACAAATGAGTGGGTAGCGCCGGAATCGAACAGAACACGCGCCCAGCGGTTCTTTACCTTAAATCGTCCTATAAAATTGCACACGCAACTAAGGAAGCGAACGCTCAAAACTATAATTATGAGCTAAACATTAAAACTAGGGGAGAGTCTAACCTGATATCACTTGCGTGGATGCCTGAGCTTCCTCCATAGAGACCACGTTCAACTTTCCTTTTCCCTTGTCCACTCGCTGCGGCGGCGGCAAGGCCTGAAGAGGAACTGGCTGCAGAGTAAGCTGAGCTTGCGGGCACTGATACTTGAGATGACCCTCTTGACCGCACAAGAAACAACTCCTCGCCTTCTTCCAGCAATGGGCAGCATCGTGCCCCGGCTTCTTGCATACAGAACAAAACAAGTCTTTCTTTGGGATACCTTGGATCACATGAATCTGATCTTTCTTCTGAGCTCCTAATCTTTGATAGCACCTTTCCAATGGATGGCCCGGACGGCCACAGAAACTGCATACCTCTTTGTTTCTCTTCCTCGGAGTAGCGTCAGGGACCTGAGTACTCTTACCTTCATCAGACTTTCTTTTATCTTTTCTCAGTTGTTGACCTCGATTCTTGGCGTTATCAATTGCCTCTACCTTTAAGGCAGCTTCCACCATACCAGCATAACTTGAGGTCGCATAGGCACTTGCTAATTGCTGGACGTCACTCCTTAGTCCATCCAGAAATCGCTTGCTTCTATTTTCATCGGAACTCACCAAGTCTGGGGCAAATCGGCTTAGCTTACTAAACTCGATTTCGTACTCACTAACAGTGAGCTGCCTCTGCTTTAAGTGCAGGAAATCATTCATCAGACGGTCCCTCTCGACCGATGGCAGAAACTTGCTCAGAAGTAGCTCTGTTGGGTATATTGGTCAAATGTACCTGATTTGAAGAAGCCTCACCCAACTCAATGATATACATCATAATGTATTTGATGTCTCTTTGAGTTACTTGTGCAGGTTAAGAAAGTACTGGACTGAAGCAAAAAGTTTCTAAGTCCATGTGTCGACACCCAGAGGGAAAGTGTCGACACTCAAGAAGACTTGTGTCGACACCCAGACAAGCAGTGTCGACACTTGGAGTCATTGTGTCGACACCTGGGATGCAGAGTCGACACCAGACAAAAAGTGTCGACACTTGGAGCTGTGTCGACACTCAGTGAAGAAAAGTGCAGACAGAATGTGTCGACACAAGGAGCTGTGTCGACACCCAGTGAAGCTGTGTCTACACCAGAAAGTGTCGACACTTGGAGCTGTGTCGACACTCAGCAAAAGTCTGCAGAGACTAAGTTAAAGTGTCGACACCCAACACAGTGTGTCGACACTATGCAGAAGAGTCAGCACTTGAAGTAAGTGTCGACACTCAGAACAATGTGTCGACACTCAACAGAAAGAGTCAGCACTTGAAGTATGTGTCGACACCCAGCACAATGTGTCGACACACAACCAGTAGAGTCAACACTTGAAGTAAGTGTCGACACCCAGCACAATGTGTCGACACTTAGCTGAAGATTCAACACTGGAAGAAAGTGTCGACACATGAAGCTGTGTCGACACTTAGCAAAGAACACAAAGAACAACAAATTATTCTAAGTACAAGTGTCGACACTATGGGAATGTGTCGACACTCAGCTGAAGTCTTAACAAGAAGAAGGTGTGTCGACACAAGGAGCTGTGTCGACACTCAGCAAGATTCAACATAGAAGACTATGTGTCGACACCAAGAAGCAGTGTCGACACTTGACAGATTCAACACAAGAAGATGTGTCGACACAAAGGAGATGTGTCGACACATAGAAGAATTCAGCAAAAGCTAGGAGAACAAGTACTTGTGTCAACACTCAATTTCAGTGTCGACACGTGCAGAAGAATCTGTGTCGAGACATACAAGGAGTTGTGTCGACACCTTGTAGACTTGTGTCGACACTTACACAACATGTGTCGACACTTGGACTATAAGTGTCGACACTTAAATACAGAAAGTCTCGACACTTACAGATAGTTAGAGATTTTTAAGAAGTGACTGGATGACTTGACAGCTGCCGTTCCAGCCGGTCTACAGCAACTGTCAGAGATGTCAGAAGTCAGTTATGAACCGGACCAGCCGGTTACCATGAAGAAGGCCTATAAATAGGCACCCACAGTTTACAGAAACTGTTGTTGAAGTTGTTGATCAGATTATTGTCAAGGTTGATCATATTGTTGAAGTAATTATTAAAGTGGTACAAAGAGTATCAACACAAGAAGATCTAGCAGTTCAAGTGCAGATCTAAGAAGTTGGAGAGAGAGGGCTCCATCCAAGAAATCAGCCTCTGGAACTAGGCTGAGAAGAAGGATTCAGATTCAATTCTGGATCTTAAGTGGCAGAGGTCAAGGAACAACTGCAGAGGATTCAGTCTTATTCAGTTCTACTCAAGAAGCTTTGAAGAAAGCTAAGTCAGGGTGAATCCAACTGAGTTCTTCCAAGAACTCATAAAGAAACTCTCAACTCCCCTCTTTTATTTCTGAGTTGTAGAGTCAATATTTGTAAAACATTTTTATCTTGTAGGATCCATTGGATCTGAGTGATTTGTAAGCCTATAATTATAAAGGCCGAGGGTAGGGCTTGAGAGCCTGAGTGTAGGAGATTGAGATCTCTGAGTGTAGGCCTTGGTTGGCTGAGTGTAGGCCTTGATTGGCTGAGTGTAGGCTTTGGGATAAAGCTGAGTTGTAAGGCTTTGGGCCTGAGGTGTAGGAACCAATTTGGGTTCTGAGACAGTGGAGAAGTTTGGCCGAATATAGTACACTGCTAGATAGGCGAAGGGGGAAAGTGGATGTACCCATATCTTGGGGAACCACTATAAAACACTGTGTGCTGTGCTGTGATTGTGCTGTGGATTAGCTGTGCATGTTTTGTTATTGCTGTTTGCTGTGCAAAAGTAGTTAGAAATCTGTGATATAACTGTTTGGCTGCCAACAAAGTTAGAAAAGGATTAGGTCACCTATTCACCCCCCCCCCCTCTAGGTGTTTAGGTACCATATCTTTCAAGTGGTATTAGAGGGAGGTTCCTCAAAAAGGACTAACAGTCTGAGGAGATCCTGTTTGGCAGATTCAGTGTAAGGGAAAACACAGATTCAAGAAATTCAAGAAAATCAAGAAACATGGGTTCCTATGAGAATCACAAGGAATTGGGTTCCATGAAATTACTCATATGCAGGAAGGAGATCTTTGGATCTGGAAAGAAAGGGTAAGGCTATTTATGGAGGCCTCAGACCCTAGAATCTACATCACAGTAAAGGAAGGGCCTTATGTGCCTATGAAGATTTCAGTTCTAGATGCAAATCAGAGAACTCCAAAGGATTTCTCTGAGATGACTAAGGATGAAATTGTCCTGGCCACCATGGACAAGAGGGCACAAAACATAATAGTGAGTGCCATTGATGATGCAACTTTTCAGAACCTTATACATTGCAAGACAGCCAAAGAGATGTGGGACACTCTTATAGTGTATATGGAAGGATCTGAAGAAGTTAGGCAAGATAGGAAATTCTTGCTAAATCAGGAGTATGAGAGTTTTAGACAAGGTAGAGGTGATAGCATAACTGAGTGCTATAAGAAATTTTACAGAATAGTTAATGAACTCATGTCTTATGGAAGAGAGTTCAGTAACTATGAACTAAATGACAAGTTCCTAAGGTCCCTAACCAAAGATTGGGACACCAAGATCTGTGCCATAAGAGAAATGGCTAAGTTGGGGGAAATTCCTCCCCTATACTGTTTGGCAAGTTATTGTCATATGAGATGCAGTTGACAGTAAGAAAAGAGGAGGAGAAATCAACAAGGACTGAGCATAAGGAAAGAACTGTTGCTTTCAAAACAGAAGTTCCCAGAAAGTGCAGGAACAAGTCTTCAACTCCACCTCCAGAGGTAATTGAATCAGAGTTTGATGAGTCTGTCAGCACAAAGTCTAAGAGCAGTGAAAGTGATGAAGACTTTGCTGCTTTCACTAGACACTTTCAGAAGTTTTTGAAAAAGAAATAGTGGAGGTCAAGGCCTTCTACATCACAAGAAAAGGAAGACTCTTATCAAAAAAAGAGGTCTTCAAAGAATGACAAGAAAAGGACAAAATCAAGCAAGACAACTGGTTCAAAGATTGTTTGCTATTGCTGCAATAGACAGTGCCATGTTATTGCAGATTGTCCAGAGAAGAGAAAGGAATCTGGTGACAGGAAAAAGACTCATTTCAAAGGGAAGAAAGAAAAGTCTTTTGTTGCTAAGAAGGAGAAGACTCTATCAGATATCTCTTCTTCAGAAACTGAGTCTGAGGCTGAAGCCTACATAGGGCTGTTTGCTGAAGAAGAAGAGGAAGAATTCATGCAGATCTTGGAGTCAATTTATGAACAAGAAGACAGTCATTGACAAGGGCTAATGGCTTTGACAGAAAGTGCCAAAATCCTGGAGCAGCCAGGACCCAGTCAGGTACTAAGTTCAAGTTTAAATTCAGGTTCTTGTTCTAGTTCAGAATCAGATTCTTCTTCATCAAGTGATGAGAATATATCTGAGTCTGAGGAAGATATTCATCAGCTTATAGATGAATATAAGGTACTGTTGCAAGCCTACAAGAAAAGCAAGACCCTAGCCAAAAGTCAGGCAAAGGAAATTGCTGATCTTAAAGCTGCTGCAACAGATTTTGAGAAGCAATTTGATCAAAAACTGAATGAGGTAGCCAGGCTGAAACACATTACTGTGATTCAGATGAGAACTATCACCTATAAGAATGATCAAATTAAGAGACTGGAGATCAATCTTCAGAAAGAGAGAGAGTTTGTTGCTAGTTTTTCAAAACCTAAATCAGTGTTACCTTTAATTGATGAATTTGTTCATCATAAAGGCAAGGCTGGACTGGGTTTTGTTAGACCTGCAGGGACTGAGCAGTCCAAGTCTAAGTCCAAGGGCAAAGCCCCAACATTCAACAAGCCTGCTGTAGTCAAGACAACCAAGGCAGTACCTAAGCAAAGGTACAATAAGTTTGAATGTTGGTGCTGTGGCAAAATTGGCCATTTTGCAGTAGACTGTTGGCACAATGTGAGTGCCAAAGTGAGTTCCAAACTACCTGTTGGAAAGCCAGTAGGTAGGTTTGACAAATTGCAAACTAACAATCACCAAGGACCCAAGAATACTTTGGGTTCTAAGGTTCATTAATTTGTTTTGCAGGTGAGTCCAAGTGGCCATACCCCTACATGGTACTTGGACAGTGGATGTTCCAGACATATGACTGGAACTAGGGGCCTACTGAAGGACTACATTCCAATCAAAAATGGTCCTAAAGTGACCTTTGGTGATTCTGAAAAAGGGATCATCAAAGGGTTTGGTAACATTTCTTCAAACTTAGTTACCATTACTCAAGTGGCTTATGTTAAAGGGTTGAAACACAACCTAATAAGTATAAGTCAATTAAGTGATGTAGGGTATGACATCTCATTTGTTAAAATGGTTGTCATATCAAGAGGTCAAGTGATCAAGAGATCATTTTGACAGGATATAGGAAGAGGAATGTCTACTGCCTAGACATTATGATTGAGAATAATGGTTCTCCAGTTTGTCTTGTAGCTGATGAGACAGTCTCTCATTGTGTCAAATGGCACAAGAGGCTAGCCCATCTTAACTACAAGACAATTAGCAAACTCTTTAGTAAAGAGTTAGTGAGGAATGGTCCTCAAGTTAAGTGTGTTAAAGATGACATTTGCTCAGCTTGTCAAAAGGGCAAGCAGACTAAATCCACCTTTAGAAGCATAGATAACAAAGATGCTGTGAGGTGTTTATACCTCTTGCATATGGATCTTTTTGGTCCAATGCATGTTCACAGCTTAGGTAGGAAGGTTTATACCTTTGTAATTGTAGATGACTACTCAAGGTTTTCCTGGGTGTTCTTCTTAAGACAGAAATCTGAAACACCTAGTGTCTTCTATAACTTTGTCAAGCAAATTCAGAATGAACTAAATAGTACAGTGGTCAAAATTAGAAGTGACCATGGTACTGAGTTTCAGTCTGAAAGCATGACAAAACTATGTGAAGACTTTGGGATATTTCAAGAATTCTCTTCACCTAGAACACCTCAGCAAAATGGCATTGCTGAGAGAAAAAAATAGGACCTTGATAGAGGCTGGTAGAACCCTACTAAGTGATACATCACTGCCAGAGTATTTCTGGGCTGAAGCAGTTAACACTGCATGTCATGTTATAAATAGGGCTACCATCACTAAAGGGCTAAACAAGACCCCCTATGAAGTTGTGAAAGGCAGGAAACGAAATCTATCCTATTTCAGGATCTTTGGTTGCAAATGCTTCATACTTAACAATGGGAAGTCTTACATAACTAAGTTTGCTGCCAAGTCCCAAGAGGGAATTTTTGTTGGGTACAACAACAATAGTAAGGCTTATAGAGTATACAACTTGACTACACAAGTTGTAGAGGAGACTGTACATGTAGTTTTTTATGAGACTAAACTTGTTAATAATGAGTTGTCTAGTAGTGTATGCAGCCCCACAGGTTTAACAAAGAAAATGAACAAGCTTACTATAGAAGAAGAACCTGCTGCAAGACAGCAAGTTGAGGAGAGTAGCTGTTGTCCAGGGGGAGAACTACATGTGTCAATTGCTGAAGAAATACAAGGTATACAGCATGATGGAGATGTTGAAGAGGTTCAACCAGAAGTTAGGATGCCTCCAGCCAATAGGCATCTTAGAGATCATCCAGTAGAGCAGATTATTGGAGATCCAAGACAAGGAGTTCAAACCAGGAGCAGATACATGAATGCAGCAATCTACTCCAGCTTTTTGTCTCAAGTTGAACCTAAAAGATTTGAAGAAGCAATAATGGATCCACAATGGACTGAAGCAATGCAAGAAGAGCTTAATCAGTTCAAAAGGTGCAAGGTTTGGGAACTGGTTCCTAAACCTAAAGACCACAATGTAATAGGAACTAAGTGGATCTACAGGAATAAGATGGATGAACAAGGGGCCATCATTAAGAATAAAGCTAGACTGGTTGCTAAAGGATATAGGCAAGAAGAAGGTATTGACTTTGATCAAACCTTTGCTCCAGTAGCCAGACTGGAAGTCATAAGGATGTTCTTGGCCTATGCAACCTATCAAAGATTCAAGGTTTACCAGATGGATGTCAAGTCAGCATTCTTAAATGGTAATCTTAAGGAAGAAGTCTATGTGGAGCAGCCTTCAGGTTTTGTTGATCCAACTCTACCTCATCATGTCTATAGACTTAGGAAAGCTTTATATGGTTAAAGCAAGCCCCTAGGGCTTGGTATGAAACCCTATCTAGTTTCCTCATTGAGAACAAATTCTCAAGGGGGAAAATAGATAAGACTCTATTCCCTAGGGAATCTAGAGGCAAAGTCATACTTGTCCAAATATATGTGGATGACATTATATTTGGGTCTACTGAAAGCAGCCTTTGCAAAAAGTTTGCAAAACTTATGCAAGGTCAGTTTGA
Organism: Platanthera guangdongensis; assembly: GCA_039583875.1. NCBI lineage: Eukaryota > Viridiplantae > Streptophyta > Magnoliopsida > Asparagales > Orchidaceae > Platanthera > Platanthera guangdongensis. The sequence goes on from CM077157.1 coordinate 24,370,499, forward strand.
GATGAGTAGTATGAGAGAGCTGAAGTTTTTCTTGGGTCTCCAAGTTAAACAGACTGAGAGTGGTTTGTCCATTTATCAGTCAAAGTTCACCCTAGAACTCATAAGGAAGTATGGTATGGATTCATCCAGTACCATGAAGACTCATATGGGATCAAGTATGTCTCTTAGCAAGGATGATGCAGGGAAACCTGTAGATGAAACCTTGTATAGAGGGATAGTTGGCTCCCTATTATACTTGACTGCTAGTAGACCAGACATCATGTATGCTACATGTGTTTGTGCAAGGTATCAAGCCTGCCCTAAAGAGTCTCATTTGACTGCAGTCAAAAGAATATTGAGATATCTAAAGGGCACTCCCTATCTAGGCCTCTGGTACCCTAGGAATGGAGATTTTGATCTAACAGGTTATACAGATGCAGACTGTGCAGGATGCAAAGAGGATAGAAAGAGTACTACTAGAACCTATCAATTCCTAGGGGGGAGACTAATTTCATGGAGCAGCAAAAAGCAGACTAGTGTGACTATCTCCACAGCTGAGTCAGAGTATATGGCTGCAGGAAGTTGCTGTGCTCAACTTCTGTGGATTCAACATCAGCTAGAGGACTATGGATTTCAGGTAAGTAGAACTCCACTTTACTGTGATTCTACAAGTGCTATTTCAATAGCTAATAACCCTGTATCTCATAGTAGAACAAAACATATTGAGATTAAATATCACTTTCTTAGAGAACATGTAGAAAGAGAAGATATTTCACTTGAATATGTTAAAACTGATAATCAGATAGCTGACATGTTTACTAAGCCCCTAGAAAAAGCTAAGTTCAATAGATTCAAAATTGAACTAGGAATGATAAACTTAGAATAAGTTTACAGATTTGAAAATGACTAAGTCAAAAGGTGTCGACACATAGACAAGTCTATGTCGACACAGAATAGTGGTGTCGACACTTCAGGAAAAAGGTGTCGACACATCTAGGAATGTGGTGTCGACACTTCAGAATGTTAGTGTCGACACATGTCCAGTAGGTGTCGACACATCCTATGTGGTGTCGACACTTATGTTTTACTCAGAATTTTCTAAGTAAAGTCTCGACAATGTGTCGAGTTATGTTGTGTCGACACATAACCAAGTGTCGACACATAATATCTGTTGACTAAACTTGTATCGACACATGTGTGTCGAGACATTATAAGTCAGTGTCGACACTTATTGCCAGTGTCGACACATCCTAAGATAGCTGTCCCGCCTGTTCATCTTCAAAATTAGACAGGTATAAATAGGGTTCTGTCTTTGTTTGTCGACACGCTTTCAAAGTTTCGAGACCAAAACTACTGTGTCGACACCTCTCTTTTCTAAAGATAAATTCTACAAACCCTAATGACACCTAAGCTTGAGGAGAATGTTAACGAAGGCTATGAGCTTGTGCGCGGCGCATTCGACGATGCAGATGCAGAAATTCAGGCGGTAGTAACCCTAGTCGCCGATTCTGGTCTAGAATTTCTCTTATCTGAACCTACAAAGATTTGGAAGAAGGAAGTTCTCGAATTCCTTAATGGAGCTGCAGTCGATGAATCTGGAGTCAGAATCAAATCCAGAGTTCATGGAACTAAGATCAAAGTTTCACCAAAGAATCTGAGGAAGGTGCTCCAGCTACCCAAAATTCAAGATGAAGAAGAGGTTACTGCTTCAAAGACCAGGAAGCTTTAACCTGGTGTGGTCTTGATCCTAAGATGAAGATAGGATCTGTATTCAACAGAAAAGGCATGAATAACCAAGGAAAGTTCATGTCTGAGATAGTAGGAAAAGTCTTACTCAGCAAGACTGGAGGGCATGACAGAGTGTCTGCCTACATGTTTGAAATCATGACAAGAATTATCTTCACTATTAAAACTGATTGGTCAATGATAGTGTTTGACAAGATCAAGGAGAGTCTGAAGAAGCCCAACCTGGGCAGAATACTTAGTCTCTACCTAGCTGGTACCATACCAGAGGTAATGAATACATCTGCAGGAAGTAAGATCAACCACATGAGGAAGATGGATCAAAGGATATTTTCAGATGGGACAGGGTGTTGTCCAAGGAAATGCCTACCCCAGAGAAGACAGTTACTAAGAAAGATTCTCCTCCAAGGAAGAAAAGGAAGACAGCTCCTGTGGCACAGGAGTCCTCCAGCAGTTCAGGGAGTGAAGAACAAGTTGTTTTCACTCCTGATGACCAAGAGGAAGTGGCTGCAGAGAAGACCCCTGCTGCTGAAGATATTGCTGAGATCCAGGGGGAGCTACCACAGGCTAGCCCCATCCACAGGGATCAAAGCCAGGGGGAGCCTCCAGTAGTAGAAGAACCCTCTACTCTGGACAGTGAGCAAGCCACCATCATTATCCAAGAGGTACTCACTGACCTAAAAACTTTAGAATATCTTATAGAAGATGCTGATTTGTCTGATGTTCCTCAGCAAACACAGCTGCCTAGTCAAGTTCCAGATGTTGTTAGAGAGGACACATCTGCTGTTGAAGTAATTCCTGATCCTGTGGTTGAAGAACCAAGAACTTCTCTAGCTCCTTCATCACAAGAATTCACAATGGAAGACTTGTTCCTAAATCTGGATCAAGCAGATTTTGACAAAGAAATTGATGCTGCTGAAGATAAGAGTGCTGCTGCTGAGGGGGAGCAACTAACAGTTCTGGAAGAGCCTTTAAGGCCAGAAAGTGAGAAAGCACCTGATGTGCAAGCTGACAAACCTCCAAGCCCTAAGGAAAGGGTTGAAATAGCCAGCACTTCAGAATCTGAAGAAGATGAGGCTGCAAAGGCTAAGAAGAAGAAACTCTATGTCTTCAAGAGGAGAAGTCAGAGTTATAAGAAAGCTTTGCAATCCATTGCCCCACGGCCTATAGTTCAGCAAGCTCCAACTACTGATTATAGTGCTTTAATGGTTGCACTACAGATAAAGTTGGATGAGCAAAGAAAGGCAATTGAGACATATGTGGATGAAGGGCACAAGACCCTACAGTTTGATCTTGCACAAGATATAAAGTCTATAAGGTTTGAAATGAACCTTAACAAGAAAGAGATGACAGACTGCTTCCACAAGGGTGACAATGCAGTGGTGTATCTGGCAACACACCAAGAGAAGATAAAAGTACAAGTAGATGATATATCATTGAAGCAAGGATATGTGCTGGAAAACCAACTCAGAATGAATGACAATCTCACACAATCTCACAATGCTATAGTCACTGAATTGAAGAATAAGACTGCTGAACCTTCTACATCTGCTGCTGCAGTTAAGGCTGACTTTGATAAAGTATTTCAAGCTGAGATTACTGCTGTCAAGACTGCAATTCAAGATTCCCAGAAGGCCATCTCTGAACAGCTCACTAAGCTCAAATCTTACTTTAAAGATGGAATCAGGTACTTGGATAGTCAAATCAGATTCCAGAAGGATGATGTAAGAGATCATGTTGCCCAAGAAGTCATAAAGGGAGAGAGAGTATTAGTCAAAGCTAGCTCTGACCATGCAAAATGGATATCTAATTCCATCAGAGCTACACTGGGCTATCCTCCACTCTGTGATGATGACAATGTTGCTGAATCTGGGATTCAAAGTGCATATCTTGGAGGTGAGCAACCAGAGGTAGCTCAGGTCATATATCCTCCACCAGATTTTGACATGGTGCAAGCTGATATTCACTAGATGTATAGCCCAACTGCAGGGAAGTCAAATGTTGTTCTGGAAAAGGTTGTTCAACCTATTTCTGCAGCTATGCAAGAGGCATTAGAGAAAGAAGAAGAGGTAAGGTTGTCAAAGAAGAGGTTTAGAGAACAAGCAGAACAAAGGCCAGCCTTTGAACAGTGGAGCCCTACCTCTAGAAATATAATTTTAACTGCCTGGAAAGCTGCCAAGGACAATGCTCATGAAAGGAACAAGTGGTTCTCTGAAGCAGAATGGAGGAAACATGAAATAAGACAGGAGGCCATTGTTCAATATAGAAGAAAGGCAAAGATGGGAAAGCTACCTCCTACTGCAGTGGAGCCTAGCAAGTACTTCCCCAAGCCATATCACTACTTTGAGAGGCAGAAGATCAAGGCAGAAGCACTCAAATAGAAAGATCTAAAAGGCAAGAAGCCTGCTGTTGCTGAAACTGCTGAAGCCACTGTCAAAGCTCAAGTCCAATCTGGCAAAGGCATTGTTATCAAAGAACCAGACCAGAAATAGATTAGGAATTGACTTGAAGATTGTTGTAATCTTTTGAATGAAAAACATTTTTGTAAACCATTGAAGATGTATTAGAAAAATGTTAGAACAATATATGATAAATATATTTCATGATTGTTCTGAGAATATGTCTATTTCTTGTTTGTTCTGCAATGTTGAATGTGTATACATGTGTGAAATATTACATGTTTATGTTTACCCTACTGTTTATAATCTGCTTTACATCATTCTGTAATCTTTAATTATGAATGGTGTATATCATTGACTAAGGGTTATGACTTCTCCAAATATGGGGAGATTGTTGGGTACATTGGTCAAATGTACCTGATTTGAAAAAGTCTCACCCAACTCAATGATATACATCATAATGTATTTGATGTCTATTTGAGTTACTTGTGCAGGTTAAGAAAGTACTGGATTGAAGCAAAAAGTTTCTAAGTTCATGTGTCGACACCCAGAGGGAAAGTGTCGACACTCAAGAAGACTTGTGTCGACACCCAGACAAGCAGTGCCGACACTTGGAGTCATTGTGTCGACACCTGGGATGCAGAGTCGACACCAGACAGAAAGTGTCGACACTTGGAGCTGTGTCGACACTCAGTGAAGAAAAGTGCAGGCAGAATGTGTCGACACAAGGAGCTGTGTCGACACCCAGTGAAGCTGTGTCTACACTAGAAAGTGTCGACACTTGGAGCTATGTCGACACTCAGCAAAAGTCTGCAGAGACTAAGTTAAAGTGTCGACACCCAACACAGTGTGTCGACACTATGCAGAAGAGTCAGCGCTTGAAGTAAGTGTCGACACTCAGAACAATGTGTCGACACTCAACAGAAAGAGTCAGCACTTGAAGTATGTGTCGACACCCAGCACAATGTGTCGACACACAACCAGTAGAGTCAACACTTGAAGTAAGTGTCGACACCCAGCACAATGTGTCGACACTTAGCTGAAGATTCAACACTGGAAGAAAGTGTCGACACATGAAGCTGTGTCGACACTTATCAAAGAACACAAAGAACAACAAATTATTCTAAGTACAAGTGTCGACACTATGAGAATGTGTCGACACTCAGCTGAAGTCTCAACAAGAAGAAGGTGTGTCGACACAAGGAGCTGTGTCGACACTCAGCAAGATTCAACATAGAAGACTATGTGTCGACACCAAGAAGCAGTGTCGACACTTGACAGATTCAACACAAGAAGATGTGTCGACACAAAGGAGATGTGTCGACACATAGAAGAATTCAGCAAAAGCTAGAAGAACAAGTACTTGTGTCAACACTCAATTTCAGTGTCGACACATGCAGAAGAATCTGTGTCGAGACATACAAGGAGTTGTGTCGACACCTTGTAGACTTGTGTCGACACTTACACAATATGTGTCGACACTTGGACTATAAGTGTCGACACTTAAAGACAGAAAGTCTCGACACTTACAGACAGTTAGAGATTTTTAAGAAGTGACTGGATGACTTGACAGCTGTCGTTCCAGCCGGTCTACAGCAACTGTCAGAGATGTCAGAAGTCAGTTATGAACCGGACCAGCCGGTTACCATGAAGAAGGCCTATAAATAGGCACCCATAGTTTACAAAAACTGTTGTTGAAGTTGTTGATCAGATTATTGTCAAGGTTGATCATATTGTTGAAGTAATTATTAAAGTGGTACAAAGAGTATCAACACAAGAAGATCTAGCAGTTCAAGTGCAGATCTAAGAAGTTGGAGAGAGAGGGCTCCATCCAAGAAATCAGCCTCTGGAACTAGGCTGAGAAGAAGGATTCAGATTCAATTCTGGATCTTAAGTGGCAGAGGTCAAGGAACAACTGCAGAGGATTCAGTCTTATTCAGTTCTACTCAAGAAGCTTTGAAGAAAGCTAAGTCAGGGTGAATCCAGCTGAGTTCTTCCAAGAACTCATAAAGAAACTCTCAACTCCCCTCTTTTATTTCTGAGTTGTAGAGTCAATATTTGTAAAACATTTTTTTCTTGTAGGATCCATTGGATCTGAGTGATTTGTAAGCCTATAATTATAAAGGCTGAGGGTAGGGCTTGAGAGCCTGAGTGTAGGAGATTGAGATCTCTGAGTGTAGGCCTTGGTTGGCTGAGTGTAGGCCTTGATTGGCTGAGTGCAGGCTTTGAGATAAAGCTGAGTTGTAAGGCTTTGGGCCTGAGGTGTAGGAACCAATTTGGGTTCTGAGACAGTGGAGAAGTTTGGCCGAATCTAGTACACTGCTAGATAGGCGAAGGGGGAAAGTGGATGTACCCATATCTTGGGGAACCACTATAAAACACTGTGTGCTGTGCTGTGATTGTGCTGTGGATTAGCTGTGTATGTTTTGTTATTACTGTTTGCTGTGCAAAAGTAGTTAGAAATCTGTGATATAACTGTTTGGCTGCCAATAAAGTTAGAAAAGGATTAGGTCACATATTCACCCCCCCCCCCCTCTAGGTGTTTAGGTACCATATCTTTCAAGCTCCTTAAAGGACTCCCAGGAACACCCGTCCTTCAGACCTTCTTTCTCCCTCAGCCACCAGCTCTTTGCCAACCCTTTGAGCTGATATGCGGCTAACATCACTTTCTGATCATCAGTGATCCCGGAGTATGAGAACATCTCCTCGATTGATATCATCCAATCGTCTAAAACCATGTAATCTGCCTTGCCATCATACGTCGGAGGCCTAAGTCGCTGAAACTGAGAAATAAAGGTCATCTCTGGTGGCACCACGACCGGAGGCACCAGAGGAGCGGGGGGAACAGGGACAGCTTGACCCACAACAGGGTCCTGAACTCTCGGAATTTGCCCTGCCACAACTGCTAACAAGGACTGGACCTGAGACTGCAAATCCACTACTTGCTTTGACAAGGCTTCATTGCTTTGTCGCAGACCTTCTATCATTGCGCTGCTCTGCGCACGTGAAGATTCTCCCTCCGATTGGGGAGTCAACATTGTCGAAGGACGCCTCGACATTCTAATGGAACAACAAAACACTAATTAGACACCTAGCCCACCCACTAGAACCAAACAACATAGTACAAACAATACATACTTAAGTACTTGCTCATGCTGCTAGCTTGCTCTGGGATTTTCAATAATGATGATATGCTTATCCTACGATGATTCACTATCATCACATTAACTCTTGTGACTAGATCGGGAATGCATGAATTTATATTCTTTTTGACTCAAAAATTATGTGTGTACACATGTCATCCTGCAAATCTTTAGCTTGGCACGTTGTGCTTATGCAATGTTATGGTATGCATGATTGTGCTATGCATTCTAAAAAGGCCCTAATGCATGTTATGAGCGGCGTACACATGAAAATGTTATGCATCCATACTACATAACATTTCCATGCAACGAAAAAGAAAACGTGCTAGCCGCATTTATGTGGTGAGGTTATGCATCCCATACTACATAACCCTCACATGTTGCCTCCTATGGTGGATCCATATACAAACACATAGTATGCATCCCATACTACATAATATGCCTCGTATACTTCATGTTATGCTATGAGTGTAGTGTTCGTGCTTCAGCCAAGACGTGCTGATGACATATCGGTGTGTGTATGATATGACTCTAAACACCTAATACTTATAGGGACAGGTTGCCCGACAATTTGTCAAGCAACCTCCCTCTGATACCAACTGTCACAACCCGCATTTTCTCATTAATAAAAAAATCAGAGCACGAGATAACTACGAGCTGTGATGCCACGTCAAGCAGGGGATAACTGCTGACGCTCAGGCGACACTCTAATCCTTCAAATCATAAGTTAAAATGAATAGAAAACTGATTTTTTTAAATTAATTGGTCGTATCCCTCGGCTCAGTGGATCAGATAGTCCACGGTTGGAAAACTATTTTTATACGTAGCGGAAAAATACTTCATTTATGCTTAACATCCTAAAAGAGCGCATAAGTGTCCTAAGAGGGCAACTTACACTATGCAGGACCCTAGATTTCAATTTATAATATTTATAAAGAAAACAATCTTTTTACGCATTTGGAAAATAATGATTGAACTTTCATAAAAACATGCTGATCATGCAATACATATAGTAATCCTTCTATAGGTTTCAAGTTAACTAGCAACCTAACATAAAACATTCCCAGAGAGCAAGTGAAACTACCACAAAATAGGTAAACTAGCAGCTAAGCAAAGACTTAATATCATAAAGGAAAATCACCAACGAGCGTCAACAACCTGACACGAACTCGCTGACGAGCATGTATGTCTGTACTACTACAAGGCTAAAGAACTACCTCAACAAGTGAGGAAAACACTGCCACAACGCAGTCCACAGGGAAACTCCTGAAACTAGCCGCACAGCCGGCTACAGACCTGAACCTGAGGCATTCAAAGAAGAACACCTCAGCAAGAAATAATAAAACAGGAGGCAAAGAAACATCAGATAATTATCGAATGAAAAGAGCAGAAAGAAAAAGGGTTACCAACCCCGCAAGAGAGATGCTGAAAATCTCAGCTAAAGAATCCAAAAAGGGACAAAATGTAAGTATAACAGTCAGTAAAGTGAGAGAAAAGCAACAAGTACTAAAACGTACCAAACTCCGCTCAAGCCTGCAGAGACAAAAAGGGAACATATATGCATCAAAAGAACAGTATGAAAGGAACTAACAGTCCTAAACTTGTAAATCGTTAGCACTGGTACAAATCCCAAACCTGTGTCGGAGACTAAGAACAGTCACAACCGAACAACCAGGTACAGGTGTCTCAAGAGTACTAAAGGGGCCGCCACAGGGTCCACACACATAGAGTTCCAACCTCTTACAGGAACCCAAAATGTCCAAAGGAGGGAATGGTGGTGGTCACGGCTCGAACTCCCCCGGTACCATACTCCTTCAGAAACCCAGCTACCACATGCTAAAGATCCACGATTCGGCGCCAAAACTAGCCGACAACATCACTTAGAAACTACCAAGTTCTACAATCAAAACCCGCCGAATTATTTTCCCCTACCCGCCAAATTATTTCCCCTACCCGCCGAATTATTTCCCCTACCCGCCGAATTATACTTAAAATAAATTCCGATAACTTCCTAGTTTAGGCCGATCACAAGCCCTAAACTAGGAATATTCCTATCTCACCTATTCTACGACAAGGAGAAAAGAAAATAAAGCAAAAAAAATACAACTCATGGAGGCGCGCAAGAGGGGAGAAACCCACTTGCCTCAAATCGATCTTGAAAACGTCCTACCAAAATACTTCAACACGTAGATCCGTCCAAAAGGGGCACGCGGAGACGAGATCTACAAAAAAAAACGGACAACGGGGGTTAGGGCCGAAAAAAACTAAGGCGAAACGGTCACCGAAACGGGAAAAACTTACCGCGATCTCGAAGCTCACGCCGAGAGCTTTCCAACGCCGCGATCGGATCGAAAATCCGTCCACCGGAAGATTCGCGAACGAAGAGGTTCCGCACACGCCGAAAAATGTCGCACAGGGGGGGCTGCTGTTCGGGGAAGAAGAAAGGAGTTCTCTCTTCTTTAACTTATATAAATATATATATAATTAATAATAATAATAATAATAATAATAATAATATATTTATTATAATAAAACATATTAAAAAGGGGGGGGGGCGATCGGTGAGAATGACTCTCACCGATTCGGTGAGAATCATTCTCACCGATTCGGTACTATTATTATTATATATATATATATATTTTATATATTAATTAATTCTTTATATATATAATAATAATATTTATTATTATTTAAAATAAAAGATATAACATATATCGTTACGGAGGGCCAAACGCGCGCCGAATCGAACGAAATTCGCACCGTAGGCGAATGACGACGCTACGAATCCAACGGCGAATTCGAAATCGAATTCCGACGCACCGTTTTCGAGATAATAATTTCTAAAGTTAACGGCGTACGCGAACACATACAAACTTCAATCGCGCGCCGAGCCTCCAAAAATGCTCGGAACGCGACGAAACTTGACGAGCAAGTCTAAAATTTGCCGATCTAATTTCCTAACGTAAAATTTTCCACTCCCAACGCAAATCCCAAAATTTGGCCGGTCAAACCTAACGAACGCAAACGCGCTACGACAAAGTCGGTAACAAAATCCGACGAACAAAACTCGGGCAAAAACTCCCAAAGCCAAAACACAAGCATTCCCCAAGAGGCTCCACCGAGTCACCAAACAGACTCCGGCTCGCTAGGGAATCTTGCTACCAGGCATCACCAAGCCACGCAGGGAACCTAAAGAGCTAAGAGCACGCTCTAACAATGTCACATGACCAACACGCGCTAACATAACGCTCTGACGTCATAATACGTCAAATTAGAAATTAAATAAATCACTGGAAAATCGGGGGCGTTACAGGGTGAGACCTACCCCACCCTCCGAGAGATCAACCTGCCCTGCCAGCTAGGTGAGAGCCTGTCAGCGGAATCCATCTCGAGGTGAGACATTCCCCACCCTCCGAGAGATCAACCTGCCCTGCCAGCTAGGTGAGAGCCTGACAGTGGAATCCATCTCGGGGTGAGACCTACCCCACCCTCCGAGAGATCAACCTGCCCTGCCATCTAGGTGAGAGCCTGGCAGCGGAATCCATCTCGAGGTGAGACCTTCCCCTCCCTCTGAGAGATCAACCTGCCCTGCCAGCTTGGTGAGAGCCTAGCAGCGGAATCCATCTCGGGGTGAGACCTACCCCACCCTCTGAGAGATCAACCTGCCCTGCCAGCTAGGTGAGAGCCTGACAGCGGAATCCATCTCAATGTGAGACCTTCCCCACCCTCCGAGAGATCAACCTTCCCTGCCAGCTAGGTGAGAGCCTGGCAGCGGAATCCATCTCGAGGTGAGACCTATCCCACCCTCCGAGAGATCTACCTACCCTGCCAGCTAGGTGAGAGCATGACAGCGGAATCCATCTCGAGGTGAGACCTTCCCCACCCTCCGAGAGATCAACCTGCCCTGCCAGATAGGTGAGAGCCTGACAGCGGAATCCATCTCGGAGCAAAGAGCTTGAGTTTCACGAGAGATCAACCTGCCCCACCAGCTAGATGAGAGCCTGACAGCGGAATCCATCTCGGAGCTAAGGGCTTGGCTTCCACGAGAGATCAACCTGCCCTGCCAGCTAGATGAGAGCCTGATAGCGGAATCCATCTCGGAGCTAAGGGCTTGGCTTCCACGAGAGATCAACCTGCCATGCCAGCTAGATGAGAGCCTGACAGCGGAATCCATCTCGGAGCTAAGGGCTTGGCTTCCACGAGAGATCAACCTGCCATGTCAGCTAGATGAGAGCCTGACAGCGGAATCCATCTCGGAGCTAAGGGCTTGACTTCCACGAGAGATCAACCTGCCATGCCAGCTAGATGAGAGCCTGACATCGAAATCCATCTCGGAGCTAAGGGCTTGGCTTCCACGAGAGATCAACCTGCCCTGCCAGCTAGATGAGAGCCTGACGGCGGAATCATCATCGAGCTAAGGAATTGGCTTCCACGAGAGATCAACCTGCCCTGCCAGCTAGATGAGAGCCTGGCAGCGGAATCCATCTCGGGGTGAGACCTACCCCACCCTCCGAGAGATCAACCTGCCCTGCCAGCTAGATGAAAGCTTGGCAGCGAAATCCATCTCGGGGTGAGACCTACCCCACCCTCCGAGAGATCAACCTGCCCTACCAGCTAGGTGAGAGACTGACAGTAGAATCCATCTAGGGGGGAGACCTACCCCACCCTCCGAGAGATCAACCTGCCCTGCCAGCTAGGTGAGAGCCTGGCAGCGGAATCCATCTCGAGGTGAGACCTTCCCCACCCTCTGAGAGATCAACCTGCCCTGTCAGCTAGATGAGAGCCTGACAGCGGAATCCGTCTCGGAGCTAAGGGCTTGGCTTCCACGAGAGATCAACCTGCCCTGCCAGCTAGATGAGAGCCTGACAGCGGAATCCATCTCGAGGTGAGACCTTCCCCACCCTCTGAGAGATCAACCTGCCCTGCCAGCTAGGTGAGAGCCTGGCAGCGGAATCCATCTCGAGGTGAGACCTTCCCCATCCTCCGAGAGATCCACCTGCCCTGCCAGCTAGGTGATAGCCTGGCAGCGAATCCATCTCGAGGTGAGACCTACCCCACCCTCCGAGAGATCAACCTGCCCTATCAGCTAGGTGAGAGCCTGACAGCGGAATCCATCTCGAGGTGAGACCTCTAGGCATCCACGAGAGGTACCACCGACCCTGCCCAGCTAGTGAGAGCCTGGGCAGCGGACCGTCTCGGAGCAAAAGGACTAGGCATCTCAATCAGACCTTACAAAATCATACATCCTCAAACAGAGAAAAATAGATGGATTACATGACCCAGCTGGTCATGGGTAGCATTTGTTACAATACAAGAAAAAGGAAAAAAACCACCGCAAGGCGAGGCACCCTCAGGGGGCCTGGGTATGATGTCCGTCTTCCGCTTCCTTCTCCTCGGGCACTTCCATCTTGCTCAAGCTCTCCATGAACTTCTTCATCTCCTCTGCCTTGGCCAACCAAGAGATGGTGTTGAAAGCCGTGATGTAGCACTTTCTTGCCATCCTGGAGTCCCCCTTGACTCTGACCTGGGTCCCTCCGGAGCTGAACTTGAGGCATTGGTGGAAGGAAGATGGCACGCAACGGAAGGCGCTGATGAGGGGCCTTCCGAAGATGGCGTTGTAGCTGCTTGGAGCGTCAACAATGACGAACCGATAGTTCCTCGAGGCTCCTCCCAATTTCACTTGGAGTCCTACTCCACCCTCTACCTCCTTCCTCTCCCCTGAGAATCCGAACAGTGGTCCGTCCGAGGCCAACACCCTCCTTGGCTCTACCTTCATCTCGTCAAACGCCTTCCTGAAAACGATGTTGATGGAGCTTCCGTTGTCAACCAAGATCCGGGAGACGGTGTAGCCCTCGATGGCTGTCTGGATGACCAGCGCATCGCAAATGGATCCTCATGATCCGGCAGGTCCTTCACCGAGAAGGTGATCTTCTCCTCCTGGGGCGGGGTCTGGGAGGTTGAGGCGACGCTCCTTTGGTACATGACATGGAGGCTTGCCTTCCGAGTGGCCTCAACCCCCACTCCACCGTGGATCACCGCTATACCGCCTCGGGGTCCGACATTGACCCGGTCCTCACATACATCATCTCCCCCTTCTCTGGGCAGAACCTCTTCAACCCGCACTGGTGGCTGCAGCTGGGCAGGGCCTCTCGCCCCTCTCACCTCCAGGAAATCGGGGCAGGTAGCTGTGGCGTGCCCCTCCACCTAGTGGAAGTCATAGTACAACAACTCTACCCTGACCCTTCTCCTTCCCTGGCGGTTCCTCCTCTCCCTTTGACCAATCTCCATCGCTTACTGTGGTGGGGGTAGGAGCTGCCTAGGGGCTTGCCTCTGGAAGTTGAACCTCCCTTGGCCCCCATAGAAGTTTCCCCCATCTTGGGCGTAACCTCTTCCCGGGCCCTGAACGGGTCCTCCCTGCTGCCTCCAACCTGGTTCCGGACCCTCCCGAGCTCTCCGCTCCTCTCTCCTTCTTCCTTCCTGATGTCTTGAGCCACCTTGCTCCTTTGCCTCCATCTCTGTTAGCTTTGCCAACTTCTTGACAAATGTTGGGTTGGCTGCCTCCATGGCAATCTCTTCTGCCGCCCTTTCCATCAGCTCCTCGAAGGAAAGGGGGGCCTTCCGGGTCAAGCTCATCTTGAAGAAGCCCTCCTTCAGCCCAACGGTGAAGGCCATCTGGAGAGCATACCCTTGCATCTCCTGGACCTCTAGGATCTCCTCTTGGAACCTGTCAACGTAACGGTCCAGCGACTCCTCGGCCCCCTGCCTTATCAGGAAGATGGAATTGGAACTCCTCTTCCGCTTCTTGGAGGTGGAGAAGCGAAGCTGAAAGCTCCGGCTCAAGTCCTCGAACCCATAGATCGACCTCGGAGGGAGTTGATGGAACCAGTCCCTTACCTTCTCCTTCAACGTGATCGCAAAGAGGCGACACTTGAAGGCGTCCGTCATTGGTCTGATGGAGACGGCATCCTCGAACCACTGCAGATGCTGGACGGGGTTATCCTTCCCTGTATAGTAAGCCATGTTTGGCTCTCTGAACCCATCGGGAATGGGAGCTGAGATGATCAGCTCGCTAAAGGGTGTCCCCCTAAGGGGTGGCCTCGCCACTTCCACTCGCGCGACCTGCTCGCCTGGGAGGTTGGCACTCGCCGGGCTGGAGAACAGCTCCCGGTCGGTGAGGTCTCGCTCGACCCCGTCTCCCATCCTCTCCTTCCCTGACCTTCTTCCTGGTGCACTTCCTTCTCCCCCCGCTGGGGTTATCTCGCCTAGACCCCTGGGAGTCGGCTCATCGAGAGGGGGAGCTAACTCCTGGGGGGTTGGGGTGGAGCTGCCACCCTGAGGAGCAATGCTTCGCAGCATCTCCATGATGCCTTGGATGGAGGCCATGAACTCTTGCCTCCCCACAAAGGGTCCTGGGCTGGGGAGCTCGCCGAGATCATCACTACCTCCTTGACCTCCCGTCATGACACTCTCTCGAGATCTTCTGTGCTGGTCACTCTCCACGCTCACCGCACCAAAGTGTTGAAACCAAATTTAACCTCTGTGGAGTTCGGGGTCCCTGGAAAGGGGTGACCTCACACCTACTACACCCGGAGGAACATCACGGACCAAAGATCAAGAAGCTAGAAACATACCCTCAGCTCTAGCGCGGAGGTCCCACCTCACACCCGGAAGGCTACCTGAGCACTTCCCCTCCCTAGCCAATGCTCGAGCTAGGGTGCCTTGAAGAGCTCTCTCAACTCTACCAAGAAGAAGCTAAGGGAGGAGAAAACTAAGAAAATGCCCCTCTCCAAGGCACCCAAGGGGGTCTATTTATAGTTTTCCAAATCCCATGGACCAAAATGACCGAAATACCCTCACACCAAATATGCCTCGGGCCAATAGAAATCAGCCACACCTGGGGGTAAAGTGGTAAGAACCACCCCCCTCCCCTTACCCACCTAGGGGCCGAGCACAGGGTCTCGCCCCACCAAGCTGCGGGCAGGGCGAGACCCCCGGCCTTGGTCGGTCTCGCCCCACCAAGCCGCGGGCAGGGGCGAAACCCCCGGCCTTGGCCGGTCTCTCCCCACCAAGCCGCGGGCAGGGGCGAGACCCCCGGCCTTGGCCGGTCTCGCCCCACCAAGCCGCGGGCAGGGGCGAGACCCCCGGCCAAGGCCGGTCTCGCCCCGCCAAGCCGCGGGCAGGGGCGAGACTCCCGGCCTTGGCCGGTCTCGCCCCACCAAGCCGCGGGCAGGGGCGAGACCCCCGGCCTTGGCTGGTCTCGCCCCACCAAGCCGCGGGCAGGGGGGCAGGGGGGCAGGGGCGAGACCCCGACCCCCCCCCCCCCCCCCAAAAAAAAAGGGCCACTGGGGGAGGCCGATTTTCCCTCCCCCTACTAGTATATTTCAAGTTAGAGCCAAAATTGGCCACCGAGAGTGCAAAATCTCTAAAAAACTTAAAAATGTGCCTGCCTTGTTTGGGGCCCACTCTTCGCGAATACGGGGTTGTACAGCCATCATCGTTCATAGGACTTCATCGGAGCACCTTGGTTGAGTATTGACTCAATCCCTATAAGGTATAAATTTATTTATAGTTGTTTTTCTTCTTGATTAATGTTCATCGCAAGATCCGCATTTCCTTTTTGTTTTTTCTTGTTCTTATTTCTGCTGCGCGCACAAGTGTTGTGCCGCCCCAGTAAAACCCAACAACACGCTTACTCCACTCCCAGCCTCCCAATTTTAACTTGTCGTCGCGAAGTTCCTGCTCGTCTCGCTCCTCAACCATAGTTCGCGCTAAGGGTGACGAGAGACGCACACACTGCATCGCCAACTTCGTCGATCACTATTTTCCTATGCCCAGAAATACGTCAGACGAGCTTGAGGCTTTAAGGCAAAGACCTTCCCGCGGGATTCTCGGGGAGGCGACCCCAACCAGACGAGGGGATAAACAACTTTTTTGAGGACGAGCACGCCTTCCCCCTCGCCCACTACGAGCCTGGATTGCGACTTCCCCTTTGGCCTGAGGTGGTCCAGGTCTTCAAGTACATCGGGATGATTCCCGCACAGGTCAACTCCAACGACTTCAGTGCTCTGGTCGACTACGGGTGTAACATGTGCGAGGAGGGGATGAAGTTCGACCTCACGGCCTTCCGAAAGATATTCAACCTGAAAGCGAACGACGACGACATCTTCTTCTTCTCTAACGCCTACGTCAAATTGGTAGAGACGCTGAACAAGGTTCATTACTGGACCGATAAGTTTGTATTTGTGCAAGGTGCATTCGGTTTGTTGCCAATGACACTCGTTTGGTGGAGCGAGAATGCGTACAAACCTCCCAAGTTGACAAGCAATGCCCTCGCACTCTATGAGATGTTGATGGACAACGAATTGGGCGTTATGCACTTAAGGCGGTACCAAGACCAACTCGCTTACATTATGCCCGGGACAGGTATGATGTCGCCTGCCCCTTCGTTGCTTGGCTTTGCCTCGATTGTTTTTATTGACATGTACATCACAGGTTTGAAACCACTTCCCCAAAATCTGTCATTCGCGACTGGCATAAAGCCACCCAGCCAGGAGCTCCCCTCGCTGAAAGCCGAGATGACCCCAAGACTGCCCATCGTCGCCTCGACAACCTCGAAAGACAATGTCAAGGAGCCCGTAACCGATGCCCCATCTACCAAGCATAGGGCCAAGACGCTCAAGGTTGGCGATGCGGTTTCAAAAGTTCTGGCCAGAGGGAAGGCGTTGGAGGAATCCCCTCGTACCCATGCTAACTTTTGGTTGGGGATGCGCGCCAGAGATCTGGAGGGCGCCACCCTGCTGGAGTGGTATGAGGGCGAGTATAATGTAAGCGTGAGCTCGTGACTCCCCTCCTAGATGGAGGATGAGGACATCGACGATAATGCGTTCACCCTCATATTTGGCCTTTACGGTCGGGAGGACTCGATCGTACTGGCGGGAACCTCCATCCGCGAGCTGGAAAATTGTGGGAGTCGCATTGTCCTTCACACTGCCGAGCTATTCCACTAGACTGCAAGGCGTGCACTCAACACTGGTCGCAAGCTGGGGGAGACGTTGACCACCATGGTCTCCACCAACCAGGAGATCGCCCGGACAACGGGCGAGTTAGGGGAAGTGAGGTCCACGCTGAACACCACACAATAAGAATTGGTCGGAGCCAAGGCTGAACTCACAGTTGCTCGCTACTCCACCTCACAGGCCCCGAGTGAGGTACGTCTCTTTCCTCTGATCTTGCGGGTTAATCTTCTACTCAACTTCATATTTTTTGTAGTATATCGAGCTTGAGTGGGCAGAACGGGCTTATAAGTTGGAAGAGGAGCTGAGGGAAGCCTGCTCTCAAAACGACTAATTCGCCAACTGCCACGCCGAAGCGGAGTCGAACCTGCTGGAGTTCTGCCTACAAGCATAGGAGGGATCCACAGGAGAAGTTTTGACTGCCTCCTCGATCGTGAATGTCGAATTTTGATGCGTCCTTGTCGTAGGCGCCACCCGACCTGTCGTGAAGTGCTTCTGGTTGCAGGGCGGTTTGAACGTGGCAGGTCTTGTACTCACTCCAGAGTTGTTGATCCCGGAGCTCTTCCCTCCACCGGAGAATTCCCCGCCCGCGAGCCCGCCCGCTGACGAGTCGAGAGAGTGATTTCTGCCTTGTATCTTTTTTAGTTTTTTTCTTGTTACCCAAAACCTTCTGGCCTATGCAAGTTCACCTGCGCCTTTGTGTGTATATATATATTTTTATATGTTGGGTTTTCTTTTCTTGCTTTTTCATTCTTAGTTTCTGCTCTTTAAATCTTGTGTGTCGGTGGTTAGGGCTAATCTGACCCTTGTACTTAACTCACAACATCGGCTTCTCGACGCAGAGCTTCGCTTCTTCCACGCGACAAAGCCATAGATTCTGCGCTGTCTTTCCTTGCCACCTTGACCCATTTATTTCTTGCCCCGCATGTATAGTCACTTTCATCTCTCGGTGAGGCGAGTTCAGTCGTCCTTAGGGTATTATATCCACTTCCAAATGCTCTCCCTCGAACCCTAAGATCCTGGGAGGTTAGAAGCTCTGCTTGAGAGGGTCAGCAACCATCGTGTGAGGGAGTTTACGAAGGATCTCGAACTATGCCATCATCAACACTTTGGAATCTTGGTTCTGCTTGAGGGGATAAGTAGCTGATATGCTGGAGAGCAGCTCGCGCAGGGATCTAGTCTACGTTAATATCACATCTCAAGGACTCGTATCTCACTCGAGGGGGCAAATAGCCGGTATGCGAAAAAGGAGCTCGCGCAGGACCCGGACTACGTCAACACAACAACTCGAGATCATGGAACTCACTCGAGGGGGCAAGTAGCCGATATACGGGAGAGGATCTCACGTAGGGATCCAGTTACGGTACACCACAACTCGAGGTTTTGAACTTACTTGAGGGGGCAAGCAGCCGGTATGTGGAAGAGGAACTCGTGCAGGGACCCAGTCTACGACAACACCACAACTCGAGGTCTTGGAACTCACTCGAGGGCACAAGTAGTTGGTATGCAGGAGGAACTCGAGCAGGGATTTGGTCTACAGCAACACCACAACTCGAGGTCTTGAAATCACTCGAGAGGGCAAGCAGATGATATGTGGTAGAGGAGCTCGTGCAGAGACCCGGCCTATGACAACACCACAACTAAAGATCTTGAACTCAGTCGAGGGGGCGAGCAACCAGTATGTGAGAGATTCTCGCACGGGGAACTGGACTACGACAACACCATAACTCGTGGTCTTGGATTCACTCAAGTGGGCAAGTAACTGATATGCGGGAAAGGAGCTCGCACAAGGACCCAGACTTCAGCAACACCATAACTCGAGGTCTTGGATTCACTCGAGGGAGAATGTAGCCAGTATGCGAGAGATTGGCACTTGCACAAGGACCCAAACTACGACAACGTCATAACTCGAGGTCTTGAACTTACTTGAGGGGTCAAACAGCTGGTATGTGTGAGAGGAGCTCACGCAGGGACCCAGACTACGGCAACACCACAACTCGAGGTCTTGGATTCACTCGAAGTGACAAGTAGTCGGTATGTGGGAGAGGAGCTCGCGCAAGGGCCCGAACAACGGCAACACCACAACTCAAGGTCTTGGATTCACTGTTTCAGGGAACGCTCATCACGCATGCCCTTGTGAAGAAAAGCAAACACGCAGATATTCATAATAGTTGATGTATTGATGAAAGCATGAATACAATTTGGTTACAAGGCTACTCGTAGTCGCAGAGAGGGCTGGGGAGGTTTAAGGAAAAAAATCGTTTCAAGTCGACGCCGCTCCAGGTGCTACTAAGGAGTTCCCCCTCGCAGTTTTGGAGTCGGTATCCTCCGTATGCCAACACTTCTGCCACCATAAAAGGTCGCTCCTTGTTAGGCTGGAGTTGTCCAACCGCCGCTCCCCTGTCTATAACATCCACCTTTTTAAGGACCAAGTCCCTCTTGGAGAACTGTTTGACCTTGATGTGCTTGTTAGAGTATTTTGTCATTCTGTGTTTGACTTCCGCTTATCGAATCGACGCGATAACCCGGACCTCCTCCACCAAGTCGAGTGAGAGTCTTTGCTCTTCATCATTCTCCTCTCTCCAAACCTCCCCTCCTTCCTCAGCGGCCACCACCCTTGGACTCCTGACGTCGAATTCCATCGGGATCACCGCTTCCGAGCCATGAGATAGCTTGAACGGAGTCTCTCCTATGGCGATGTTTGGGGTGGTCCTCAGGGCCCATAGGATTGAGGGGAGCTACTCAACCTAACTTCCTTTTAAGTTCTCCACATTCTTTCTGAGCAAGTTGACTTTCACCTTGTTAGCGGCCTCGACTTGTCCATTACTTTGAGGATGATGCACAAAGGCGAAGTGAAGGTCAATTCCTAGTTCTTCACAGAACTTGATGAGTTCCACACTTGCAAATTGTGGCCCGTTATTCGTGACAATTGCAAGTCGCAGACCGTGCGTGTAGATGATTTCTTCCCATATAAAGCTCCTCACAACTTGTGAAGTAATCTTTGTCAGTGCTTTCACCTCAAGCCACTTTGAGAAATAATCTATCATCACAAGTATGAACCTTCGTTGTCTACTTGCCTGGGGGAACGACCCCATGAGATTCATTCTCTAGATTGCGAAGGGCCGCGAGGCCGTGATTGATTGGAGCCGTTGCGCCGGCTATAATTGGAGGGGGGCGTAAAGCTGATATCTCGAACACCTTTTTGCAAACTGCTACACATCTTTTTTGATGGTCGGCCAGAAACCTGCCTCTACACTTCTTCTCCAGAGTTCTTCCGCCAGAATGGCTCCCACATTCACCTGAGTGAATCTCATCCAACACTCAAGGAATTTCCGCTTCGGAGATGCACCATTCTAAGGCTCCAGACAACATTTTTTTGTAGAGACTGCTTTCGGGGATTAGATAATATGCTGATCTGTATCTGAACTGCCTCTTGTCCTAAATCCCTAAGGCAAACTCTCTTGTGGTCAAGAACTCTACAAATGGGTCCATCCACGATGGATGCTGATCAATCTCCATAAGCTCTTCTTCCTCGATGGAGGGACGAAATAACTTGGTTGTCACCCCTCATCCCTATCGGTCGTACTTAGCCAAACGATCTACGGCCTTGTTTTCCTACTCCATGACATGTTGGATGGTAAGCGTTCAAAAAGTGCCCACTAGCCCATTTACCTTCAATAGGTAACGCTGCAATATCGGCTACCGAACTTCAAAATCTCCTCGAACAAGCGAGTCTATCACCATGGAGTTAGAGTATGCCTTGAGGTCCTGGATTCCTAATTCACGGGCGAGGCAGAGGCCGACAATCAGGGCCTCATACTCTGCTCTATTGTTGGTGACTGAGAATCTGATGTCCATCGTCTTCTCTATCTTGATGCCCTGGGGTTGGTTAGAACAACCCCAGCCCCGAATGAGTATTTGTCGACACTCCGGCTACGAACATTTGTCATGCTTTCCACCCTCGTGACTCCACCTCCTCCACTTCTGTCATGTAGTTGGCCAGAAATCAGCTACCACATGAGCCTACTGCGCTACCCGAGGGACAAATGAGAGATCAAAATTACTGAGCACTACCGACCACTTGACTAGTCTCCCTGAATGCTCGACCCTATCCAGGATGCTTCGAAGTAGATGATCTGTCACTATCTCGATCAAGTGGACCTAAAAAATGGGGCCTAAGATTCTGAGTTGAGACGATGAGCGTGAAGACCAACTTTTCTAGGATGGGATATCGCAGCTCTACCTCTTTGAGGACTCGACTCATGTAATAAATGGGGAGTTGATTCTTGCCTTCCTCCCTGACCAAAACTGAGCTTACTGCCTCGGTTCTGACCCCCCAAGTAGAGGTAGAGATCTTCCCCCTCCCTGGGCCCTTGGTGTAGTTGGGGCCTTCCTCCTTGCCCTCGTCCTTATCCAACCGCATAAGCCTTTAGTCGGGGGGCTTGGTCATGCCCCCACTGCCCCCGTCGTCTCTCTTGTGAGTGTCGTCATCCCTGTCTCTCGGTTAAGAACCTTCTTCCAAAATGTCAATGATATCCCCCTCTAGCCGCACTCCGTGGCAGCCCAGCGGGGGTCCTCGGAATATCCTAACGTCCTCTCACTAGTGCTTCCTTTTTCTTCGCTCACTTGCCTCTCCCCCATTTCCTCTACCTCCTCACCCGTCAACTTCGTCAGCTTGACCACAAAACCTCTGCTTAATGACTCTCCTTCGATGTAACGCATCGCTCGATCAATCATGTCCTCGAATGACACTAGGGGAATTCACTTCATCTCCATCTTGAATAGCCCACACTGCAGGCCTAAATTGAAAGCGATCATCAGATTATGTTGAGGAATCTCGATGCATTGGAGAATCTCCTCTTGGAAGCGGTCCACGTACAAACCCAACGATTCTTGCGGTCCTTGTTTTGATGGAGAAAATTGCCTCTGCCTTTTTCTTAATCTTATTCGACCTCTTTCTTAATCTTCTTCGACATAAAAAAATGAAGTAGGAACCCCCGACTGAGGTCCTCAAAACTATAAGCCGATCTCGTCATTAATTGGTGAAACCAATCTCTTGCCATTCCCTTAAATGTAATGGCGAACAAATAGCATTTGAAAGGGTCGGACATCGGCCGGATTGACATCATGTCTTCAAACCGTTGCAGGTGCTGCAGTGGGTCATCTCTCCTGACGTAGGAATTCATGGGCGGTTCCACGAACCCAGCTGGAACTGGCATCGTCAACACTAACTCACAAAATGGACTCGCAGGTGCGAGTTAATGACCCGGGCGAGACCGCCCGGGTTCATCCTTTGTGGTGTGAGTTGTCGGGGAGCCTCCAAAAAGGACTCGTGGCAACATCGCCTGGTCGTCATCTTCCTGACTATGCTCCTTACCTGATCGCTGAACCTGACTAGCCTCGCTCTATGGGGAGACTTCCTAAATTGGCGTTACCGTCTCGCCTTGTTGAACGAGTAGATCCTTCATCATTCCTTGCATCACCCTCATCATTCCGACGAGCTCGGTAAATTGACCATGTGTCACGAACTCCCTAGTAGGATGTGAGTTTTTCTGGTCATCTCCTAGCTCTCCCTATCCCACCATGACGCCGTCAAACGAGTACTTTTTTCAAGAACTGTCAGTCCACGCTCACCGCAGCAAAAATGTTGAAACCCGAACATCGGCTCAACTGAGTTCGGACTGAGAGGGAACAATTCAAGTTACTATGTCTGTCGTCGGGTGCACTAGGTGATGTAGGCTAAGGGATTTTATGTGGTGATTTAATATGACGTTTGAGTTACTTTGGAGATTCGATGTTCTTTTACGTTAAATACTTGAGTTATACGAAAGTTGGCCGTAAACAAATAGCAAGACAGAAATGTGATCGTCAACGATTGGTGTCGTGTGATGAATTGCTAGCCAATAACATCTAATCTTACAACCATGTAGAAGAATAATAGTAAGGCTTTGAAAGAGAAATACCGTAGGCAAACTACTTTTGTATTTTAGTTGAGGGATAACTCGAGCTAGTACCGATCGGGCAGTCCTTCGCCGGGTCATTTCCTACTCCTTCCTTGAAAGTCCTTCTTCAAGGGTTGTACACTCTCACTCTTAGTAGTCCTTCACTCAGAGGAAAAAGTACAAAGAAGAACAATGTAGCAATATCTAACAATTGTAATTTTCATTCATTCAAAGGATAATTACAACAAGAGCATTCATGTCTATTTATAGATCTTAAGAGCCATGAAAGGTGAGGAGGGAATGACTTTGGAGTTCATGTATTTGGTTGGAGGTTGGGTCATCATTATGCTGGTATTTAGTCACATGTTTGAATGATGATGAAAATAAGGTAGCTTATGTGTGAGAGGAGAGAACTTTGTGGTGACTATTAATGATATGAAGAAAATAAAGTGGTTTATGTGTGAAAAGAGGGTGATTTATGGTGGGTAATAATGACATGTAGGAAATAAAGTGATTTATATGTGAAAAGGGGTGGTTTTTGGTGGACCTTCATGACTTGTAAAAATTTAAGTGGTTTATATGTGAAAAGAGGGAGGTTTATGATGGTCATCATGACATAAACAAGCGGATGTGTGACAGGTACGATTTAAATTTATAGCAAGTTAAATTTTAAATACTTGTTACGCATGTGTTACCTTACCACTGCTTGTTTAGGATTTGTTTTGATTTGTGAGTATTCGACGAGAGCACTCTTTGATACGGGAGCTTCACACTCCTTTTTGTCTGAAAGCTTCATATCGCGCATCGGAGTACCTTCTTCGGTGGCGGAGGACAAACTGGACGTGTTGTTGCCGAATGGGTGTTCGATGCGCGCGGATAGAATCTGTGGCGTTAAGATTCGTATCGGGAGTCAGGAGTTCCATTTGCTAGCATCGTTACTGCCGCTGGTGGAGTTCGATGTAATATTCAGCATGGACTGGCTCTCGGAGCAGCAAACTTTTATTGATTGCTGCCGCAAGGAAGTCAAGTTGGGAACAGGTCGTGAGATGACTTTTACAGGCTTGAAAGGGTCGAGCAAGACGTTGATATCTGCTCTTCAGGTGGTGAAGGCGGTTCATGCTGGTGCAGAGCTGTTCTTTACACTAGTGGAGGTTGCAAAGCCTAAGTCTTCATTGGATAGTATTTCAGTGGTATCGAGTACCCTAATGTGTTCTCTGGTGATCTTCCTGGAGCCCCGCCTCAACTGGAGATAGATTTCACGATTGAGTTAGTGCCAGGTGCAAAACCTGTGTCACGCTCTCCGTATCGGCTAGCGTCTAAGGAGATGGCAGAGCTGAAAGTTCAACTGCAAGAGTTGTTGGAGCAAGGGTATGTGCGTCCAAGTTCGTCGCCTTGGAGCGCACCGGTCCTCTTTATTAAGAAGAAGGACGGGAGCTTGAGACTTTGTATTGATTACCGAGAACTGAACAAGTTGACGGAGAAGAACAAGTACCCGATCCCGAGGATTGATGATCTATTTGATCAGTTAGTCGGGTCGACGGTGTACTCAAAGTTGGATCTTAAGTTCGGTTACTATCAGCTGAGAATAAGGGAGAGTGATATCCCTAAGACAGCGTTCAGTACGAGATACAGACATTACGAGTTTACGGTCCTGCCGTTTGGGCTGACGAATGAGCCGTCAATGTTCATGGATTTGATGAACAGGGCTTTCAGGGAGTACTTTGACCATTTTGTGATCGTCTTCATCGACGACATTTTGGTGTACTCGCAGAGTGAGGAAGACCACTTCAGGCATCTTCACTTGGTATTGGAGACGCTGAGGAGAAATCAATTGTACGCCAAGTTCTCGAAATGCGAGTTTTGGTTGTCCTCAGTGGCGTTCCTCGGTCATATAGTGAGTGGAGAGGGGATTGCGGTGGATCCAACAAAGATTGTTGCGATACGAGAGTGGCCTGTGCTTGCTATGGTAGCGGAAGTCCGGATTTTTCTGGGGCTTGCCGGCTATTACAGGCGCTTCGTGGAGAACTTCTCGCGGATAGCGTTACCTCTCACTACTTTAACGAGGAAGGAGCAGAAGTTCGTTTGGACGCCGGAGTGCGCATGAGCTTTTGAGGAGTTAAGGTGTCGGTTGACCACGATGCATGTGCTAAGTTCGCCAAGTGGGACCGAAGGCTTTGAAATCTATAGTGATGCTTCGGGCAGTGGCTTGGGTTGTGTGTTACTACATCACGGAAGCGTTATAGCGTATGGCTCGAGACAGCTGAAAGTGCACGAGAGGAATTATCCGGTCCATTACTTGGAGTTAGCGGCCGTGTTTTTTGCCTTGAAGCTGTGGAGACACTACTTGTATGGAGTAATGGTCGATATCTATACCAACCATAAGAGCATGAAATAATTTTTGGATCAGAAAGATCTGAACATGTGGTAGCGTAGATGTATGGAGTTCCTGGGGGACTATACATTCAAGATACGCTACGTGACTGGTAAAGGCAATGCGGTTGCGGACGCGTTGAGTCGTCGGGCCCCAGCTCAAGCCAATTGGATGTCGGTCCATAACGAGCGGTTGGTTTGGGAGTTGGAGGCGTTGGAGATCTCTTGCGTGGACAAGCAGTCGAGTGCTGAAGCACTATTGAACTGGACGGAAGTTCAGTATGACCTGGCTGATCGGATTTGACAGGCTTTGGATGTGGATATCAGCATGAAGTAGCTCATGATAGAGACTCTGTATGGGTTAAATTCCCAATATGAGGTCGTGGATGGTTTGCTTTGGAAAGAAGGTCGTCTCTGCGTCCCAAATATGGGCACTTTGCAGGTGGAATTATTATACGAGCTGCATCATACCAAGTACATGATTCACCTAGGGAGCACGAAGATGTACCGCGATGTGAAGAAATTGTTCTGGTGGCCAGGACTGAAGAAGGATGTGTCACTGTACAGGGCGAAGTGTCAGACATGCGCCTTGGTGAAGGCGGAATGTCAAAAGCCGGGAGAATTCTTGAAGTCCTTGCCTATTCCGAAGTGGAAGTTTGGCGACATCACCATGGACTTTGTGCACGGGTTTCCAAGGTCGCGAAAAGGGAACAATGCCATTTGAGTGGTCGTAGATCGTCTAACGAAGGTGTCGCATTTCATTCCGCATAGAAAGGATGATCCGGTTGAGAAATTGGCAAAGTTATATGTGGACAATATAGTACGGCTTCACGGTGTGCCCCGCAGCATCGTGAGTGACCGAGATGGGCGGTTCACGTCCAATGATTAGAGGTTGGTGCAGCGGATGTTGGGTACAAAGCTGAGTTTCAGCACAGCCTTTCATCCGCAGACAGATGGGGCAGACTGAGATGGTCAATAGGACAATGGAAGACATGTTTCACATGTGCATCCTGGATTTTGGAAAGCAGTGAGAGGACCACCTATACTTGGTGGAGTTCGCGTACAACAATAGCTACCAGGCAAGCATATAAATGACGCCCTTTGAGGCCCTTTATGATAGAAGATGTTGCACGCCGTTGTCTTGGTTGGAAACGAGTGAGTCAAAGTTGTACAAGCGACAAGAGGTGGAAGACGCTACTTCATTGGTTCGAACAATTCGGGAAAGGTTGTTAATCACTCAAGACCGCCAGGCTAAGTACTATAATGCCAAGCACAGGAACGTGGAGTTCGCTGTTGGCGACTGAGTGTACTTGAAGATCAAGCCGTTCAAGGGTGTCTCGCGGGTGCGGCGCTTAAAGAAGCTATGCCCGAGGTACCTTGGACCGTTTGAGGTTCTGGAGTGGATTAGTGAAGCAGCTTATCGTTTGAAGCTATTAGTGGAGCTTAGTGGTCTCATGATGTATTCCATATATCGGTACTATAGAAGGCGGTGCAAGAGCCTTCCCATGTGATCGCGGTGGATCAAGTGCCGGTCGAGAATGGGTTTACGACGAAGGTCAAGCCCGTTCGTATTGAGGACTCAGAAGTCAAGCGGCTACGCAATAAAGAGATCAGGATGGTCAAGGTCCATTGGGACAATTGCGGTCAGGAAGAGCTCTCTTGGGAGCGAGAGCAGACCATGCTTGAGGAGTACCCGAAGTTGTTTCACTCAGGTATCGTTTAAGTTTTATGTTTCTTTCCTTCATGTAAATTTCGAGGACGAAATTTTTTTAAGAGGGAGAGAGTTGTAACGCCCCGAAACTCAAAAGAGTGACGGGAGGCATTTTGGGCCAAATTTGAAATTTGGCAGGGGGCACACGGCCTGAGACACGGGCGTGTCCCATGGTATGTCGTGTTTGGGTGGACGATTTGGCCGAGAGTTCGACGAATTTTGGAGTCGACGATCATCGTGCAGCGAACACGACCCGAGACATGGGCGTGTCTCAGGGTATGTCGAGCTCGTGTCAACGATCTACCCGTGAAGTCGACATCTTCGCTCGACGATGTGTCGAGATAGGGAACACGGCCTAGGACACGGGCGTGTCCAAGGCCGTGTCGGGTGGTCGACGCACTGTGCTCGACGAAGTGTCGAGACAGTGAACACGGCCTGGAGCCCAGCCGTGTTCGGGTTTGACACGGGCGTGTCAAATAGGACACAGGCGTGTCCAAGACCCGTTCGAGTCTCAGGTTGGTGTTGGTCCTGTGTTGATTGAGGAACACGCCCGGGAACACGGGCGTGTATTGGCTGACACGGGCGTGTCAGGTCGAACACGGGCGTGTCAGGTGCCCGTGTGTTTTTCAAGACGCGTCGATTTCGACGGCGAATGGGGGACACAGCCCTAGACACGGGCGTGTCGCAGGCTATGTTCGGCCCAGGTTTTACATTTCAGCTACGGATCGTGGTCATTTGTTTCCTTATTGTGGGATCCGACGGTTGGGGGTTGTTCCTACTGGGATATACCCGGGAATACGGTTTCAAATCCCTCACTTCTTTCACTTTGTCTCTTTCTAAAAGTCTAGAGAGAAGGGAGAGCAAGGAAGTAGAAAGGAGGCTAGATCCAGTTACCGGCGGAGTTTCGGAGCTCCAAATCGTGAGCCGACTTCGGATCTACGGAGGCAAGGAGATTGCGGTGCTTTCCATCTGCATACATTTCCATGGCGCCAAGGAAAAATGCTAGGGTAACGATTGTCTACTTGAGCATGTGAAGCTATTGTTTCCTTTGCATAGGAAGCCCGCTTTCGCGAGTTTGCGGTGAGTTGAGACGTTCCTTTGGGTAGACATGAATAGTCCCCGTTTTTTACATGTAGAGTCCGTAATCGAGAACGGATATAAACATGATGTGTGAAGCCTACACGGACAAGTTGGTCTGGATCGGTGATGTTGCATTGCATAAGTGGCCGGAGAAGACTCCGTGCGAATGTTTGTTTTTCGGGTTTTCTACGAGGTAGATTGCAACAGGGAGCCTTGAGGATTAACTCCAAGGTGCAACCGGAAAACTGGGCAGATGCGTGATTCTACCAACATGGTGGCCTGAGAGCCAACTTGAACATAACCGGGTTATGTGAAGTGTGTAATGGAAACGGGACTCAGGAGAAGTTTGACCCGTGCATATGGCTTAAATTGTCGTTGCGATGTGAGCACGGGATAGACAAAACCGTACCCATTCTATGTCGTTCGGTTGGAGTCGTTGGCATAGATGAGGGTCTTAGGCGGTCTATGGCTTAAAATGATGCGACCAATGTCAGAAAGACTAAATGCTCACGAGATTTGGCCGTCTTTGTGGCGGTGGTGAGACCGAGGCGCCTATGACTTGAACTGACGTGACGTTGACCGGTTCACCGAGAATGTGCCCTGAGTGCATGGGGTGTGTGGCCGTGAGTGCCTACGCCTGTGTTGTTGTGTGATTATACTATATTGCTAGATTATGCTAACAAAGTGCAGGGAAGGAGCATCGCCGTCGCGAGTTGGGCGCCGGATCATTATAATTTGGTCAGCATAGCTGACCGTTGCCTTTGTTTGCCACCGTGCGGTGGATTGTTGCTTGAAGGTGTTGCGGAGCCGAGTGCTAAATAGAGGGCCAAAGCCCAAGTTGCTGAGCCGGCCCTCGAAGGCCTAATTTTGAGTGTTTCTGTTATTCATGTATGGCAGTCCTGCGTGTCGAGGTTTGGAAAACATTGTTATTCAAGCAAACTATTGTAAGGCCTTAAGGCCAGTACTTGTGTATTTGTACGTTCATTCCTATTGGCTTTGTAGTGGACATTCATGCTAGTAGCAGGGTTCTTTTATTTGTAACTATTAAAATTGCTTCCGCTAGAATGACTCTGTGTAGGACGTTGTATATTAGTTGGATGGTATCCATTGAGTAACCGCCAAGTCCATCTGTGGTATATGGCGTCGGGCCTCGACCGAATCTACTGCTATATGCTATGCGATGGATCGGGGGTGTTATAGGGGGCAGGGGCGAGACCACGGCCTCCCGGCCAGTCTCGCCCCGCCAGGCCGCGAAGCAGGGGGCAAGAGCGAGACCCCGGCCTCCCGGCCGGTCTCGCCCCGCCAGGCCGCAGAGCAGGAGGGGGCAGGGGCGAGACCCCGACCTCCCGACCGGTCCCGCTGCTCCCACCTCGCACTTATCAGGTCGGGGCGGGTGCCAGCCAACTTGTCGCACCCGCCCCCAAAAAAGTGCCACTGGGGGGGAGACAGATTTTCCTCCCCCTATTAGTTTATTCCAAGGGCTAGGCCAAAATTGGCCACCAAAGGTGCTAAACTCATCCAAAAGCTTAAAACCCAAAACCTGTAAATACAGGGTTGTACACACACCCCGCTCTTTTCGAGGTTGGCACAAGCTCGGAAAGAAACATCCAACCCAACGTATTCGCTGAGTGTAATTTTTTTTTACGCGGTCAACCTGTCTGCCAGCTGATGGGAGCCTGGGTGGCGAGACCCCCTCCGGGTAAAAAACACTTCACCCCCCGGAGGTGTCAACCTGACATGCCAGCTATGGGAGCCTGGTGGCGAGACCCCCTCCGGGTAAAAAACATTTCACCCCCCGGAGGTGTCAACCTGCCATGCCAGCTATGGGAGCCTGGGTGGCGAGACCGCCTCCGGGTAAAAAACACTTCACCCCCCGGAGGTGTCAACCTGTCATGCTAGCTATGGGAGCTTGGGTGGCGAGACCCTCTCCAGGTAAAAAAACACTTCACCCCCCAGGAGTGTCAACCTGCCATGCCAGCTATGGGAGCCTGGGTGGCGAGACCCCCTCTGGGTAAAAAACACTTCACCCCCCAGAGGTGTCAACCTGCCATGCCAGCTATGGGAGCTTGGGTGGCGAGACTCCCTCCGGGTAAAAAAACACTTCACCCTCCGGAGGTGTCAACCTGCCATGCCAGCTATGGGTGTAACGCCCCGAAACTCAAAGGAGAAAAAAGGGGGACGTTTTGGGCCAGTTTGGTTTCTGGCTGAAGGCACACGGCCTGGGACACGGGCGTGTCCCAGGGCGTGTCAAGCGTGTGTCGACACTTAGCCGCGAAGTCGTCGAGTTATTCTCGACGATTCGTCGAGAATGGGCACACGGCCTGCGACACGGGCGTGTCGCAGGGCGTGTCGACCCGTGTCGACACTTAGCCGTGAACTCGTCGAGATATTCTCGACGATTCGTCGAGAATGGGCACACGGCCTGCGACACGGGCGTGTCGCAGGGCGTGTCGGCCCGTGTCGACGAGCGTCAAGGTGAAATCGTCGAGATTCACTCGACGATCGTCGAGACAAGGCACACGGCCTAGGACACGGGCGTGTCCAAGGCCGTGTCATCCAGTCGTCGTTCTCCCCTCGACGAAATGTCCCGTGTACACGGCCTGGGGGCCCAGGCGTGTCAATGTGACACGGGCAAGGACACGGGCGTGTCCTAGAACCCGTGCAGTGCTCGGGTTGAAAGCGGGGGAAAATTATGGGGTACACGGCCGGGTACACGGCCGTGTCAGCTGGAACACAGGCGTGTCAGCTCGAACACGGGCGTGTTCGATACCCGTGTGCGTGTTCAGAAGATTCGATTTTGACGGCGAATGCGGCACACGGCCCTGGACACGGGCGTGTGCCAGGCCGTGTTCGGTCCAGATTGGGCATTTCAGCCCCGAATCAAAGCCGCTCGTTTTCTTAGGTTGAGATCCGACGGCTGGGGATGGTTTCTGGGAGGATATACACGGGTTTGACTTAAGAAAAATCCATTTTCCTTCACTTGATCATCTCTCCAAACCCTTGGAGAAAGAGAAAAGCTATTGGAGGAAGAAGAGCTAGATCCGCCATTGGAGGAGCTTCGGAGCTCCGAATCGCAAGCCGACTCCGGATCCACGGAGGCAACGCAAGTGCGGTGATTTCTATCCGATTACATTTCGATGGCGCCAAAGAGGAACGCAAGGGTAACGATCCTCATCTTGAGCACTAATAGCTCTCTTTCTTAGCATCTTTCTTAGCATAGGAAGCCCGCTCTCGCGAGTTTGCGGAGAGTTGGAGGCGTTCCTTCGGGTAGATATGTAAAGTCCCCGTTGTTTAGAGTCCGTATGCGAGAACGGACATAGGCATTTTGGTTGAAGCCTACCCGGACATGTTAGTCCGGATCGGTGATGTTGCATTGCATAAGGCCGGAGAAGACTCCGTGCTATTTGGTGTTTTCGGGTTTTCTACGCGGTAGATTGCAGTAGGGAGCCTTGGGGACTAACCCGAAGGTGCACCCGGAAAACTGGGCGGACACGAGGTCTTGCCAACTTGGTGGCTTGGAAGCCAACTTGAACATAACAGAGTTATGTGATTTGCGGTAGAATGGGACTCGGTGAAAGTTTGACCCGCGCAAATGGCTTAAATTGTCGTTGCGAAGTGAGCACGGGTTAGATGGAGCCGTACCCGTTTTATGTCGTCCGGTTAGAGCGACCTAAGGTTACGTGGGACTCGCCTCTGGCATAAATGGGAGTCTTCGGTGGTCAATGGCTTAAATTGACGTGACCAATACCAAGAAGACGAATTGCTCATAGGGATGGTCGTCTAAGTGGCGGCGGTGAGTCCGGAATGTTAATGGCTTTAATTGACGTAACATCGACCGGTTCACCGAGAATGTGCCCTGAGTGCACGGGGCGTTGGCCTTACGAGCCAACGTCTGTGATGTTATGGCTATGGTTTTATATTACTCGCTTATGCTAAGGAAATGCAGGGAAGGAGCATCGCCGCCCCGAGTTGGGGGCGGGATCGTTATAATTTGGTCAGCATTGCTGACCGTTGCCTTGTTTTGCCACCGTGCGGTGGATTGTTGCTTGCAGGTGCAGCTGGACCAAGCGGTCATTAGCGGGCTAAAGCCCTTTTTGCGAAGCTGGCCCTCGAAGGCCCAAGTAGAAGTGTTTACTGCTTTACTCATGTATGACCGGCCTGCGTGCCGTGGTTTGTAAAACATGTAATTTTCAAGTGAAACACTTTGTAAGGCCTTAAGGCCGATTTTGGGTATTTTGTATACATTCCTAATTATTGTAATAGTGGACATTCGTGCTCTAATGCTGGGTTCTTGTTTACAACTTATATAAACTGCTTCCGCTAGAATGCTCTGTGTAGGACGTTGAGATTGGTTGGATGGTTTCCATACGTAACCACCTGGTCTGTCTGTGGTATATGGCGTCGGGCCCCGGCCGGACCTACTGCTATATACTATGCGACGGATAGGGGGTGTTACAATTTGGTATCAGACTACTGGTTTTGGTCGGACTTAAGCTGAATTCGTGGACGAATTCTTTTTAAGGGGTGGTGAGCACAT
Organism: Platanthera guangdongensis; assembly: GCA_039583875.1. Classification (NCBI taxonomy): domain Eukaryota; kingdom Viridiplantae; phylum Streptophyta; class Magnoliopsida; order Asparagales; family Orchidaceae; genus Platanthera; species Platanthera guangdongensis. The sequence continues at coordinate 24,403,416 of CM077157.1, forward strand.
TGTGTGCGTCATCGTTATAACGGTAAAAGAACCCATGAATGTCCACTTAGGAATGAAAATACTCGTGTTTGAGGAACCTGCGTGTTCCTATAATTGCTGTTAGCAATTTTATTTGGTCGCTTAACGGTGTTTTGTACCACTATAGGTGACCGGAAGCGGTGCTGGACAGCCTGAATGTCCGGTTTCTGTGGAGCATAGTGCACCCAGTGCGATATTTGAGCCTCCTCCTTCGTATGAAACCGTTAGAAGGATCGTAGAAGCGGTGTTTACTGTGGCGGGTGCACAGCTAGGAGGAAATGTACAACCTTGCGCCCCTGCTGTGGCTTCAACGCCGGTGGGCGTGATGCAGCAGATGACCTTTGGTAGACCATTGGGACAGCAGCTGAATATGCATTTAGTGCAGGGAGCGCACACGGTTGAGGAATATTTGCAAGCATTTCTTCTGATGAGTCGCTACCCATGCTTCGAGTTGGATAACGAGCAAACTACAGTTGATAGATTTTATAATGGCCTGCGTGCCGAGTTACGAGTCCTACTGCTAGGACCAAAGTTATTGGGGTTCCGAGCCTTGGTGGAATCAGCTAGATCATTGGAGGCAGAGTTGAGGAAGACCCTCCCGATGCCAGCGACCATGGTATCGAACTATACAAACCCCATAAGAGCTGCATCCGGCAGAATGCTGGAGAAAGGGGTTATGAAATCGACTAGTAAAGCTTCTTACACTTGTTATACGTGTGGAAAGAAAGGACACTTTGCCCGAGACTGTTGGAATGGTGCTCGGAAGGGGAAGAAACCTATGTTAGGAGCAGTCAAGAATGTCAGTGTAAAGGAAACGGCATTCAAAGTGCCGAACACCTCAAAGTCTGGATATCAAAAATGGTATAAGAAGCATAGGACTTCGGGTCCAGCTCCTTCTGGTACTTCTGGGTCGACTACGGGTCAGACCCCGGGCTCATGTTACAACTGTGGGGAGCCGGGGCATTATGCTCGTGAGTGCCTAAAGCCCTGGAGAAAGCCCGTCGTCGTGGCGACAGGTATGGTTTAAAGATAGTTTTGCTTTAAACACCTGTTATGCTTATTAGCTTAGAACTACTAGTGTTAAGCATTGTTATGACTTTCTTTATCTGCGAGAGCACCGTTCGTTTAGGGAGCTTCGCATTCCTTTATTAGGAATTTTATTGTGCCTTGGAGTACCTCCTTCGATGGAAAGAGATAAATTGGATGCGTTTTAGTCCAATGGTGCTCATTCGGCGAGGGTAGAATTCGTTGCCCTTAGTTTGTGGTTTGGGAATTAGGAGTACGATCTGCAAGCATCGTTACTTCCGTTGATGGAGTTTGACGTTATATTTGGCATGGACTGGCTCTCGGAGCAACATGCCCATATAGATTGCGGTAGCAAGGAAGTCAAGCTGGGAGCAAGTCGTGAGACGACTTTTACGGACTTAAAGGGGTCGAGCAAGACGTTGATGTCTGCTCTTCAGGTGGTGAAGGCGGTTCGTGCTGGAGCAGAACTGTTCTTTACACAAGTGGAGTTTGTAAAGCCGAAGCCCGCGTTGGATTGTATTTCAGTGGTATCGGAATACCCTGATCTGTTCCCCGCAGATCTTTCTGGAGCACCGCCTCAGCGGGAGATAGATTTTAAGAGCGAGCTAGTGCCAGGTGCAAAGCCTGTGTCACGATCTCCGTATCGGCTAACGCCTAAGGTAATGGCGGAGCTGAAAGTTCAACTGCAAGAGTTGTTGGAGCAAGGGTATGCGCGTCCAAGTCCTTCGCCTTGGAGCGCACCGACCCTCTTTATTAAGAAGAAGGATGGAAGGTTGTGGTTGCGTATTAACTATCGGGAAGTCAACAAGTAGACGGAAAAGTGCAAGTACCCAATCCCAAGGATCGATAATCTTTGTGATCAGTTGGTAGGGTCAACGGCGTACTCTAAATAGATAAGGGAGAGTGATATCCCTAAGATAACGTTCAGTACAGGACACAGGCGCTACGAGTTTACGGTAATGCCGTTTGGGCTGACTAATGCGTCGTCAGTATTCATGGATTTTATGAACAGGACGTTCAGGGAGTACTTGGACCGTTTCGTGATCGTCTTCATCGACGATATTTTGGTGTACTCGCAAAGTGAGGAAGATCACTTCAAGCATCTTCATTTGGTGTTGGAGACGCTAAGGAGAAATCAGTTGTATGCCAAGTTCTCGAAATGCGAGTTTTGGCTATCCGCAGTAGCGTTCCTCGGGCATTTAGTGAGTGGAGAGGGTATTGCTGTGGATCCTGTGAAGCTTGTTGCGATACGGGAGTGGCCTGAGCTTGCTACGGTAGCAGAAGTCCGGAGCTTTTTGGGGCTTGCCGGCTATTATAGGCGCTTCGTAGAGAACTTCTCGCGGATAGCGTTACCTCTCACTACTTTGACGAGGAAGGAGCTTAAGTTCATTTGGACGCCGGAGTGCGCGCGAGCTTTTGAGGAACTGAAGTGTCGGTTGACCACGGCGTCTGTGCTGAGTTCGCCATGTGGAACCGAAGGCTATGAGATATATAGCGATGCTTCAGACAGCGTTTTGGGTTGCGCGCTACTGCAACACGGAAGCGTAATAGCGTATGGACGTGAGTTTTGCCTCGAAGCTATGGAGGCATAATTCTATACGGTGTGAAAGTGGATCTCTACGCCGGTCACAAGACCGTGAAGCATCTGGTTGATCAGAAGGATCCGAATATACGACAGCGTAGATGGATGGAGTTCTTGGGAGACTATACATTCAAGATCCACTACGCGCCTGAAAAAGGGGATGCGGTTGCGGACGCGGTGAGTCCCCAAGCCCCAGCTCGAGCCAATTGGCTATCGGTGCAGGTTGAGCGGTTGGTGCGAGAGTTGGAGGCGTTGGGGACCGTTTGTATGGACAAGCAATCAAGTGCTGAAGCAGTTCATGGTAGAGGCTCTGGATGGGTCAAATTCCCATTTCGTCGTGGAGGACGGATTGCTTTGGAAAGACGGTCGTCTGTGCGTCCCCAGTGTGGGCAATTTACGGGTGGAGTTGTTGTACGAGGCACACTATACCAAGTACTCGATTCACCCGGGGAGCACGAAGATGTACCGCGATGTCAAGAAACTGTTTTGGTGGCCGGTTTGAAAAAGGATGTGGCGCTATACGTAGCGAAGTGCCAAACCTGCGCCTTGGTAAAGGCGGAGTGCCAAAAGCCGGGAGGATTTCTTAAGTTCTTGCCTATTCCGGAGTGGAAATTTGATGACATCTCTAGGGACTTTGTGCACGGTTTGCCAAGGTCGCAAAAAGGGAACGACGCCATTTGGGTGGTGGTCGATCGATTAACGAAGGTGTCGCATTTTATTCCGCATAGGAAGGATGATCCGGTGGAGAAGCTGGCAAAGCTTTATGTGCATAATATAGTACGGCTTCATGGTGTGCCCCGCAGCATCGTGAGTGACCGAGATGGGCGGTTCACGTCCAATGATTGGAGGCTGGTGCAGCAAATGTTGGGAACAAAGCTGAAGTTTAGCACAGCCTTCCATCCGCAAACGGATGGGCAGACCGAGAGGGTCAATAGAACGATGGAAGACATGCTTCGCATGTGTGTCTTGGACTTTGGAAAGCAATGGGAGGACCACCTTTATTTGGTGGAGTTCGCATACAACAACAGCTACCAAGCAAGCATTCAGATGGCGCCTTTCGAGGCCCTATATGGTAGAAGATGTCGCACGCCGTTGTCTTGGTTAGAAACGGGTGAGTCAAAGTTGTATAAGCGATCGGAAGTAGAGGGTGCTACTTCTTTGGTGAGAACCATTCGGGAGAGGTTACTCATCGCTCAGGACCGGCAAGCAAAGTACTATAATGCCAAGCACAGGAACGTGGAGTTCGCTGTGGGCGATTATGTATACTTGAAGATAAAGCCATTCAAGGGTGTCTCGCGGGTGCGGCGATTGAAAAAGCTAAGCCCGAGGTACCTTGGACCGTTCGAGGTTCTGGAGCGAGTAGGAGTAGCGGCCTATCGGCTGAAGCTTTCGGTGGAGCTTAGTGGTTTACACGATGTGTTCCACATTTCGGTGCTTCGGAAGGCGGTGCAAGAGCCTACGCAAGTGATCGCGGTCGATCAAGTGCCGGTGGAAAGTGGGCTAACGACAAAGGTCAAGCCCGTGCGGATTGAGGACTCGGAGGTCAAGCGGCTACGCAATAAAGAGTTCAGGATGGTCAAGGTCCGGTGGGACAATTGCGGTCGTGAGGAGCTCTCCTGGGAGCGAGAGCAGACGTTGCTTGACGAGTATCCGGAGTTGTTCCGCTCAGGTACAAATTTTGTTTTGTACATGTTTTTCCCTTTATGTAATTTCGTGGGCGAAATTCTTTTAAGAGGGGTAGAGTTGTAACGCCCCGAAACTCAAAGGAGAAAAAGGGGGACGTTTTGGGCCAGTTTGGTTTCTGGCTGAAGGCACACGGCCTGGGACACAGGCGTGTCCCAGGGCGTGTCAAGCGTGTGTCGACACTTAGCCGCGAAGTCGTCGAGTTATTCTCGACGATTCGTCGAGAATGGGCACACGGCCTGCGACACGGGCGTGTCGCAGGGCGTGTCGACCCGTGTCGACACTTAGCCGTGAACTCGTCGAGATATTCTCGACGATTCGTCGAGAATGGGCACACGGCCTGCGACACGGGCGTGTCGCAGGGCGTGTCGGCCCGTGTCGACGAGCGTCAAGGTGAAATCGTCGAGATTCACTCGACGATCGTCGAGACAAGGCACACGGCCTAGGACACGGGCGTGTCCAAGGCCGTGTCATCCAGTCGTCGTTCTCCCCTCGACGAAATGTCCCGTGTACACGGCCTGGGGGCCCAGGCGTGTCAATGTGACACGGGCAAGGACACGGGCGTGTCCTAGAACCCGTGCAGTGCTCGGGTTGAAAGCGGGGGAAAATTATGGGGTACACGGCCGGGTACACGGCCGTGTCAGCTGGAACACGGGCGTGTCAGCTCGAACACGGGCGTGTTCGATACCCGTGTGCGTGTTCAGAAGATTCGATTTTGACGGCGAATGCGGCACACGGCCCTGGACACGGGCGTGTGCCAGGCCGTGTTCGGTCCAGATTGGGCATTTCAGCCCCGAATCAAAGCCGCTCGTTTTCTTAGGTTGAGATCCGACGGCTGGGGATGGTTCCTGGGAGGATATACACGGGTTTGACTTAAGAAAAATCCATTTTCCTTCACTTGATCATCTCTCCAAACCCTTGGAGAAAGAGAAAAGCTATTGGAGGAAGAAGAGCTAGATCCGCCATTGGAGGAGCTTCGGAGCTCCGAATCGCAAGCCGACTCCGGATCCACGGAGGCAACGCAAGTGCGGTGATTTCTATCCGATTACATTTCGATGGCGCCAAAGAGGAACGCAAGGGTAACGATCCTCATCTTGAGCACTAATAGCTCTCTTTCTTAGCATCTTTCTTAGCATAGGAAGCCCGCTCTCGCGAGTTTGCGGAGAGTTGGAGGCGTTCCTTCGGGTAGATATGTAAAGTCCCCGTTGTTTAGAGTCCGTATGCGAGAACGGACATAGGCATTTTGGTTGAAGCCTACCCGGACATGTTAGTCCGGATCGGTGATGTTGCATTGCATAAGGCCGGAGAAGACTCCGTGCTATTTGGTGTTTTCGGGTTTTCTACGCGGTAGATTGCAGTAGGGAGCCTTGGGGACTAACCCGAAGGTGCACCCGGAAAACTGGGCGGACACGAGGTCTTGCCAACTTGGTGGCTTGGAAGCCAACTTGAACATAACAGAGTTATGTGATTTGCGGTAGAATGGGACTCGGTGAAAGTTTGACCCGCGCAAATGGCTTAAATTGTCGTTGCGAAGTGAGCACGGGTTAGATGGAGCCGTACCCGTTTTATGTCGTCCGGTTAGAGCGACCTAAGGTTACGTGGGACTCGCCGCTGGCATAAATGGGAGTCTTCGGTGGTCAATGGCTTAAATTGACGTGACCAATACCAAGAAGACGAATTGCTCATAGGGATGGTTGTCTAAGTGGCGGCGGTGAGTCCGGAATGTTAATGGCTTTAATTGACGTAACATCGACCGGTTCACCGAGAATGTGCCCTGAGTGCACGGGGCGTTGGCCTTACGAGCCAACGTCTGTGATGTTATGGCTATGGTTTTATATTACTCGCTTATGCTAAGGAAATGCAGGGAAGGAGCATCGCCGCCCCGAGTTGGGGCGGGATCGTTATAATTTGGTCAGCATTGCTGACCGTTGCCTTGTTTTGCCACCGTGCGGTGGATTGTTGCTTGCAGGTGCAGCTGGACCAAGCGGTCATTAGCGGGCTAAAGCCCTTTTTGCGAAGCTGGCCCTCGAAGGCCCAAGTAGAAGTGTTTACTGCTTTACTCATGTATGACCGGCCTGCGTGCCGTGGTTTGTAAAACATGTAATTTTCAAGTGAAACACTTTGTAAGGCCTTAAGGCCGATTTTGGGTATTTTGTATACATTCCTAATTATTGTAATAGTGGACATTCGTGCTCTAATGCTGGGTTCTTGTTTACAACTTATATAAACTGCTTCCGCTAGAATGCTCTGTGTAGGACGTTGAGATTGGTTGGATGGTTTCCATACGTAACCACCCGGTCTGTCTGTGGTATATGGCGTCGGGCCCCGGCCGGACCTACTGCTATATACTATGCGACGGATAGGGGGTGTTACAATGGGAGCCTAGGTGGCGAGACCCCCTCCGGGTAAAAAACACTGGGCATCTACGGTGTTGAAGTTGGTGACCGGGCGGTCTGTCTTGGCGGGTTGAAGACCGCGTGGTCTGGCGGTTTGACTCGTCGGCTTGTAAACCGGGCGGTCTAGCGATCTTCACAGACGACCTATCTGCTTCTCTTGTTGTAGCCGTGCAGTTAGTCCTTCTGTCTAACCGCGCGGCTTGTGCGGTTTACTTTGTACAGTCCGCTTAGCTTGTAAATTTTTAGTCCCACATCTCTTATTTGTATTCTCTCATCTCTCCTCCATTCTATATAAGGGAGGGCATACCTTTGTAATAGTTATCTTTTTTGGATAATAAAATTTCAATTATTCAAAAGCTTATCCGCTTGTTCTCTCTTTTCGCTACTTTCTAACATGGTATCAGAGGACACGGTCACTTCCTCCTGATTCTGTGCGCTCTCTATTGTTCGCGGTTTGTTTTCTGCTTCCTGCGACCTGTTTCGCGACTTGCCTTCTCTTCTGTCCGCTGCCCTGTTCGCGCGGCTTGTTTCTGTCCGCTGCCCTGTTCGCGCGGCTTGCTTCTTCTTGGTTCTCTTCTCCTACTACTATTCGTCGCAGCGACCTGTTTCCTTGTCGCCGCGCTCCTTGTTCTTTCTTGCCTCTCCGACTTCCTAGTCGTTGCGGCCTTGTCTCTACCCGCTGCGGACTTCTTCTCCCTGTCCGCTTCTGCTTTCCCCTTTTCCGCTTGTCTCTATACTCGCGATTTGCTGCTGTGATCTGCCTGACCGTGCGGGTTGTTCCTATCTCACCTGCATCTTGGTCGCGGTCACCTGCTCTTCTCCTCTCTTCTGTTCGCTCGGCCTTTTCAGTCCGCGCGACCTCTTCCCCGCTGTGCCTTGTTCTGCTTCCTAGCCGCTCGTCTTCGCGCGGCTTCTTCCCTTTAACCCGCTGCGGTTTCACGCGGGTTGCTCTCTTTTCCTCTCCCCGCGCCTTTCTCTCTGTTCGCGCGGATTCTTCCTTGTTTGAGCGGCCTCTCTGCCTTTCTTCCTTTAGCCGCTCCTGCTTGTTAGTCGCCGCGACCTCCTGGTTCAGTCGCGCGGCTTGTGCTCTGCTCCTTGGTCGTGGCCCTTCTTGCCGCTGGTGTGCTGTCACCGAGACCGCTGCAGTTTCTTCTTCCTCCCTTCATGGCTTTCATATCCTCCTCCAAGCCATTCGCCTCGGTTGTCACGTCTTCTGGTCGTGCACACGTTGTTACTCAGGGCAAATGGCTGATCGACACTGGTGCTACGAATCATATGACCGGCCATCTCCCGTGTTTCTCTCTCCTAGAAAAACATGCTCGCTTGCCCCCGGTTATTCTCGCTGACGGCTCTTCATCACCAGTCCATGGAACAGGGATAGTTCATGTCACTCCGTCTCTTCAGTTGGCGGATACTCTATACGTGCCTCAGTTCCCGTGCAACTTATTATCTATTACCTCTCTTTGCAAGAAATTACAGTGTTCTGTCACATTTACTTCTACTTCTTGCTCTTTTCAGGATCCGGACTCCCAACGGACGATTGCTACTGGGACTGAGAGTGGCGGCTTATACTTCCTGGACAACATTTCTGCTTTTTCCACCTTCTCCTCCACCTCCACAGATCTTCTCCAATGGCATCTCCGCCTTGGTCATGCTCCTCCCCGTCTTCTTCGTCAACTTCTGCCCCACCTTCCTCCTCAAAGTCCTCCGCTCAACTGTGAGGTCTGTCAGCTTGGCAAGCATCACCGCTCCTCCTTCCCTCCAAAGCACGTTCGTAGCTCTACCCGTCTGTTTGATCTTATCCACTCTGATATCTGGGGTCCTTCTCCTACACTTACCATTGGTCGGGGAAGTTCCTATTTTGTCACGTTCATTGATGATTTCTCTCGCTGTACGTGGGTGTATCTATTAAAAGATCGCTCCGAATTATTCTCTGTATGGACATCCTTCTATCTCATGATCAAAACTCAGTTTGGTGTTTCTATCCAAGTTTTTCGCTCTGATAATGCCCAAGAATATCTCAGTCGTGACTTCTCTACATTCTGCATGCAAAATGAGATTCTTCATCAAACTAGTTGTGTCTATACTTCACAACAAAATGGTGTAGCCGAACGCAAAAACCGTCACCTCCTCGATGTCGCTCGCACCTTGATGACCCAGATGCATGTTCCTCGCTCCTATTGGGGCTATGCTGTTCTCCTTGCCTGCTACCTCATCAATCGCATTCCCTCCACGGTTCTCCACGGCCAAACCCCGTTCTCCATTTTGTATCCGGGCAAGGAGTTGTTTCCTCTTCCTCTCCAAATCTTTGGATGCACTGCCTTTGTGCATACCCCTTCTGACACCCGTGATAAGCTCTCCCCTCGCTCCACCAAATGTGTCTTTCTGGGGTACTCCACCACTCAGAAAGGCTACTGTTGCTTTGATCCCGTCCTTCGTAAGCAGTTCGTCTCTGCTGACGTCACCTTCTTCGAGAATACCTCCTACTTCTCGGATGACTCCTCTCCTCTTCTCCCAGCTTCTGATTCTCCTGCCGTTCCCTTCGTTCCCTCGCCTCCTACTACACCGTCTCCCCCCTCCTCTTCCTCCACCTCTCTCTCTCTCCTTCTCCACCACCCTCTCCCTCATCTCCGATGCCGTCGCTCTCTTCTCCCGGGCCAGCTTTCTCTACCACGGATGCTCCGGATGCCGCGGGCCTGGCTGACCTGGATCTTCCTATAGCTCTTCGCAAAGGGGTGCGGACGTGTACCCTACACCCCCTTGCTGCTGTTGTTTCCTATGATCGTCTTACCCCTTCTCGCAGGGCATTTGCACTGGCTATCTCTGCCACTGCCACACCCCGCTCCTATCAGGAGGCCCTTGCTATTCCTCACTGGAAGATGGCCATGGATGAGGAAATGGCGACCCTCACTGAGCGGGGTACCTGGACTCTTGTTCCTCCTCCCTTCGGTACTGATGTTATTGGCTGTCGCTGGGTCTTTGTGGTCAAATTTAGCCCCGACGGCACTGTGGATCGGTATAAGGCTCGCCATGTTGCTAAGGGCTTTACTCAGACCTATGGGGTTGATTACTTTGACACCTTCTCCCCTGTGGCTCGTCTCAGCACTATCCGGGTTCTTCTCTCTGTGGCCGTTAATCGGGATTGGCCGATTTCTCAGCTGGACGTCAAGAATGCCTTCCTTTATGGTGATCTTCATGAGGCCGTTTACATGGAGCAACCTCCTGAGTATGTTGCTCAGGGGAGACACGAGTATGCCAGCTGCAGAAGGCAATTTATGGCCTCAAGCAGAGTCCTCGAGCTTGGTTTGACAAGTTCAGCGGCATTGTGGCGGCTGTTGGTTTTGTGCGAAGCTCTGCTGATCACTCTCTCTTTATTCGCAAAACTCCTTCTGGGCTGGTTGTTCTTGCTGTGTACGTCGATGATATTCTTCTCACTGGCGATGACCAGGAAGGGGTAGCCTTGACAAAGCGACATCTTCGCCAACATCTGATCACTAAAGATATGGGCTCTCCAAAGTACTTTCTGGGATCGAACTCTCTCGGAAGCCCGACTCCTTAGTTCTCTCTCAGCGTAAGTATGCTCTTGATCTTTTAAAAGAGGCAGGATTAACTGGAGCAAAACTTGCCCGATGCCCCATGGCTACTGGGGAGGACAAAACCTGGACAGATGATTCGCCTCCTCTTTCAGATAGTTCGCGGTACAGGCGTCTGGTTGGTAAGCTCATATATCTCACAGTGACCAGACCTGACATTTCCTATGCTGTGGGCAAGGTGAGCCAATTCATGCAAGCGCCTAGGGAGTGTCATCTACAGTCCGCCTTGCGGATCTTGGAGTATGTCAAAGCAGCGCCTGGGAAAGGATTACTTTTTCAGAAGAATGGTCATCTGAGGATTGAAGCCTACTCAGATGCAAGTTATGCTGATGACAAAGGGGATCGCAAGTCAACCTCAGGTTTTTGCACCTTTGTTGGGGGAAATCTGGTGAGCTGGAAGAGCAAGAAGCAGTCTGTTGTCTCCAGGTACAGTGCAGAAGCTGAGTATCGCAGTATGGCATCAACCACTTGTGAGTTGAAATGGTTGCGGGCTCTCATGCTAGATTTAGGAGAGGTGTACAACCATCCTCTACCTATGTTCTGTGATAACAAGGCCGTCATATACATCTCCAAAAATCCGGTATTCCATGAAAGAACAAAGCACATTGAGGTTGACTGCCATTTCATTCGTGAAGAGATTTTAAAAGAACAAATTTGCACTCCGTTTGTCACGTCTGATAAAGAGTTGGCTGACATCTTCACCAAGCCAGTTTCCGCCTCGTTTCTGCATGTTTGCGACAAGCTGGGCATGATTGATATATATGCTCCAGCTTGAGGGGGAGTGTTGAAGTTGGTGACCGGGCGGTCTGTCTTGGCGGGTTGAAGACCGCGCGGTCTGGCGGTTTGACTCGTCGGCTTGTAAACCGGGCGGTCTAGCGATCTTCACAGACGACCTATCTGCTTCTCTTGTTGTAGCCGTGCGGTTAGTCCTTTTGTCTAACCGCGCGGCTTGTGCGGTTTACTTTGTACAGTTCGCTTAGCTTGTAAATTTTTAGTCCCACATCTCTTATTTGTATTCTCTCATCTCTCCTCCATTCTATATAAGGGAGGGCATACCTTTGTAATAGTTATCTTTTTTGGATAATAAAATTTCAATTATTCAAAAGCTTATCCGCTTGTTCTCTCTTTTCGCTACTTTCTAACATACGGGAGGTACGCTTGCCCTGCCAGCTAGTGAGAGCCCGACATCGGGACCGACATCGGAGCAAAGGGAACAGGGGCATCTACAAGAGGTACCACCAGCCATGGCAGCTAGTGAGAGCATGGAAGCGGGACCGTCATCGGAGCAAAGGGAACAGGGGAATCCACGAGAGGTACCACCAACTCTGTCAGCTAGTGATAGCCTGACAGCGGGACCGTCTCGGGGGTGGGGCTTGCTCTCCCCGAGGCACATTCGACCCAACCAGCTAGTGGGAGCCTTGATGAAGAGATCCTCTCGGGGGTGGGACTTGATTTCCCCAAGGCACATTCGACTCATTCAGCTAGTGGGAGCCTGAATGAGGAGATCCTATCGGGGGTGGGACCTCATCTCCCCAAGGCACATTCGACCCATTCAGCTAGTGGGAGCCTGGATGAGGAGATCCTCTCGGGGGTGGGGCTTTCTCTCCCCGAGGCACATTCGACCCAACCAGCTAGTGGGAGCCTGGATGAGGAGATCCTCTCGGGGGTGGGACTTGATCTCCCCGAGGCACATTCAACCCATCCAGCTAGTGGGAACCTGAATGAGGAGATCCTCTCGGGGGTGGGACTTGATCTCCCCAAGGCACATTCGACCCATCCAGCTAGTGGGAGCCTGGATGAGGAGATCCTCTCGGGGGTGGGACTTGATCTCCCCGAGGCACATTCGACCTATCTAACTAGTGAGAGCCTGGATGAGGAGATCCTCTCGGGGGTGGGGCTTGATCTCCCCGAGGCACATTCGACCCATCCAGCTAGTGGGAGCCTGGATGAGGAGATTCTCTCGGGGGGTGAGACTTGATCTCCCCGAGGCACATTCGACTCATCCAGCTAGTGGGAGCCTGGATAAGGAGATCCTCTCGAGGGTGGGACTTGATCTCCCCGAGGCATATTCGACTCATCCAGCTAGTGAGAGGCTGGATGAGGAGATCCTCTCGGGGGGTGTGAATTGATCTCCCTGAGGCACATTCGACCCATCCAGCTAGTGGGAGCCTGGATGAGGAGATCCTCTCGGGGGTGGGACTTGATCTCCCCGAGGCACATTTGACCCATCCAGCTAGTGAGAGCCTGGATGAGGAGATCCTCTCGGGGGTGGGGCTTGCTCTCCCCGAGGCACATTCGACCCATCCAGCTAGTGAGATCCTCTCGGGGTGGGGAACCAGGTGTGTCACTTGAACTCTACCAAATCCAACATCCTAAAAACGGGGAAAAAAGATGGGTTACATGACCCCCCCCCCCCCCCCCCGACTCAGTTGGTCGGGGGTTTGACTAACTACAACATAAGAAATATACAGGACTCCGTCGGGGCGAGGCTTCCTCAGGGAATCTGGGCCTGATGGCCGTCATACTTCCCCTCGGAGACCTCCATCTTGCTCCGGCTTTCCATGATCCTCTCCATCTCCTCCGCCCTGGCCAACCAAGAGATGGTGTTGACGGCCGTGACGTAGCACTGTCTTGCCATCCTGGAGTCTCCCTTGACTCTGACATGGATCCCTCCAGAGCTGAACTTGAGGCATTAGTGGAAAGAAGATGACACGCAACGGAAGGCGCTGATGAGGGGCCTTCCGAAGATGGCATTGTAGCTGCTTGGAGCGTCAACAATGACGAACCGGCAGTTCCTTGAAGTCCCCCCCCCCAGTTTTACTTGGAGTCTTACTCCACCCTCTACCTCCTTCCTCTCCCCTAAAAATCCGAACAGGGGTCCATCCGATGCCAACACCCTCTTTGGCTCTACCTTCATCTCGTCAAACGTCTTCTTGAGATGACGTTTACGGAGCTTCCTTTGTCAACCAAGATCCGGGAGACGGTGTAGCCTTCAATGGCTATCTGGATGACCGGCGCATAACAAAATGGATCCTCATGATCCGGCATGTCCTTCACTGAGAAGGTGATCTTCTCCTCCTGGGGCGGGGTCTGGGATGTTGAGGCGACGCTCCGTCAGTACATCACATGAAGGCTTGCCTTCTGAGTGGCCTCGATCCCCACTCCACCATGGATCACTGTTATACCGCCTCGGGGTCCGACATCGACCCGGTCCTTGCATACATCATCCCCCCTTCTCTGGGCAGAACCTCTTTAACTCGCACTGGCGGTTGTGGCTGGGCAGGGCCTCTCGCCCCCTCACTTCCAAGAACACGGGGCAGGTAGCTGTGACGTGCCCCTCCACCTGGTGGAAGTCACAGTACGGTAGCGCTCCTCCCCTCCTTCGGCGGGTTGGGCGTTCTCTCATGTTACCACTTCCTCCTCCTATCGCCAAGGCTTGCTGCGGCGGGGATAAGAGTTGTCTTGGGGATTGCCTCTGGAAGTTGAACCTCCCTTGGCCCCCATGGAAGTTCCCCCCATCTTGGACGTAACCTCTTCCTGGACCCTGAACGGGTCCTCCCTGCTGTCTCCAACCTGGTTCTGGACCCTCCTGAGCTCTCTGCTCCTCTCTCCTTCTTCCTTCCTGATGTCTCGAGCCACCTTGCTCCTTTGACTCCATCTATGTTAGCTTCACTAACTTCTTGGCAAATGTCGGGTTGACCGCCTCCATGTTTATCTCCTCGGCCGCCCTTTCCATCAGCTCCTTAAAGGAAAGGGGGGCCTTTCGAGTCAGGCTCATTTTGAAGAACCCCTCGCGCAACCCCACCGTGAACTCCATCTGGAGGGCATGCCTCGGCATCTCTTGGACCTCCAGGATCTCCTCTTGGAACCTGTCAACGTAACGGGCCAGCGACTCCTCGCCCCCCCCCCCCCCGCCTTATTAGGAAGATGGACTCTGGACTCCTCTTCCTCTTCTTGGAGGTGGAGAAGCGAAGCTGAAAGCTCCTACTCAAGTCCTCGAACTCATAGATCGACCTCGGAGGGAGTTGATGAAATCAGTCCCTTGCCTTCTCCTTCAACGTGATCGCAAAGAGGCGATAATTGAAGGCATCCGTCATCGGCCTGATGGAGACGGCATCCTCGAACCACTGTAGATGCTGGACGGGGTCATCCTTCCTGGTATAGTAAGCCCATGTCTGGCTCTCTAAACCCCTCGGGAATGGGAGCTGAGATGATCAGCTCGTTGAAGGGTGACCCCCTAAGGGGTGGTCTCGCCACCTCCACTCGCGTGACCTGCTCTCCTGCAATGCCGGCACTTGCCGGCTGAAGAACAATTCCCGGCCGGTGAGGTCTCGCTCGACCCCATCTCTATCCTCTCCTTCTCGGGCCTTCTTCCTGGTGCGCTTCCTTCTCCCCCTGCTGGGGTCATCTTGCCTAGACCCCTGGGAGTCGACTCGTCGAGAGGGGGGGGGGAGCTAGCTCCTGGGGGGTCGGGGTGGAGCTGCCACCCTGAGGAGTAATGCTTCGCAGCATCTCCATGATGCCTTGGATGGAGGCCATGAACTCTTGCCTCCCCACAAAGGGTCCTAGGCTGGGGAGCTCGCTGAGATCATCACTACCTCCCTGACCTCCAGTCATTACGCTCTCCTGAGATCTTCTGTGCTGGTCACTCTCCACGCTCACCGCACAAAAGTGTTGAAATCGAAATTGGCCTCTGTGGAGTTCGGGGTCCCAAATAGGGGTGACCTCACAGCTACTACACTCAAGGGAATGTCACGGACCGAAGACTTGGGAAACTAGGAACAGACCCTCGGCTCTAGCGTGGAGGTCCCACCACACGCCTGGAAGGTCATAAGAGCACTTCCCTTCCCTCACTAATGGCTGATCTGGGTACCTTGGAGAGCTCTCTCACTCAACCAAGCTGAAGCCTAAGGAGGAGGAAACCCAAAAAATCTCTGCCTCAAAGGTACCCAAGGGAGTCTATTTATAGTTTTTCCAAGTCTATGGACCAAAATGACAGTACAGCCCTAGGACAAAAAGACCTTGGGCCAATAGAAAACATCCACACCTGGGGTAAAGAGGTAATTCCACCCCGAGGGTATAACAGTAAAAGCATGGCCAAAAGAGGTCTAAGAGCGGGAGGAGCCATTCCCACCATCTCCATGGGCACCCGAGACGAGTAGGTTGTAACACCCCCTATCCGTCGCATAGTATATAGCAGTAGGTCCGGCCGGGGCCCGACGCCATATACCACAGACAGACCGGGTGGTTACTTATGGAAACCATCCAACCAATCTCAACGTCCTACACAGAGCATTCTAGCGGAAGCAGTTTATAAGAGTTGTAAACAAGAACCCAGCATAGGAGCATGAATGTCCACTAATACTAAAAGGAATGTTATACAAAAATACCCAAAACCGGCCTTAAGGCCTTACAAAGTGTTTCACTTGAAAATTACATGTTTTACAAACCTCGGCACGCAGGCCGGTCATACATGAATAAAGAAGTAAACATTCTACTTGGGCCTTCGAGGGCCAGCTTCGCAAAAGGGCTTTAGCCCGCTATTGACCGCTTGGTCCAGCTGCACCTGCAAGCAACAAACCACCGCATGGTGGCAAAACAAGGCAACGGTCAGCAATGCTGACCAAATTATAACGATCCCGCCCCCAACTCGGGGCGGCGATGCTCCTTCCCTGCATTTCATTAGCATAAGCGAGCATATATATAACCATAGCCATTACATCACAGACGTTGGCTCGTACGGCCACACGTCCCGTGCACTCAGGGCACATTCTCGGTGAACCGGTCGATGTCACGTCAATTAAAGCCATTAACATTCCGGACTCACCACCGCCACTTAGACGGCCAAACCTATGAGCAATTTGTCTTCCTGGCCTGGGTCACGACAATTTAAGCCATTGACCGCCGAAGACTCACATCTATGCCAACGGCGAGTGCCACGTAACCTTAGGTCTCTCTAACCGAACGATATAAAGCGGGTACGGTTCCATCTAACCCGTGCTCACATCGCAACGACAATTTAAGCCATTTGCGCGGGTCAAACTTCATCCGAGTCCCATTCTACCGCAAATCACATAACCAGTTATGTTCAAGTTGGCTCTCAGGCCACCAAGTTGGCAAGATCTCGTATCCGCCCAGTTTTCCGGGTGCACCTTTGGGTTAGTCCCCAAGGCTCCTGCTGCAATCTACCGCGTAGAAAACCCGAAAACAAAACCATAGCACGGAGTCTTCTCCGGCCTTATGCAATGCAACATCACCGATCCAGACTAACATGTCCGGGTAGGCTTCACACAAAATGCCTATGTCCGTTCTCGCATACGGACTCTAAACAACGGGGACTTTACATATCTACCCGAAGGAACGCCTCCAACTCTCCGCAAACTCGCGAGAGCGGGCTTCCTATGCTAAGAAAGAGAGATATTCATGCTCAAGATGAGGATCGTTACCCTTGAGTTCCTCTTTGGCGCCATCGAAAAGTAATCGGATAGAAATCACCGCACTTGCGTTGCCTCCGTGGATCCGGAGTCGGCTTGCGATTCGGAGCTCCGAAGCTCCTCCAATGGCGGATCTAGCTCTTCTTCTTCCCTTAGCTCTCCTCTCTCTCAAGAACTTAGAAAGAGAACAAGTGAAGAAAAGTGAGGTTTTCTAAGTCAAACTCACGGGTATATCCCTTCAGGAACATCCCCCAGCCGTCGGATCTCAACCTAAGAAACAAACGGCTTTGATTCGGGGCTGAAATGCCCAATCTGGGCCGAACACGGCCTGGCACACGCCCGTGTCCAGGGCCGTGTGCCGCATTCGCCGTCAAAATCGAATCACCTGGAACCTCACACGGGTATCGAACACGCCCGTGTTCGAGCTGACACGCCCGTGTTCCACCTGACACGGCCGTGTAGCCGGCCGTGTACCCCATGATTTTTCCCCCATTTTCAACCCGAGCACTGCACGGGTTCTAGGACACGCCCGTGTCCTTGCCCGTGTCACCTTGACACGCCTGGACCCCAGGCCGTGTACACGGGACATTTCGTCGAGGGAAGATCGACGACTTGATGACACGGCCTTGGACACGCCCGTGTCCTAGGCCGTGTGCCTTGTCTCGACGATCGTCGAGTGAATCTCGACGACTCCCCGGGACGATCGTCGACACGGGTCGACACGCCCTGCGACACGCCCGTGTCGCAGGCCGTGTGCCCATTCTCGACGAATCGTCGAGTATAACTCGACGACTTCACGGCTAAGTGTCGACACGGGTCGACACGCCCTGCGACACGCCCGTGTCGCAGGCCGTGTGCCCATTCTCGACAAATCGTCGAGTACAACTCGACGACTTCGCGGCTAAGTGTCGACACACGCTTGACACGCCCTGGGACACGCCCGTGTCCCAGGCCGTGTGCCTTCTGCCAGAACCCAAACTGGCCCAAAACGTCCCCTTTGCTCCTTTGAGTTTCGGGGCATTACAACTCTCCCCCTCTTAAAAGAATTTCGGCCACGAAATTACATAAAGGAAAGACATGTACAAAACCAAAATTTGTACCTGAGCGGAACAACTCCGGATATTCGTCAAGCATTGTCTGCTCTCGCTCCCAGGAGAGCTCCTCACGACCGCAATTGTCCCACCGGACCTTGACCATCCTGATCTCTTTATTGCGTAGCCGCTTGACCTCCGAGTCCTCAATCCGCACGGGCTTGACTTTTGTCGTTAGCCCACTATCCACCGGCACTTGATCGACCGCGATCACTTGCGTAGGCTCTTGCACCGCCTTCCGAAGCACCGAAATGTGGAATACATCGTGTAAACCACTAAGCTCCACTGAAAGCTTCAACCGGTAGGCCGCTTCACCAACTCGCTCCAGAACCTCGAACGGTCCAAGGTATCTTGGGCTTAGCTTTTTCAATCGCCGCACCCGCGAGACACCCTTGAACGGCTTGATCTTCAAGTATACATAATCGCCCACAGCGAACTCCACGTTCCTGTGCTTGGCATTATAGTACTTTGCTTGCCGGTCCTGAGCGATAAGCAACCTCTCCCGAATGGTTCTCACCAAAGAAGTAGCATCCTCCTACTTCCGATCGCTTATACAACTTTGACTCACCCGTTTCTATCCAAGACAACGGCGTGCGACATCTTCTACCATATAGGGCCTCGAAAGGCGCCATCTGAATACTTGCTTGGTAGCTGTTGTTGTATGCGAACTCCACCAAATAAAGGTGGTCTTCCCATTGCTTTCCAAATCCAAGACACACATGCGAAGCATGTCTTCCATGGTTCTATTGACCCTCTCGGTCTGCCCATCCGTTTGTGGGATGGAAGGCTGTGCTAAACTTCAGCTTTGTTCCCAACATTTGCTGCACCAGCCTCCAATCATTGGACGTGAACCGCCCATCTCGGTCACTCACGATGCTGCGGGGCACACCATGAAGCCGTACTATGTTATCCACATAAAGCTTTGCCAGCTTCTCCACCGGATCATCCTTTCTATGCGGAATAAAATGCGACACCTTCGTTAATCGATCAACAACCACCCAAATGGCGTCGTTCCCCTTTTGCGACCTTGGCAAACCGTGCACAAAGTCCATAGAGATGTCGTCAAATTTCCACTCCGGAATAGGCAAGGACTTAAGAAATCCTCCCGGCTTTTGGCACTCCGCTTTTACCAAGGCGCAGGTTTGGCACTTCGCTACGTATAGCGCCACATCCTTTTTCAAACCCGGCCACCAAAATAGTTTCTTTACATCACGGTACATCTTCGTGCTCCCGGGTGAATCGAGTACTTGGTATGGTGCGCCTCGTACAACAACTCCACCCGTAAATTGCCCACACTTGGGACGCACAGACGACCGTCTTTCCAAAGCAATCCGTCCTCCACGACGAATTGGGAATTTGACCCATCCAGAGCCTCTATCATGAACTGCTTCATATGAGCATCCATATCCAAAGCCTGCCGAATCCGATCAGCCAGGTCATATTGGACTTCAGTCCAATTCAGAACTGCTTCAGCACTTGATTGTCTATCCACACAAACAATCTCCAACGCCTCCAACTCCCGCACCAACCGCTCATCATGCACCGATAGCCAATTGGCTTGAGCTGGGGCTCGGCGACTCAACGCGTCCGCAACCGCATTCCCTTTGCCAGGCACGTAGTGGATCTTGAATGTATAGTCCCCCAGGAACTCCATCCATCTACGCTGCCGCATATTCAGATCCTTCTGATCAATCAGGTACTTTAGGCTCTTGTGATCGGTGTAGATATCAATCTTCACACCGTACAAATAGTGTCTCCACAGCTTCAAGGCAAAAATCACGGCCGCTAACTCCAAGTCATGGACCGGATAATTCCTCTCGTGCACTTTTAGCTGTCTCGAGCCATAAGCTATCACGCTTCCGTGCTGCAGTAGCACGCAACCCAAACCGCTGCCTGAAGCATCGCTATATATCTCATAGCCTTCGGTTCCACATGGCGAACTCAGCACAGGCGCCGTGGTCAACCGACACTTCAATTCCTCAAAAGCTCGCGCGCACTCCGGCGTCCAAACGAACTTATGCTCCTTCCTCGTCAAAGTAGTGAGAGGTAACGCTATCCGCGAGAAGTTCTCTACGAAGCGCCTATAATAGCCGGCAAGCCCCAAAAAGCTCCGGACTTCTGCTACCGTAGCAAGCTCAGGCCACTCCCGTATCGCAACAATCTTCGCCGGATCCACAGCAATACCCTCTCCACTCACTATATGCCCGAGGAACGCCACTGAGGATAGCCAAAACTCGCACTTCGAGAACTTGGCATACAACTGATTTCTCCTTAGCGTCTCCAACACCAAATGAAGATGCTTGAAGTGATCTTCCTCACTTTGCGAGTACACCAAAATATCGTCGATGAAGACGATCACGAAATGGTCCAAGTACTCCCTGAACGTCCTGTTCATCAAATCCATGAATACTGACGGCGCATTAGTCAGCCCAAACGGCATGACCGTAAACTCATAATGCCCGTATCTCGTACTAAACGCTGTCTTCGGGATATCACTCTCCCTTATCCGCAGCTGATAGTACCCAGACTTGAGATCTAACTTCGAGTACACCGTCGACCCGACTAACTGATCAAGAGATCATCAATCCGGGGGATCGGGTACTTGTTCTTCTCCGTCAGCTTGTTTAGCTCCCGATAATCAATACATAATCCTCAAGCTTCCGTCCTTCTTCTTAACAAAGAGGACCGGTGCGCTCCAAGGCGAAGAACTCGGGCGCACATACCCTTGCTCCAACAACTCTTGCAGTTGAACTTTCAGCTCCGCCATTTCCTTAGGCGCTAGCCGATACGGAGATCGTGACACAGGCTTTGCACCTGGCACTAGCTCGATCGTAAAATCTATCTCCCGCTGAGGCGGGGCTCCAGGAAGATCTGCGGGGAACACATCAGGGTATTCCGATACCACTGAAATACAATCCAAAGCGGGCTTCGGCTTTGCAACCTCCACTAGTGTAAAGAACAGTTCTGCTCCGGCACGAACCGCCTTCACCACCTGAAGAGCAGACATCAACGTCTTGCTCGACCCCTTTAAGCCCGTAAAAGTCGTCTCACGACTTGCTCCCAGCTTGACTTCCTTGCTACCGCAATCTATATGGGCCTGCTGCTCCGAGAGCCAGTCCATGCCAAATATGACGTCGAACTCCACTAACGGAAGTAAAGACGCCCGCAGGTCGAACTCCTGCTCCCCAATACGAATCTTAACATCGCAGATCCTACCGCTCGCATCGAACACCCATTGGGCAACAACACATCCAACTCATCCTTCGCCATCGAAGAAGGGACTCCGATGCGTGATATAAATCCTTCGGACAAGAAGCAGTGTGAAGCTCCCGTATCGAAGAGTGCTCGTGCCGGATTTTCACAAATCAATACAAATCCTAAACAAGTAGTGGTAAGGTAACATGTGCATAACAAGCATATAAAGAAATTGACTTGCTATAAATTAAACCGTACCTGTCACCACATCAGCTTGTTTAATGGCCTCCTGTTGGCCAAGATTGTAGACCCTTGGTTGGGCCGGAGCATAATGGGATGCGGTCGACTCCACCGCCTTTCCCTTCTCTTCATAAGTAGCTCCCGGCCTCCTCTCGGACTTAGGACGTCCGCTCCAACAATCACGGGCGAAAGTGCCCCGTCTTTCCACATATAAAACACGCGCCCGGGGTCCGACTCGTAGTCGCCCCAGAAGCACCAGAAGGAGCTGGACCCGAAGTCCTATGCTTCTTGAAAGCCTCCGATAGCCGGACTTTGAAGTAGTCGGCACTTTAAACTCAGATTTCTTCTCACCCAAGCTTTTCTTCGCTTGTACATTTTTCATGTCCTTCTCCAAGGACCGGGCAGTATTGACCAAGGTTAAGAAACCCTGCGTCATCGGCCCCGAGAGTAGCAAATCTCAACTCATCTCTCAAGCCTTCATAGAAGCGATTAGTCTTGCGCTCCTCATCCATGATGGTGGAGCTAGCATATCGACTCAACCGAGTAAACTCGTGGAGATATTCATCCACGCTCTCTCACCCTGACCAACTTCAGGAACTCATTCTCCATCGAAATCCTCTGAGTAGAAGGGAGGTATCTTGCTAAGAACAATCCCGAGAACTCTTCCATCGGAACGTCTATCAGTTGTCTACCTCTCAAATGATGCAGCTCCAATCCTTCCCACCACATCCTCGCTTCACCGTCCAGCAGGAACGTAGCGATGGTGGTCATTTGCCACTCCTCCGTCTCCGTCGCTGTCATGACTCTCTTCACCCTAGAGAGCCAGTCTTCAGCCTGAGATGGGGTTCCCAACCCCGAGAATAACGGAGGGTTAAAGCTCATTACATGCTTCAGCTGCCTCTCAGTTGCCCTCCTTGGCACTACCGGTTCTACAACCACTTGCTCCACCCTCCTCGGCTCAGCCTCTTGAAGAGGTTCTTGCTCCATCACAGGAGCGGGCTGCTGCGCTTGCCTTCCAGGCTGCGCATTAATCACGGCCAACACCGCTTCAGCCACCATCGTATATTTTCAGCCGACAGAGGTGTTGCAGGAGCAACATCCGGTGCACTACTAGCCTCAGAAACTCGGCGTTCTGACGGCCCAACACCACTTCTGGTCACCTATA
Organism: Platanthera guangdongensis; assembly: GCA_039583875.1. Lineage (NCBI taxonomy): Eukaryota > Viridiplantae > Streptophyta > Magnoliopsida > Asparagales > Orchidaceae > Platanthera > Platanthera guangdongensis. The sequence continues at coordinate 24,425,839 of CM077157.1, forward strand.
GTGGTACAAAACACCGTTAAGCGACCAAATAAATTGCAAACAGCAATTATAGGAACACGCAGGTTCCTCAAACACGAGTATTTTCATTCCTAAGTGGACATTCATGGGTTCTTTTACCATTATAACGATGACGCACACAATGTGCTCACCACCCCTTAAAAAGAATTCGTCCACGAATTCAGTTTAAGCCCGACCAAAACCAGTAGTCTGATACCAAATTGTAACACCCCCTATCCGTCGCATAGCATATAGCAGTAGGTCCGGCCGGGGCCCGACGCCATATACCACAGACAGACCGGGTGGTTACGTATGGAAACCATCCAACCAATCTCAACGTCCTACACAGAGCATTCTAGCGGAAGCAGTTTATAAAGTTGTAAACAAGAACCCAGCATAGGAGCATGAATGTCCACTAATACCAAATAGGAATGTTATACAAAATACCCAAAACCGGCCTTAAGGCCTTACAAAGTGTTTCACTTGAAAATTACATGTTTTACAAACCACGGCACGCAGGCCGGTCATACATGAATAAAGCAGTAAACACTTCTACTTGGGCCTTCGAGGGCCAGCTTCGCAAAAAGGGCTTTAGCCCGCTATTGACCGCTTGGTCCAGCTGCACCTGCAAGCAACAAACCACCGCACGGTGGCAAAACAAGGCAACGGTCAGCAATGCTGACCAAATTATAACGATCCCGCCCCCAACTCGGGGCGGCGATGCTCCTTCCCTGCATTTCATTAGCATAAGCGAGCATATATATAACCATAGCCATTTCATCACAGACGTTGGCTCGTACGGCCACACGTCCCGTGCACTCAGGGCACATTCTCGGTGAACCGGTCGATGTCACGTCAATTAAAGCCATTAACATTCCGGACTCACCACCGCCACTAAGACGGCCAAACCTATGAGCAATTTGTCTTCCTGGCCTGGTCACGACAATTTAAGTCATTGACCGCCGAAGACTCACATCTATGCCAACGGCGAGTGCCACGTAACCTTAGGTCTCTCTAACCGAACGACATAAAGCGGGTACGGTTCCATCTAACCCGTGCTCACATCGCAACGACAATTTAAGCCATTTGCGCGGGTCAAACTTCCTCCGAGTCCCATTCTACCGCAAATCACATAACTCAGTTATGTTCAAGTTGGCTCTCAGGCCACCAAGTTGGCAAGATCTCGTATCCGCCCAGTTTTCCGGGTGCACCTTTGGGTTAGTCCCCAAGGCTCCCTGCTGCAATCTACCGCGTAGAAAACCCGAAAAACAAACCATAGCACGGAGTCTTCTCCGGCCTTATGCAATGCAACATCACCGATCCAGACTAACATGTCCGGGTAGGCTTCACACAAAATGCCTATGTCCGTTCTCGCATACGGACTCTAAACAACGGGGACTTTACATATCTACCCGAAGGAACGCCTCCAACTCTCCGCAAACTCGCGAGAGCGGGCTTCCTATGCTAAGAAAGAGAGCTATTCATGCTCAAGATGAGGATCGTTACCCTTGAGTTCCTCTTTGGCGCCATCGAAAAGTAATCGGATAGAAATCACCGCACTTGCGTTGCCTCCGTGGATCCGGAGTCGGCTTGCGATTCGGAGCTCCGAAGCTCCTCCAATGGCGGATCTAGCTCTTCTTCTTCCCTTAGCTCTCCTCTCTCTCCAAGAACTTTAGAAGAGAACAAGTGAAGAAAAGTGAGGTTTTCCAAGTCAACTCACGGGTATATCCCTTCAGGAACATCCCCCAGCCGTCGGATCTCAACCTAAGGAAACGAACGGCTTTGATTCGGGGCTGAAATGCCCAATCTGGGCCGAACACGGCCTGGCACACGCCCGTGTCCAGGGCCAGTGTGCCGCATTCGCCGTCAAAATCGAATCACCTAGAACCTCACACGGGTATCGAACACGCCCGTGTTCGAGCTGACACGCCTGTGTTCCACCTGACACGGCCGTGTAGCCGGCCGTGTACACCATGATTTTTCCCCCATTTTCAACCCGAGCACTGCACGGGTTCTAGGACACGCCCGTGTCCTTGCCCGTGTCACATTGACACGCCTGGACCCCAGGCCGTGTACACGGGACATTTCGTCGAGGGAAGATCGACGACTTGATGACACGGCCTTGGACACGCCCGTGTCCTAGGCCGTGTTCCTTGTCTCGACGATCGTCGAGTGAATCTCGACGACTCCCCGGGACGATCGTCGACACGGGTCGACACGCCCTGTGACACGCCCGTGTCGCAGGCCGTGTGCCCATCTCGACGAATCGTCGAGTATAACTCGACGACTTCACGGCTAAGTGTCGACACGGGTCGACACGCCCTGCGACACGCCCGTGTCGCAGGCCGTGTGCCCATTCTCGACGAATCGTCGAGTACAACTCGACGACTTCGCGGCTAAGTGTCGACACACGCTTGACACGCCCTGGGACACGCCCGTGTCCCAGGCCGTGTGCCTTCTGCCAGAACCCATACTGGCCCAAAACATCCCCCTTTGCTCCTTTGAGTTTCGGGGCGTTACACAGGTGACCCCGAAGAACTGGGGAGCAGGGGGCAGGGGCGAGACCCCGGCCTGCCGGCCGGTCTCCCCCCGCCAGGCCGCGGAACAGGGGGGCAGGGGCGAGACCCCGGCCTGCCGGCCGGTCTCGCCCCGCCAGGCCGCGGAGCATGGGGCAGGGGCGAGACCCCGGCCTCCCGGCCGGTCACGCCCCGCCGGGCCGCGAAGCAGGGGGCAGGGGCGAGACCCCGGCCTCCCGGCCGGTCCCGCTGCTCCCACCTCACACTTATCAGGTCGGGGCGGGTGCCAGTCAACTTGTCGCACCCGCCCCCCAAAAAAGGGCCACTGGGGGGAGGCAGATTTTTTCTCCCCCTATTAGTATATCCCAAGGGCTAGGCCAAAATTGGCCACCAAAGGTGTTAAACTCATCTAAAAGCTTAAAACCCAAAACCTGCGAATACGTGGTTGTACACATATTACATAAGTAATAGCCCATGATACATTAGACTTAAAATGCTAGTGAGCTCATAAGTATCAAAGTATGCTCAAAATAAAATACATAATAGAAATACAGATTTAATTTGAAGATTCATTGACATCATGCGTGTCGACGTCAAATTTTTCTATCGTCTTGATTTAACTTGTCCTACATCACTAGGAAGGTTTGTTTCAAGCCTGGATTCAGCCCTAGCTGGTTAAAGTGTTTACCCATGAAAAGACCCGACGAGCTGCAGCGAGGAGGTCCATCCGCTCACCCGGAAGCACACATCGCATCTTCCCCTCCAAAAGCCAAATGCTGAGCTCGACACCTTAGATGGCACAGAGCATAAGTTCTCCGAAAATCGAGAGCTCTAAGAGGCTGGGTCTGCCTCTGCAAGGTTCCTTGAGGGTCTTTTTATAGGCAAAGCCCAAACCGGGGCAAAATCGTCTTTTTGGCCCGCAAATAGTGGCCTCCGTCTTTTTACTTTTACTATTGACACCCCTGATTGGTCTGCGGATAGTGAAATCCCGTAGTTTATGATGGCTATGGGCAGACTAGGATAGGCCGCGAGCAGGAAAAAAGCGAGTTGGATCCTCTCTACTGAGGCGAGCCTAAGAAGAAGGTGGGCTCTGCTCGCAAGCGATAGTCTTTGTGTGTGTCTCCCTTACTCTAGGCCTCACTTCGGCGAGCTAGCATCAGGCCGGAGAGGGAGGTTCGCCGCAGAGCGAGGTCGTCTTGCCTAACCTGAATTCTCTTGATGGGTTCACCCGTACTGGTTGGGTACAGTCATGGACGGGGGTCGTCAAATTAGAGTTGTACAATAAGTGTTGTGGGTCGCCCAGTTTTTCCCCGATCCGGAGAAATCGAATCATCTTAGCTCGGAGTCGAACCAGGCTCACAAATTGTCAAAATAAACTGCAGCAGATGACAAGGGACGTTTTTGACATGGAAAACCCATAAAGGGTGAAATCCACATGGCTAGATCTGTGTCGAGCCAAAATCCACTAGCTTCTTAAAGCTTTACAAATATTGATTTGATCTCGAAGGGTGACAGACTCCTACTCCGTTATGAGTACAAATTACAAAAAATGAGGTAAAATGGCTAAGTCCTTGGAGCCTTGATGAGCGCGCTCCGACCTTGGAGTATTGCTGAACTCACGGAACCTTGGTAGGAGCGTTTCGACTCGAAAATTCTCTAAGTCCACGAAGTGTTGGAGGGAGCGTTCTCGTTAAAGTGGAGCTTGATGTGCGTGTTGTTAGTGAGGCAATTGACATGACTTGAAACTTCTTGAAACCTTTGCACAAGGAGAGAGACGGAGGGAATTCCTGAGCGGATAATTGGCTAAGTCCACAATCTTGTCAGAAAATCGTAAAGATCTCTCATGCCTCTAGAGTTTATAGTCTTCAAATGAAAGCTTGCAGGCATATTTATAATTTTCTAGAGGGTCATGCTGGTAATTGCGTCAGAGAGTATTTTATGCTCACGAATGACGTCGCTCCGTTTCAGTCACCTAGATAACCAAATTTAGTGAAATGATAGGAGTGCTTAAGGAGTAGTTTGGGTGGTCCAGGAAAGGTGCTTGGAGGCGGCGGCAGTCGGAGGAGACCGGTGGACGCGGAGGCAGCCTGAGGCAGCCTAGTTCGCATGGAGCGGCGACCGCTATAGTTGGTGTGTGTGCGCGCGCGCCAACGGGCGCACTCGGGGAGCAACCCCTTGGTCTCGTGGGCTGGCCGCATGCGGCCATGCGGGGTGCGAATGCATGAGGTGCCTTTCCCCGCGGCCCTTCGACCACGTGGCTGGCCGCGCGCGGCTGCATGGGGTGCAACTATGCGGGGGAACGACCCTCGACCGACGCACATGCAGGTTGTATGGGGTGCGACCGCGCATGTGTTGGTCGCTCGTGTGCTGGACGCACGCGCCCGCTCATACGCCGAGAGTACCTGCATGTCCCTGTCGTGTGCGTGCGTGGGTGGAGTGTGAAAGGAAGAGGCACGCACAAGGAATAGGCGTGCTCGGGAGCGTGCAAGGAAGAGACATACATGAGAGCTTGTAAGGAAGAGACGTGCGCGGGTGCATGCAAGAAAGAGACACACACTAGAGCGCACTAGGAAGAGAAAAAGAGTAAAGAGAAAATCATAGGAGGAGGAGAGGAGAGAGAAAATTCGTAAGTGGATTTTCTGACATAGGAAAAAATGAGAATGAATTGGAAGGGGGGCTATTTATAGATCTCAAGATGGGTAAGCTGATAATTCCCCCCGTAACCACCTGCCGAACGAATAGGATCGCTCCATTTAAAGCACATGGATTGTCATATTTACGCAAATGTCAAAACTGCCCCCGACCGGAAAATAACCGCCCTCGCCGGAAAATAATCGCTCCAATTTGGCCACCCGGCCTAGACGAAGAGGAGGACGCCCCTTAATGGGGCGGCAGCGGCAAACGGGCGGTCAAATGGCCACTCGTTTTCGGCGAAAGGGAGGCCACCCCTGGTAGGGGCGGCGACCGAAGATGGGTAACAAAAAGGCCGCCCCCTTTTCAGCAACAGGGAGGCCGCCCCTACCAAGGGCGGTTGCCGGAGACGGGCGGCCGAGAGGCCGCCCGTTTTGCAGCATCAGGGAAGCCGGCCTAGAAAGGGCGGGGGCCGAAGGTGGGCGGCCAAATGGTCGCCCCCTTTTGGCGACAGGGAGGCCGCTCCTACCAGGGGCGGCGCCGGAGCCACCCGTTTGCGACACCGGGGTAGCCGGCCTGGCAAGGGTGGCAACCAGAGACGGGCTGTCACATGGCCATCCTTTCATGGCAATGAGGAGGCGCTCCCAGAGAGGGGCAGCCGGAGAGGAGCCACGACGGAGATGGCGGCGACGGCAACGACTATTGTCGTGGCGGTTATACCTCGGGCGGTTACGTCACGGACGATTACACCGCTAATGGGGGTTTCTTCGATATTTGCACCTCGTGCATGGGGTGCAGCTAGCAGTGATCAAGGTGGAGTTGATCAGTGTGGCAGAGGTATAGAAGGTGAATTATCCACCGAGTAAAATACTCGCTCGCGGTGGTGTGTGCTTATCACAAAATATGTCAGAGATGAGATGTGCACGAGACGTCTGGTGCGCTGGAAGCAGTGTTCATAAGGTGCACACTATTAATGTAGTGTGCATGAACTGTGTGCTACGCGTGCGGCGCTCATTATGCTGAGTGCAAGTCATAATGTGCGTGAAGTGTGCGTTAGGCGCAATGTACATGGGTGTAATGCGTGCGCAATTGTGAAGTTTGTATAAAGCGTGTGCGCAGAGCGGGGTGTGCGCCATATGCATGAAGGATGCAATGTGCATTGTGCGTGCAAGGTGTAATGTGCGCAGTTTGCGCTATGCCTTCACTTTGCGCAATGTGTGAGACGTGCGCTCTCGGCAGAATTGTGTGTTGTGCGCGCAGTGCATAATGTGTATGGGATAGTATGAGATACCTGCGAGATTAGATGTGATCCTTCGAAGGATGAGTGAGGGGCTCTGGTGTTGATGTATATGAGACATGATTATGCAATTATTATTTCTTTGTGCATTTGCATTATGCAGTGACTTCGTACTTTGTTTGCGGATCTTTGGAAGCTCTTAAAGCATCGTTTGGCTGCATGTTCACTGTTCTGGCTTTACACTCTCACTGGGGGTGATGCTCGAGCTTTAGCGATTTTGGAAGCATCATTCTATGTAAGCAAAGCTGTTCTTATTCTTAGATATTGACGGCTAGAGGGAGAGGTTCAGACGATGCCCATGCCACTACCTGGGCGAAGGGCGGATGATATCCTGCAAACATGAGTGTGTCGTTGCTGGTCTTGACTTTGATGACCTTTCTCAGGACAAGCTTGTGCAGTATGTCGTTGATGAGGAGCAGTCTCCTCGGTTTGTTGTACCTGGTACTGTCTTGTGTATTTGTTGCCTTGGCGGCATACTTGATCTCGTATCATGTGCTGGCTTGCAGGCTTTTGCCTTCTTTTGCAGTTCATTGTTATCTTTATGTTTTTCTTGCAATGACTGTTGCTTTGATTTCAGTTATTTGTCTCCAGCACAACCCTTTCAAATTGAAGAAGAGTAGACTCCAGCTTTGTTGTTTCTTACTTTGGTTATACTTTCGTTGTTTACGTGTTTGTTGATTGGATATTGCATCATTATATAGTTGTAGCAGCTACGCGCATTTTGCCTTGGACTGATTGTTGCATTGCAGCATTGAGCTATTGTGAAAGTTGTAGTGTTGGCGCTTCTATCTTCATGTGGAAAACTTTGAGGCGCTCCTTTGAGTTTGACTGTTGAAGGACGAGACTCATGTGGTTCTGCGACCAATTACCAGGGGGAAGGGTGAACTCTTCCTGCCGGGTAGTAAGAGGTCAAGTTCACCATGTTGGGGGATGTTGCTAAGTGTGGCGGTGAGGGCCTTCAAACTTGGGCCACTGTGAGGAGGACACGTGTAACACCCCTATCCGTCGCATAGCAATAGCAGTAGGTCCGGCCGGGGCCCGACGTCATATACCACAGACAGACCTGGTGGTTACTCAATGGAAACCATCCAACTAAGATCCAACGTTCTACACAGAGTCATTCTAGCAGAAGCAATTAAAGTTACTAGTTAAAGAACCCAACCAAACATGAATGTCAACTACTGAAAAACTCAATAGAAATGAAGTACAATACACAAGTACGATGGCCTTAAGGCCTTACATTTGTTTACTCAAATAACATGTTTTCCAAACCTCGGCACACAAGCCGGTCACACACGAATAAAGCTAGTAAACACTCAATTTAGCCTTCGAGGGCCGGCTCAGCAACTTGGGCTTTAGCCCGCTATTTACCGCTCGGCTCTGCAGCACCTGCAAGCAACAATCCACCACATGGTGGCAAACAAAAGCAACGGTCAGCTATGCTGACCAAATTATAACGATCTCGCCCCCAAAATCGGGGCGGCGATGCTCTTTCTCTGCACTTTGTTAGCATAACCAAGCAGTATAGTGAATAAACACTTCATCACAGACATAGGCAGACACACCTCACACCCCGTGTACTCAGGGCACATTCTCGGTGAACCGGTCAATATCACGTCAATTTAAGCCATAGACACCCCGGTCTCACCACCGCCACTTGGACGGCCAATCTTGCGAGCATTTTGTCTTCTCGGCATGGGCCACGTCAATTTAAGCCATAGACCGCCGAAGACCCTCATCTATGCCAACAGCTCCCACCGAACGACATAGAACGGGTACGGTTCCACCTGACCCATTGCTCACGTCGCAACGTCAATTTAAGCCATATGCGCGGGTCAAACCTCCATGAGTCCCGTTTTCGTCACATACTTCACATAACCCGGTTATGTTTAAGTTGGCTCTCAGGCCACCATGTTAGCAGAATCACACATCCGCCCAGTTTTCCGGGTGCACCTTTGAGTTAATCCGCAAGGCTCCCTGTTGCAATCTACTGCGTAGAAAAATCCGAAAAACAAACATCCGCACGGAGTCTTCTCCGACCATTTATGCAATACAACATCACCGATCCAGACCAACTTGTCCGGGTAGGCTTCACACATCATGCTTATATCTGTTCTCGATTACGGACTCTACATGTACACAACGGGGACTATTCATATCTACCCGAAGGAACGCCTCAACTCACCGCAAACTCGCGAGAGCGGGCTTCCTATGCAATGGAAAAGAGAGCTTCACATGCTCAAGTAGAGAATCGTTACCCTAGCATTTTTCCTTGCCGCCATGGAAATTTATGCGGATGGAAAGCACCGCAATCTCCTTGCCTCCGTAGATCCGTCGCGATTTGGAGCTCCGAAACTCCGTCGATAACCGGATATAGCCTCCTTTCTTCTTCCTTGCTCTCTCCTCTCTCTAGACTTTTAGAAAGAGACTAAGTGAAAGAAGTGAGGGATTTGAAACCCTATTCATGGGTATGTCCCAGTAGGAACAACCCCAACCGTCGGATCCCAAAATAAGGAAACAAACGACCACGATCCGTAGCTGAAATGCAAAATCTGGGCCAAACACGGCCTGCGACACGCCCGTGTCCAAAGCCGTGTTCCCCATCCGTCGTCGAAATCGACGTGTCTCGAAAAACACACGGGCACCCGACACGCCCGTGTTCGACCTGATACGCCCGTATTCGACCTGACACGCCGTATCATCCAGTACACGCTCGTATTCTCGGGCGTGTTCCTCCATCAACACAAGACCAACTCCAACTCGAGACTCACATGGGTCTTGGACACGCCCGTGTCCTATTTGACACGCCCGTGTCATACCCGAATATGCCTGGGCTCCAGGCCGTGTTCACTGTCTCGACACTTCATCTTGACACTTCGTCGACCACCTGACACGGCCTTGGACACACCCGTGTCCTAGGCTGTGTTCCGTGTCTCGACACTTCGTCTAGCAAAATCGTCGACTTCCCTGGCAGATCGTTGACACGAGCTCGACACGCCCTGGGACACGCCCGCTCTCAGGCCGTGTTCGCTGCTCGACGATCGTTGACTCCAAAATTCGTCGAGCTCTCGGCCAAATCATCGACCCAAACACGACACGCCCGTGTCCCAGGCCGTGTGCCCCATGCCAAATTCCAAACTTGGCTCAAAATGCCTCCCGTCACTTTTTTGAGTTTCGGGGCGTTACAACTCTCTCCCTCTTAAAAGAATTTCGTCCTCGAAATTACATAAAGGAAAGATAATCATAAACGTAAACGGTACCTGAGTGAAATAACTCTGGGTACTCCTCAAGCATGGTCTGCTCTCGCTCCAAGAGAGCTCTTCCCGACCGCAATTGTCCCAACAGACCTTGACCATCCTGATCTCTTTATTACGTAGCCGCTTGACTTTCGAGTCCGCGATTCGAACGGGCTTGACCTTCGTCGTCAACCCATTATCCACCGGCACTTGATCCACCGCGATCACATGCAAAGGCTCTTGCACCGCCTTCTATAACACCGATATATGGAATACATCATGTATACAACTAAGCTCCACTGATAGCTTCAAACGATAGTTTGCTTCACCAATCCGCTCCAGAACCTCAAACGGTCCAAGGTAACTCGGGCTTAGCTTTTTTAAGCACCGCACCCGCGAGACACCCTTGAATGACTTGATCTTTAAGTACACCCAGTCGCCAACAGCGAACTTCACGTTCCTGTGGTTGACATCATAGTACTTTGCCTGGCGATCCTGAGCGATTAGCAACCTCTCCCGAATGGTTCGCACCAAAGAAGTAGCTTGTACAACTTTGACTCACCCGTTTCCAACCAAGACAACGACGTGCGACATCTTCTACCATAAAGGGCCTCGAAGGGCGCCATTTGTATGCTTGCCTGGTAGCTATTGTTGTACGCGAACTCCACCAAGTATAGGTGATCTTCCTACTGCTTCCCAAAGTCTAGGACGCACATGAGAAGCATGTCTTCCATTGTCCTATTGACCCTCTCGGTCTGCCCATCCGTCTGCGGATGAAAGGTTGTGCTGAAACTCAGCTTTGTTCCCAACATCTGCTGCATCAGCCTCCAATCATTGGACGTGAACCGCCCATCTCGGTCACTCACGATACTGCGGGGCACACCATGAAGCCGCACAATATTGTCCACATACAACTTTGCCAATTTCTCAACCGGATCATCCTTTCTATGCGGAATGAAGTGCGACACCTTTGTTAGACGATCTACGACCACCAAAATGACGTCGTTCCCCTTTTGCGACCTTGACAACCCGTGCACAAAATCCATAGTAATGTCATCAAACTTATACTCCGGAATAGGCAAGGACTTCAAGAATCCTCCCGGCTTTTGGCATTCCGCCTTCACCAAGGCACATGTCTGACACTTCGCCACGTACAGTGCCACATCCTTCTTCAGTCCTGGTCACCAGAACAATTTTTTCACATCGCGGTACATCTTCGTGCTCCCCAGGTGAATCATGTACTTGGTATGATGCGCCTCGTACAACAATTCTACCAGTAAAGTGCCCACATTCGGGACGCACAAACGACCGTCTTTCCAAAGCAAACCATCCACAACCTCATATTGGGAATTTGACCCATCCAGAGCCACTATCATGAGCTGCTTCATGCTGCTATCCACATCCAAAGCCTGCCGAATCCGATCAGCCAGGTCATGCTGAACTTCCGTCCAGTTCAATAGCGCTTCAGCACTCGACCGCTTGTCTACGCAAGAGATCTCCAACGCCTCCAACTCCCGAACCAACCGCTCGTCATGGACCGACAACCAATTGGTTTGAGCTGGGGCCCGACGACTCAACGCGTCCGCAACCGCATTGCCTTTACTAGAAACGTAATGGATCTTGAACGTGTAGTCCCCCAGGAACTCCATCCATCTCCTATGTCACATGTTTTGATCTTTCTGATCCAACAAATATTTCAGGCTCTTATGGTCGGTATAGATATCGACCCTTACCCCATACAAGTAGTGCCTCCACAGTTTCAAGACAAAAATCATGGTCGCTAGTTCCAAGTCATGGACTGGATAATTCCTCTCGTGCACTTTCAGCTGTCTCGAGCCATACGCTATAACACTTCCATGCTGCAGTAGCACGCAACCCAAACCACTGCCCGAAGCATCGCTGTAAATTATAAAGACTTCGGTCCCACTCTGCGAACTCATCACAGGCATCATGGTCAACCAACATTTCAACTCCTCAAAAGCTCGTGCGCACTCCGACATCCAAACAAACTTCTGCTCCTTCCTCATCAAAGTAGTGAGGGGTAACGCTATCCGTGAGAAGTTCTCCACGAAGCGCCTGTAATAGCCGGCAAGCCCCAAAAAACTCCGGACTTCCGCTACCGTAGCAAGCAAAGGCCACTCTAGTATCACAACAATCTTCGCCGGATCCATCGCAATTCCCTATCCACTGACTATATGACCAAGGAACGCCATGACGACAACTAAAACTCGCATTTGGAGAACTTGGCATACAATTGATTTCTCCTCAGCGTCTCTAGCACCAAATGCATATGCCTGAAGTGATCCTCCTCACTCTGCGAGTACACCAGAATATCATCGATGAATACGATCACAAAGTGGTACATGTACTCCCTGAAAGTCCTGTTCATCAAATCCATGAACACTGACATCGTATTCGTCAACCCAAACGGCATGACCGTAAACTCGTAATGCCTGTATCTCGTACTAAAAGCTATTTTGGGGATATCACTCTCCTTTATCCTCAGTTGATAGTATCCAGACTTAAGATCCAACTTTGAGTACACGTCGACCCGACTAACTGATCAAATAGATCATCAATCCTCGGAATCAGGTACTTGTTCTTCTCTGTTAGCTTGTTCAATTCTCGATAATCAATACAAAGTCTCAAGCTTCCGTCCTTATTCTTTACAAAGAGGACCGGTGCGCTCCAAGGCGACGAACTTGGACGCACATACCCTTGCTCCAACAACTCTTGCAGTTGAACTTTCAGCTCCGCCATTTTCTTAGACGCTAGCCGATACGGAGAACGTGACACATGTTTAGCACCTGGCACTAGCTCAATCGTGAAATCTATCTCCCGTTGAGGCGGGGCTCCAGGAAGATCGGCAGGGAACACATTAGGGTACTCAGCTACCATTGAAATACTATCCATCATAGGATTAGGCTTTACAACCTCCACTAGCGTAAAGAATAGCTCTGCACCAGAACGAACCGCCTTCACCACCTGAAGAGCAGACATCAACGTCTTGCTCGACCCTTTCAAGCCCGTGAAAGTCGTCTCACGACCTGTTCCCAACTTAACTTTCTTGCGACCGCAATCAATATGAGCTTGCTGCTCCGAGAGCCAGTGCATGCCAAATTTTACGTCGAACTCCACCAGCGGCAGTAGCGACGCTAGCAAATGGAACTCCTGACTTCCAATACGAATCTTAACGCCACAGATTCTCTCTGCGCGCATCGAACACCCATTGTGCAACAACACATCCAGTTTGTCCTTCGGCACCGAAGAAGGTACTCCGATGCGTGATATGAATTATTCGGACAAAAAGGAGTGCGAAGCTCCCGTATCAAAGAGTGCTCTCGCCGAATAATCACAAATCCTAAACAAGCAGTGGTAAGGTAACACACACATAACAAGTATGAAACAATTTCACTTCCTATAAATTTAAACCATACCTGTCACCATATCCGCTTGTTTAATGGCCTCCTGTTGGCCAAGATTATAAACTCTCGGTTGAGCCGGAGCGTAATGGGACGCGGTTGACTCCACCGCCTTGCCCTTCTCTTCATAAGTTGCTCCCGGCTTCCTCTCGGACTTGAGACGTCTGCTCCAGCAGTCGCGGGCAAAGTGCCCTGACTTTCCACAAGTAAAACATGCACCCGGGGTCCGACCCGTAGTTGCCCCAGAAGCACCGAAAGAAGGGAGCTGGACCCGAAGTCCTAGCCTTCTTAAAGGACTTACGGTACCCAGACTTTGAGGTAGTCGGCATCTTGAACTCAGACTTCTTATCACCAAAGCTTTTCTTTGCTTATACATTCTTCATATCCTTTTCCAAAGAGCGGGCCGTGTTGACCAGGGTCAAGAAACCCTGCGTCATAGGCCCCAAGAGCAATAGCCTTAAGTCATCTCTTAGACTCTCGTAGAAACGGTTGGTCTTACGCTCCTCATCCGCGAACGTAGAGCTAGCATACCGACCCAACCGAGTTAACTCGTGGAGATACTCATCAACGCTACTCTCTCCTTACACCAATCTTTGGAACTCATTCTCCAAAGCTATCCTCTGCGTCGAAGGGAGGTACCTTGCCAAGAACAGTCTCGAGAACTCCTCCATCGAGACGTCCGTAATTTGTCTATCCCTCAAGTGATGTAGCTCCAAGCCTTCCCACCACAACCTAGCATCACCGTCCAGAAGGAACGTAGCTATAGTGGTCATCTGACACTCCTCCGTTTCAGTAACTGTCAGGACTCTCTTCACTCGGGAGAGCCAATCTTCAGCTTGTGATGGGGTTCCCAACCCCGAGAACACATGTGGATTAAAGCTCATAACATGCTTGAGCTACCTTTCAGTTGCTCGCCTCGGCACCAAAGGCTCCACCACTACCTGCTCCACTCTTCTCGGTGCATCCCTTTGCAGTGGTACCTGCTCTATCGTAGGAGCGGGCTGCTGCATTTGCCTTACAGGCTGCGCATTGATCATGACAAACACTGCTTCGGCAACCAATCGTATGGTTTCAGCCGATGGAGGTGTTGCAGGAGCATCGTTTGGTGCACTACTAGCCTCAGAAACTCGGCGTTCTGACGGCCCAGCACCGCTTCTGGTCACCTATAGTTGTACAAAAAACCGTTAAGCGACCATACAAAATTGCAAAAAGCAATTATAGGAACACGCAGGTTCCTCAAACACGTGTATTTTCATTCCTAAGTGAACATTCATGGATTCTTTTGATGTTATAACGATGACGCACACACATGTGCTCACCACCCCTTAAAAAGAATTCGTCCACGAATTCATTTTAAGCCCGACCGAAACTAGGAGTCTGATACCAAATTGTAACCTCCCTCTGATACCAAATTGTAAAACCTCATATATGTCGCATAACATATAGCAGTAGGTCCGGTCGGGGCCCGATGCCATATACCATAGACAGACCGGGTGGTTACTCAATGGAAACCATCCAACTAAAATCCAACGTCCTACACAGAGTCATTCTAGTGGAAGCAATTAAAGTTACAAGTTAAAGAACCCAACCAAACATGAATGTCCACTACTGAAAAACCTAATAGGAATGAAGTACAATACACAAGTACAATGGCCTTAAGGCCTTACATTTGTTTACTCAAATAACATGTTTTCCAAACCTCGGCATGCAAGCCGGTCACACATGAATAAAGCTAGTAAACACTCAATTTAGCCTTCGAGGGCCGGCTCAGCAACTTGGGCTTTAGCCCGCTATTTACCGCTCAGCTCCGCAGCACCTACAAGCAAAAATCCACCGCACGGTGGTAAACAAAAGCAACGGTCAGCTATGCTGACCAAATTATAACGATCCCGCCCCCAAAATCGGGGTGCCGATGCTCTTTCTCTGCACTTTATTAGCATAACCAAGCAGTATAGTAAATAAACACTTCATCACAAGCATGGGCAGACACGACCTTACACCCAGTGCACTCAGGGCACATTCTCAGTGAACCGGTCAATGTCACGTCAATTTAAGCCATAGACACCTCGGTCTCATCACCGCCACTTGGACGGCCAATCTTGCGAGCATTTTGTCTTCTCGGCATGAGTCACGTCAATTTAAGCCATAGACCGCCGAAGACCCTCATCTATGCCAACGACTACCACCGAACGACATAGAACGGGTACGGTTTCGCCTGACCGGTTGCTCACATCGCAACGTCAATTTAAGTCATATGCGCGGGTCAAACCTCCATGAGTCTCGTTCCCGTCACACACTTCACATAATCCAGTTATGTTCAAGTTGGCTCCCAGGCTACCATGTTAGCAGAATCACGCATCCGCTCAGTTTTCCGGGTGCATCTTGGAGTTAATCCCCAAGACTCCCTGTTGCAATCTACCGCGTAGAAAATCCGAAAAACAAACATTCGCACGGAGTCTTCTCCGGCCATTTATGCAATGCAACATCACCGATCCAGACCAACTTGTCCGGGTAGGCTTCACACATCATGCATATATCCGTTCTCGATTGCGGACTCTACATGTACACAACGGGGACTATTCATGTCTACCCGAAGGAACGCCTCAACTTACCGCAAACTCGCGAGAGCGGGCTTCCTATGCAAAGGAAAAGAGAGCTTCACATGCTCAAGTAGAGAATCGTTACCCTAGCGTTTTTCCTTGGTGCCATGGAAATGTATGCGGATGGAAAGCACCGCAATCTCCTTGCCTCCATAGATCTGAAGTCGGCTCGCGATTTGGAGCTATGAAACTCTGCCGATAACCGGATCTAGCCTCCTTTCTTCTTCCTTGCTCTCCCCTCTCTCTAGACTTTTAGAAAGAGACTAAGTGAAAGAAATGAGGGATTTGAAACCTTATTCCCGGGTATATCCCAGTAGGAACAACCCCCAGCCGTCGGATCTCAAAATAAGGAAACGAACGGCCACAATCCGTGGCTGAAATGCAAAATCTGGGCCGAACACGGCCTGCGACACACCCGTGTCCAGGGGCGTGTTCCCCATCCGCTGTCGAAATCGACGCATCTCGAAAAACACACGGGCACCCGACACGCCCGTGTTCGATCTGACACGCCCGTGTCATCCAGTACATGCCTGTGTTCCCGGGCGTGTTCCTCCATCAACACAGGACCAACACTAACCTGAGACTCACACGGGTCTTGGACACGCCCGTGTCCTATTTGACACGCTCGTGTCATACCCGAACACTCCTGGGCTTCAGGCCGTGTTCACTGTCTCGACACTTCGTCTCGACACTTCGTCGACCACCTGACACGGCCTTGGACACGCTCGTGTCCTAGGCCGTGTTCCGTGTCTCGACACTTCGTCGAGCAAAATCATCGACTTCCCTGACATATCGTCGACACGAGCTCGACACACCCTGGGACACGCCCGTGTCTCAGGCCGTGTTCGCTGCTCGACGATCGTCGACTCCAAAATTCATCGAACTCTCGGCCAAATCGTCGACCCAAACACGACACGCCCTGGGACACGCCCGTGTCCCAGGCCATGTGCCCCCTGCCAAATTCCAAACTTGCCTCAAAACGCCTCACATCGCTCTTTTGAGTTTTAGGGCGTTACAGCACGTCCTGGTGGCGCCGCAACCTATTGTAGGAGAAGGCGAAACTTCGATCACAGGCAGTGAGGGAGCCCTGAAGAAACGACGAAGTTCAGGAACATGTAGACTGCTGGCGAGTGCGAGGGGGAGGCCATGACAATGTTGTATCCTATTGCGGGAGAAGGGAAAACCATAGATCGCAAGCAGAGAGGCCACAAGGGCTGGGGGGGGGGGGGGGGGGCTGAAGGAATGACAAAGTTCGGAAATTTGCAGGACGCTGGTGAATGCGAGGCGGCGGGCCCTGTCTACACCGTAACCTATTGCGGGAGAAGGGCTAACCTTCGATCGTAGACAGAAAGGCCACAAGGGTTGGGAGCGTTGAAGGGATAACGAAGTTCAGAAATTTGCAAACTGCTAGCGAACACGAGAGGGACATTATGGTTAAGAGACATGGGGAGCAGCTTCCAAACTTTACATCTCTTGAATTGTTCAAGCTTTTATTGCATAGCCAAGATCCAGGGGGGATCTGTGTTGGCCTCCTCAAAATTCTTTGGCTCTACCTAAGAGAAAAAGCCCAGGTGAAGCATTTGTCGCAAGGAAGAATCGCGTGCGGGAGCGCGCAAGGAAGAAGCGCGCACGGGAGCGCGCCAGCAAGAGGCGCACGCAGGAGTGTGCAAGGAAGAGGTGTGCGTTGGAGTGTGCTTGGACGAGAAAATGAGGAGAGAGAAATTCATAGGAGGAGAAGAGGAGAGAGATAATTTGTAAGAGGATTTCCTGCCGGAGGAAAAGATGAAAATGAATAGGAAGGGGTCTATTTATATGTCTCAAGAGGGGCAAGCCGGTAATCTTCCCCGTAACCACTGACCAGATGAATAGGATCGCTCCGTTTAAAGCATACAAATCGCCATATTTACGCAAATGATGAAACTGCCCCCGACCGGAAAATTACTGCCCTTACTGGAAAATAACCGCTCCTCCTGCGAGGGAGGAGCGGCCGGCAAGGGCGGCAACCAAAGAGGGTCGGGGGCCAAGGTCGGGAGGCCAATTTAGCCGCACGAGCTAGACAAAGAGGAGGTACCCCTTATTGGGGCGGAGGTGGAAAATGGGCGGCCAAATGACCGCCCGTTTTCAGCCAAAGGGAGGCTGCCCCTGGTTAGGGTGGCGGCCAAAGATGGGCGGCCATAAGACGACCCCTTTCTCGGCAACAGGGAGGCCTCCCCTACCAGGGGCGGCGGTCGGAAACGGGCGACCGAGAGGACACCCATTTGCGCCACCAGGGAAGCCGAACTGACAAGGGCGGCAACCGAAGGTGGGCGACCAAATGGGCACCCATTTTTCAGCGATAGGGAGGCCTCCCCTACCAGGGGCGGCGACCAGAGACGGGCGGCCGAGAGGCCGCCCGTTTGTGACACAGGGAAAGCCGACCTGGCAAGGATGGCACCCGGAGACGCGCGACCGCATGACCGTCCTTTCACGTAGACGGGAGGCGCGACCGAAGAGGAGCCACGACGGCGATGGCGGCGGGGGTTGTCACAACGATTACACCTCAGGCGATTATGTCTCTAATGGGGGTTTTTTGGATATCTGCACCCCATGCATGGGGTGCGGCTAGCGCTTTTAGGGAGGACGCATCGCTAATGTTAGCGGAATTACTTAGTGCAAAAGAAAAGGTTTAAATTTTTAAATTTTTGTAAGTGGGCTGCAAGTTTTGGACTGCAAATATTGATTGTTGGGTTGCAACTAATTATTTTTGGCCTGCAAAGATAATTTCACTTATTATAATTAAATTGATTATTTTATGATGTTTATATTGACAACTTTGAATATTTGTAACACAATAATAATACCAATTCATGAAATCGATAATGAAAACACATTGGCTATTGGTAGTTCAATTTTTTTTTCAAAAGTTATATAATCAAATTAAATTAAACAAAAAATACATATAAAATAAAGTTCATTGTTTTTTCAACTACTTAATCGACCAAAATATAACGTAAAAGTTCAATGTTTTTTTCAGACACAAGATAGTCTAAATTCACGTTTTTGTGGTGATCAAATTGACACATCCCAAACACAATCAAATAAAAAAAATATTGTAAAAATTATTTTATTAAAAAAGAGTTTTCAAATTCATTAAATACTAAAGAACTTACTATGTCACAATTTTTATACTAATTAATTTTTAAATTAGTATGTATATTTATATAATATATTTCTGAAAATGTTATCAAAGACCAATTAGTCTGGTAGTCCTCATACATGTTGGAGCTGGAAGTGATCCGGGTTCAAGTCCCGACCAATATTTTTTCATGCATTAAATAAGACTGCATGTGGCCAGCCCAGTTTCGCAAATCCTCGTCTGGTTTGCGGTAAGCCGGTCCTCCTGCCCGGTATACCGGTTCTTGATCAGTCAGTTGTCATAGCGGGTTTTCATGTTTGACCGGACTGGCCGGGGGTCCGGTCAACGGCCTGATTGGTCGAACTAACCGATCATGTCTGATTGTTAAAGCTTAGACAAAGATTGTATTGAGGTTGTTATTAGCAGTCATATTATGTGTGTTTTTATTATTTTGTCGGGCTGTCAATATCCAAATCCGGATTGCTAATATAAACGTCCTTATTTTAACGGGCAGCTCGACTCGATAATCATTGCCCGTGAATATATAATTTTTAAATAAAATTTAATTAATTTTGTGTCGTCTTAAAATTAATTCGAGTTGTCTCACAATCGAGTTGATTTTGATTAGAGTCGGTTTGACTCAAAACCGACTCTAATTTCGAGTCGATTTCGAGTCAAATTTTTTTTATTTTAGAGCCGAGGCTACTAGATTTAAACGGACTCAAATATCACCCATAAACTACACCCAGTTAGGCGTGCACAAAAAAACCGATCTAGTTGGGACCGGCTCGGGGACCGGTGGGGACCGGTCTGGTCGCGGACCCGTCCCAGGGGGCCTAAGTGGTTCCCTTTTCCATCAAAGACCAGTTCTGGACCGGAACCAATAAAAGACTAGTTTTTGATAAAAAAACGATCATTTCACTGGTAAGTTGTAATAAAATATGTGTTGCTCTGATTGAAATCTCAAGTTTTATAATTTATCCTCTATTTTAAAATAAAACTTGAAATAAGTGTTATAACTAAATTTGAGATAAAAAAATAAAATATAATTTTATAATTATTTTTTCAATTAAAAAAATAAAAAAGGCCGGTCGGGTCCTTCGGGACCGGTCCTCTGGCCCCAGCCAGTCCTCCTCAAGAGCAGTCAAATCAGTCAGGACCGATTTGAGCGGGACCAATTGAGACTAGTAGGGTCAAAGATCGGTCCCCGGATTGATCCGACAATTCTAATATGCACGACTACACCCAATGAAGAACACCGGTACAATTGTTATCATCACTACAGTTTTGGATAGTCGCACAATATTTTCTCATAATTTCTCTCGCCTTTTGAAAATACGCCTTGTACATGCATTTTTAGGAAAAGTATTCAACGCGAAAGTTGCAGATTTCGACGAAATCTATAACTTTAGTGTTGAACACTTTTCCTAAAATGCATGTACAAAGCGTATTTTGAAAATACACTCACATTTCACGCCTTTTAAAAATACGCATTTATAAAAAAGTGCGAGAAATTAGGAGAAAAAACTGTGCAACTAGCAAAACTGTAATGCTAATAACAATTGTTATGACCTTTTTTAGGCGATTGGCGTACCCCAAAATCTCATAACTTTTCGTATCTTTTCAAAATATGTCTTGTAATGCAATTTCAGGAAAAGTGTTCAACACAAAAGTTCTAGATCTCGACGAGATCTAGAACTTTCGTGTTGAACACTTTTCCTGAAATTGTATGGTTGAGATCTACAACTTTCGTGTTGAACACTTTTTCTGAAATTGTATGTACGAGACGTATTTCTGAAAGGCGCAAACCTGAGCATATTTACAATGTACGACTTGTACATGTATTTTTAGGAAAAATGATCAACAAGAAAGTTGTAGATCTCGACGAGATCTACAACTTTAGTGGTGAGCACTTTTCCTAGAATTGCATGTACAAGACATATTTCGAAAACGCGCGAAAAATTATTAGATTTTGGTGTACTACTAGCCAATAACAAATTGCGGTTAACAATCATTTTTTTATTATTATTTTGGCATAGATTAATGTGGATATAGCCTGTTTAGATATGCACTTTAAAATCCTCCGAGGAAAAGGCGTAATTGTCCTCGTGAATGCCAGAAAACTGTGACCTATTTAGGGTACTGGGGCCGGGTCTATTCTGTCACTGTGTTTATTGATACTCCGCGCGTCACTAATCAGTGATCCTGTGGCCCCCGCCATCACCCCTGCCAAGTTCCACCTCTTCATCCCCACCACACCGGCCCAGATTCCCCGTTTCTCTCCTTCCCCATAAACCCCACTCCCTTCTTCTTCCTTCCGCCGCCAAAATCTAACCCTAACCCACCATAGCAAACGAACGGCAAATGCTCGACGGCGAAGCGGATGAATGCGCCGATGAACTCGACGCCGCCTCTTCGCCCGACGAAGGCAACCACCGGCAGATCACTCGACACGGCTCGCTCGACATCGAGGCCACCGCCGTCCCCTCTCCAAACTACTCATACGAAAAGGTATCTATACGATCTGTTTGATTTGCCAATCAATCGAATGAATCGAAAGCTTATAAAGACGAAATTAAGAAACGCAGGATACGGGCGCGGCGACGATGCTCCGATTAGCATTCCAGAGCATCGGCGTGGTGTACGGCGACATTGGGACTTCGCCGCTGTATGTTTTCGCGAGCACGTTCACCGGCGGAATAGCGCACGAAGACGATGTCATCGGCGTCCTCTCGCTCATCTTCTACACCATTACCCTGGTGCCCCTGATCAAGTACGTCTTCATCGTGCTCCGAGCCAATGATAACGCTACGGCGGCACATTCGCTATGTATTCTCTGATTTGCCGATACGCGAAGGTGGGGTTGATGCCGAGCCAGCAGGCGGAGGACGGCGAGGTTTCGAATTTCCGGCTGCAGCTCCCGAGCCGTAGATTACGGCGAGCTACCGGAGTGAAGGAGGCGCTGGAGAAGAGCAGTTTTGCCAAGCATTTTTTGCTGATTGCGACTATGCTGGGGACTGCCATGGTCATCGGCGATGGAATTCTCACCCCCTGCATCTCAGGTGAAATTGCTTACCCATCGTTTTAATTTTATTTTTTCAATTTAAAAGTATTTTATAATATTTGGTTTTAATTTTCATTCTAATTGCTAGGATAGATATTTTAAAAATAGCTGAGATATTCGAGACCCAAAAATTTCGCACGCATTGCACATTTACACGTAAGACGTAACTAAATATTTTTCGACCAGGGCGGAGCAATAATAGTTTTGTTGTTGGAGCAAATGTCGTCCGACATCGGATAAACAAACCGTAGCCGCAACGGCCGGAGCGCCTGCCGCCGGCCATGCCTGCCCCCCTGTTATCGGGAGACTGGCCGCCTAGGGACCGCCAACGACAGCCCCCTTTTTCGTCATTCAATCACACACTCACGATCACATCTGTCTGTTACGGGGGTAACCACCCGCGTAAGCACCAACGTAACCATGCACCATCATAAATGAGTACAAATAAATTAATTAATTACAGTTTGTGTATAATAAAAATATGAGAATAATATGTTTTAAAAACTATATTAAAATGATCTAAATTTAATAATTTGGCTGGTTATGGTCTGCGGATAACCACATAACTACCGTAACCACCTCTGAGGCTTATAAATTAGACTTCAGACCCTCTATCATTTCTAATTTTTCTTTTTCCAGCTTTCTTCTCTTACAGACCAGAAATTTGCTGAAATCCTCTTACGAGCTGCATTCCTCCGAGCTCGTCGAAGATTCGTTCAAGTCCACGACGCTCCGGTGTGCAAGGCGAATCGTCGCCCTCTTCTGGAATTCTCCTACGTGCAAGGCGCTCCCCGATCGATCTCCTCGGCAATTTTCCTACTTGCCGCCTCCAGCACACAACGTCCAGTTAGTGATCGCAATCATTCTATGTAATATCCTGACTTTTATTGAGTCACTAGAACCCTAGTAGACTTAGTAAAAGTGACTCGTTGTTGTACCCAACACCTTAGAGGTAAGAAGTGGCTCAATTTTGGATACTAAACATACGAATCCCGCTGAGTTATATTAGGTTCTATAGACTCGTATAATCAATATGAGTATAACGAGACTCGTTCTGTTTCAATCCAAGGTCATATGGAAAATATGATCATTTTGCGTAGTGCATCACCATTACGTAGATTTTGGATATTGACCATATAAACTCCAATTTAAGTATTGTCAGTTCCTATAGACTCGTATAGTCAATACGAGTGCAATGAGACTCATTTTGTTTCAATCTGAAGTCATATGAAGAATATGATCGTTTGTGTATTGCGTCATGATTACGTATATTTTGGATATTGAGCATATGAACTCCGATTTGAGTCATGTCAGTTCCTATAGACTCATATAGTCAGTACGAGTGTAACGAGTCTCGTTTTGTTTCAATCCGAGATCATATGGAGAATGTGACTGTTTTGCATAGTGCGTAACGACTACGTAGATTTTGAGATATTGAGCATATGAATTCTGATTTGAGTTCTGTCAGTTCTTATAGACTTGTATAATTAATACGAGCACAAAAATGACTTGTTTTGTTTCAATCCGAAGTCATATGAAGAATATGGCCGTTTTGCGTAGTATGTCGCGACTACGTAGATTTTGGATATTTAGCATATGAACTATGATTTGAGTTTGGTCAGTTCCTATATACTTGCATAGTCAATACAGGTGCAACACGACTCATTTCGTTTCAATCCGAAGTCATATGGAGAATATGACTGTATTTGCGTAGTGCGTCACAACTACGTTGATTTTGGATATTGAGCATATGTACTCTGATTTGAGTTTTGTCAGTTGTTATAGACTCATATAGTCAATACGAGCGTAACGAGACTCGTTTCGTTTCAATATGAAGTCATATGAAAAATATGACCATTTTGCGATTCGTAGTACGTCACGACGCACAATTTTAGAATGTTGAGCAAATAAACTCGGAATTGAGCCAACCAATTTCATTTGACCCATTAAATCAAGACAAGACCAACAAAGTTCGTTACGGTCAATTCCGACGTCGAGTGGTCAAACTATGGTCAAATTAAGCTTTATTGTACACCAAAAAGTGTGGACACATCAATATTACTTTAATACCCTAACACTGACCCGTCACCTGACAACTTGAACCTACTTGACCTTGATCCACATGGTGGACCCACCCTATGACCGACTTGGTCAAACTCCCTCAAAATCACAATTTTGGAAATTTAAAGAGGGAGATGTGCTCACCACCCAAGATTTTCACCTAGACTCTACTTGGGCCCTACCCCCAACCTATAAGGGCCACTGAATTAGAACTCTATCCCATGGAGAATGGGCCATGACAAAATCCCAAACATTCCCTCTCCCTCCCACTTCCAAGCCCAAGCCAAGCCCAAGCCCAAGCCCAAGGCTCCTCCTACCCAAGAATAAGGCCCTATGATGCTACCATTTGGACTGTACTCCCACCCTTGATGGTGCCACCTTGTTGGACAGTTGGAGGGGAGAGGACGAGCCTCTCCCCTATTGGGTTTTAATCCCATATCGACGGGGATGAGAAAGGGGCTTCTCCTCGACCTATAAATAGGCCTCTTCCCACCAGCAACTCTTCATACCTCTCCCCTAAGCTCAGTCGAGTACCTCCCACCCTTCATCGGAGCGCCACCCTGAAACTTGCCACCTCCCCCCCCCCCCCCCCCCCCCCCCCCCCCCCCCATAAACAACCTTCCAGGGACCTCCCAAGCCTCCAAACCTCAGGTAGATACTAACCCTCTCCCCTTTCATATTCTTCGGATGCGTTGTATGCGCCTCCCGTCCGCCGAAGCGCCGTCGCCGCCACCCGAGCCATGCTCCAGGCTCGGGTGGTGGCTATGCATGGTGAGCCTCCCAGTGCCTGTGGTGGCACTGGGAGGATGTTACCCGGTCGGAGGGGAGGGGAGGCAAGACTGTCCTCGGCGGTGGAAGACAGTGGTGCCGTTGGAAAGTGCGACTCCGACAGCACCCGAGAGGCAGAGCCTCTAATTTGTTAATTCCGTCGGCGGCCGGCGGCGCCAGGCTGTCGGACCACCGCCGGAAGACATGCCGACCCTCGACGAGCCGGCTGGGAGCGGAGCCGTGACCGGATGGCGACCAGACAACGACAACAGAAGCCCTCAGCTTCCAGATGCTGTTTGATCTCCACCAGGAGAAGATCGGACGGTCAGGGACTTATTAATTCCCCCCCTTCCGCCCCGAATTTCAGAGCTCCGCAGCGGATCCACGCCAAATCCACTGCAGGGGAAGAATACTCCAGCGCAAGGGAGGACTCAATCTCAGCCACTAAATCCCAACCCGATCTGCTACCTACAAATCAATATTAAACAGAAAGTGTGAATTTTTCTGAGGGAAATCTATGCTTCTAGGAGAAAAACTTTGAACATGAAAAATGTTCCCCACGGAGAGAGCTACCATAAAATTTGGGATTTTTTTTAAATCATTTGATATTTTTTAAAATCCAAAATGATGTTTATTTAACCAAATTAAAAGTCCTAAAATATTTGAAAAATCATGGGAAATTTTATCGGGATATCTAAGGCCTTCACAGATTCTCTATAAAAATTTGGAATTTTCGGAAGAAATCTCGTATTTTTCCAATCTGTTAAATATTGAGGATCTCACCTTTAAAATAATATTACCCAAATTACCTGAAAGAAATGATTTGGTGCACGTGATGTCTGTTTAAATAAATAATTATTTTAATATATATATATATATATAAGTTTGAAATATATAAACTCAAGCTTTTTTGAGCCTAAAAAAGCTTGAGTTGGTACTCCCATAATACATGTTGGAATTAAACAAATAATATATGTATTTTGTAGTCAAGAACGAGATCTAGAACTTTCATGACGAACATTGTTCAAAAATTTGCACGGTTTAGCTGGAATCTAACCCGAAAGATTGCTGGCTCGAATTTGAAATTTATTATTATTATATTGAATTCAATCCAACAAACTTTCAGGATAGATTCCAGCTAAACCGTACAAATTTTGGAAAAAAATGTACAATATGAAAGTTGTAGATCTCGTTCTTGGCTACATAATGCATATATTATTTGTCTAATTACGACATGCATTGTGGGAGAACCAGCTCAAGTTTTTTTAGGCTTAAAAAAGCTTGAGCTTATATATGTAATTTCGTGTGTATATATATATATATATATATATATATATATATATATATATATATATATATATATATATATATATATATACTAGCATCTTCGAACGGGCTCCGCCCGTTCTCGATGCGTCGTTGCGGGTTTCGCCCGCAATCAAGCGGACTTTGCCCGCTTGGCATTTCGGCGGGGTTCGCTTGCCCCCCGCATCTTCGAACGGGCTCCGCCCGTTCTCGATGCGTCGCTGCGGGCTTCGCCCGCAATCAAGCGGGCTTCGCCCGCAATCAAGCGGGCTTCGCCTGCCCCCCGCATCTTCGAACGGGCTCCGCCCGTTCTCGATGCGTCGCTGCGGGCTTCGCCCTCAATCAAGCGGGCTTCTCCCGCTTGACCCCCCGGTGGGCTTCCCCGCCCCCCGGCAGGCTTCGCCCGCGGCCCAGCTTTTAATAAAAAAATTAATAGAAAATTTTTATTAGAAAATTTAATAGGAATTTAATAATTTATAAAATTATTAAATTATATAATTAAAATAAAATGAAAAAAATAAATTATATAATTAAATTATGTAATAATTTAATAAATTATAAATAAATTATATAATTTATTACCCTAAATTATATAATTAAAATAAAATGAATAAATTATATAATTAAATTATATAATTTAATAAATTATAAATAAATTATATAATTATTAATAAATTATATAATTATAATAAAATGAAAAAATAAAAATCGCCCCCCCCCCCCCGCTTCGCCTGCTCACGCAGGCCGATCTTCTCGCCGCCGACGGCCTGCCGGCGCCCACCGGCGTGTTCGCTGGAGGCCGGCGAACCGCCGTGGGCACCGGCAGGCCGCCGGCGGCTCCGCCGCCGGCGGCGGGGGGTGACACTGTGAGGGGGCGGGAGACGAAACCGTGTATCGGGTTTTTTTGGACTGTGAACAGTGCTCATGGAGTTAATTTGGTTATTGACAGATCTCCTTTGTTGAATCCAACGGTCCGTGTTTGCTGGAGCTTGATCAGACGGTTCAGATATGTTTCATGGTGTGATCCAAATATGCATATTGTATTATATAATAAAGATATATATATATATATATAGTCGTGGCCTTATTCAAGACGAAACTTCATGTTCAAAAGTCAATCGAGGTTTAAATTAACGTGAGACACTTGTAAAATGAATTATCATAAATTTCAGGGACTTTTTCTATCCCTCATCAAAATTGTAATGTCTCGGCGTATTGAAAGTATTTTCGGAATCTAATACGAGGGTTTGCGCGTAATGAGAAATTTTAATGTTGCGTACGCTAAATAGGGTAATTCTCAACCTCGAGTTAAAAGTTTTGGATCATTCTGATATCCTAAATATTTACTTAATTCACGAGGTTGATATTTGAGGATAAACATGTCCAACTTAATAAATGGCTGAAGTCATCATAATACGAGCAATTGGGGTTGATAGTATCGTACTAAATCTCTTGCGAATAAATTAAGCTCACAGTAACAAAGTCATTATAACAAGAAACAAGAATTTATAATAAGCTTCTATCTCTTAAAATGTGCCCGCTTAAGACAATCTAAGAGGTGCAACAAAGTTAATTATCAGACTCAAATAAGTCGGTGAAATCTAGAACACAAGAAGCCACTTAAGAACAGAGTGAAGAACTTGTCTCATATGAACGGAGATGTCTCCTAAGAATGAAGTGAAGAACTTGTCTTCTATGAACGAAGATCAATCGAACTTGCCTCCTGAATGAAGATGGAACTAAAGAACTGGACTTTCTTATATTCACTATAAGAAAAATCACATTTAACAAGGTAAATTGGGAAGACTTAATAGTTCGTTGCTAATTAATATCAAATTTAGCTAGGTAAAAGAATTTTCACTTATCTACGGAAACAATGTTTTTTTGTCACAAACATAACAACAAATATTTTTGTTACAGAATTTGTGTTAGCAACAAATATTTTGTTGTAATTTTGTTGTTGCAAAATGATAATAAATTTTTTTGTCGCAAAATATTTATTGAGGAAAAAATATTTTGTTCCAAAAAATATCACGGCTCCTTAAAAATTATCCCCTCCCATAAAACATAATAGTTGTTTTATATATTTATAAAAGAGTATAAATTATTTTTATTCAACAAAATAAATAATAATATATTTAATTACTTATATAATTTGATATATTTATAAATTATTTAAATACTTATATATTTATAAATTAATTTTGATTATTAGTATTCAACAAAATAATTTTAAATACTTATAAATTATATAAAGAATATATATTTTAAATAACAAATATATATATATATTATATATAAAAGAATATATATATATATTATATAAAGAAAGATATATATTATATATTTATATTGGTTTACATGATTACATAGTTATATGAATTATATAAATACGATAATTATTATATAAATGCTTATATATATAATATTGCCAACATCAAATAGATAGTTAATTTATAGTAGTTGGTAAGAGTGATCGATAGTTTGTAACAAGTTGTGTGTTTGAATCCTGACATATTTAATTAAATGAATATTTTTTTATATATTTAATAGTTATTTTAATTTATCAAAATTATTAAATAAAAATATTAAATATTAGCAATAAAATTAGAAATCCTTCCTAATTAAGAAAAGATAAAATATCTTGCTAAAAAATCTCTGCAATATATAAAGAAAAATTTTCGTTACTAAATTTAGCTAGGAGCATATTAGCTAGAAATTTTTTTTTGTTCATAAATTCGTTGCTAATTAAAATTAACAACGAATTTGGCTGATTAGCAAGGTATTTAGCCCTTTGCTAATTATGATTTTCTTGTTGTATATTCTATTCTTATTACTACACTTTCTTTCAGTACCACATTTATTTCAGTTCAACATTTTATTACAGTTCATTTTTGTTCAGTATTTTATTATCACAGTTCATTTTAGTACTTTATTTCAGAACTTCAATTCTATAGTTTAATTCAGCTGTATTTTTATTAGTGTGCTTAATTATTGCAATTTATTATTCCTGCATATTTAACTCGGACCCCGCTCTAACAAGCAACTGATTATTTAAGTGAGCATTAGATAGGGATAACTTGGAGTCGAGAAATTCTGTCAAGCCTAGCCCTAAATAATGGACCTGCACGCTCGTTGCCCTCCTTGTCTAAAGTTGAGCAGTTCGTTGGTAATATACTGCCGCCTGCCCGAATTATTTTATGCCATGTAGTGCAAGATACCACAGACTCAACTGTGCCAGTTCTATGTTGTATTTATTGCTTGTATTGTAAATTGCATGCGGTGAAAAGTAGCGGGTCGGTCATACCCGCAAACCATTCATACTGGTGCAGGAAAGTTGACGACTCTCGGCTATAGAGAAATGTGTACCATAGGTGCTCGACCGTATTATACCTCGTTCGATTCCTCCGGTGGTCGACCTAAATGTAGTAATCGCTGGATGTCGCTCACATTCAAGAGTACACCAAGTTTTACGTTGGGGTCTGGGTTATGCAGTACGACTACACCAAGAAGTGGCAGGACTAGCCACTGTCACCGACGATCATATCGGTGAGGCCCTTGGGTTTCGCCACCATACTGGAAAAAAAAACGGTTCAAACTATGTCGACATATAGAGTTGTTGTAAGTTATGAACACCTGTTTGTTTTGTGCATATGCTAGTAAGACTTGCTTAACAATTACTTATATAAATGCTACATTTTGGTTCTTAAAATTATAGTTACTCGGTGCTTCAAGTTTTGTTTTTACCTGATACATACATATTTCTGTTAAATCTCTTATTGCATCAGCTATTTTTTTTAGTTTTCGGTACTCACGCTCGTCCTCAGGCTAGGGATTTGTGGGGTTGTGCTTTCCACTTAGTCTGTGAGTAACAGATTGTTGAATAACCATTCACAAGAGATGGATCGGCGCGAAGCCCAGTTACCACGTGACAACATACCTGCATTAAAGACCGTCCGAGCAGATGCACCCGTCTCGCCTCTCATCTTCTGAGACGTGAGTCCTTAGAGCCTAGTATTATGAGAGGAGAGTTAGTAGCAGTAGTTGTTTGAGCCCACAGAGCCAATTGTCATTTACTCGAAAATACCACTGATATGCCTAATGACAACCTTCCTTGAATGTACCACTGACATGCCTAATGACAACCTACCATAGTATGTGTAGGAGCTCTACTAAAAAGCTTTTTGAATTTAAATGAATTTTCATCATTACTTCTATTTTTTGATAGTGTAATTACTTGAATGGACATTGTATTTTAATTTTTTAAAATAGATTATAATATATGTAAACTCATTAAAATATAAAAATGAGGGTATAATTGATATTTTTGAATTTTCACCAAAGATAATTTTTCTTTTATAATAGTGAGAATTATATATATATATATCATATATCTTATATATATAAAGTAATATGCATATCTTGAGTCACGTCAAACTTTAATTTTTAACCATTAGATATGCATCAAACAAATCCTACGGTTGAGAAAGAAATAGAAGGAGAGAGAGAGAGGAGGAGAGAGAGGGAGAGAGAATGTGAGAGAAATGGCGGGAGGGGAAGGAGAAAGGGGCACAGAGAGGGGAGGAGAGAGAAAGGGAGAGAGATGATGAAGGGAGAGAAAGATTGCTTGAAATTAATATTTTAACGATAAAACGTAATTTTTTTATAAAATAAAAAATGTAATATTAATTTATATTTTTTTACGGTCATTTTGAGTACTCATATGTATATATTGCGGCACTGCCCGTCTTGTTGTGGGTGCATCCCGCTTTGATGCGAGCGCAGCTCGCAACAACGCATCGAGTACGGGAGAAGCCCGTTCGGAGGCGGACGAAGCCCGCCTGGATGCGGTCGAAGGCCGCCCTAGAGCATCGAGCACGGGCATAGCCCGTGCGAAGATTCTTGTATATATATAAAGCAATATGCATATGTTTGAGGCATACTGAACTTTAATTTTTGACCATTGGATCTGTATCAAACTAAAATCCTACCGCTACATGAGAGAGGGGGGAGGATAGAGAGGGGAGGAGAGAGAGAGTGGAAAGAGAAAGAGAGAGAGATGACAGAAGGGAGAGGAAGAAGAGGCCGATGGCGGAAGGGAGAGGGAGAGAGAGGGAGAGAGGGATGGAGAAATAGGGAGAGAATGAGAGCGAGAACTTATTGTTTTCACGTCAAAACGTAAATATTTTTACAAAATAAAAATTGTAATATTAATTTATATTTTTTACGGTCATTTTGAGTACCCATATGTATATATTGCTGGCGCTGCCCGCCTTGATGTGGGTGCAGCCCGCCTTGATGTGGGCGCAGCCCGCAACGACGCATCGAGTACGGGCGAAGCCCGCCTAGATGCGGCCGAAGGCTGCCCGAGAGCATCGAGCATGGGCGTAGCCCATGCGGAGATGCTCGTATATCTATATACACACACAGTTGGTTTTCTGTAATTGCTTCTGCACTGTGTTCTGATGATATGTTGTATTCCTTGCCTGACAAGACGATCACTTTGCGCTTGAGAGTGGGTTGTTGCCACTTGGGGAGCATTAGGTGGCCGTCTTGGACAATAAGACTCTGTTTCGATCCAACCTGGTCTAGTGTGTGTGTTGTGGGGGGGGGGGGGGGGGGGGGGGGGGGGGTCTTACATTCTACACCGCCAGAAGGAGACAAAGTCTAAGCTTCGTGACTGGTGGTTGTCACCCTTCAAGCGCTATGCATTCTCTCTCCTCCCCAGGCTGTAATGAGCAGCGGTCTGTCACACTCAATTTCTCCCAAACTCTATAAATCACTGAAGATAATAATGTTTGACTGACACAGAACCGAACGCGTGGTTGTTTACGTACCCAGTTTACGGGTTTTTTACGTTAGAAACTTGTTCATTTCTATACTTCTCTATGACTGTGTGCACGCTCGACCTCTCTGCAAGCTAAGACGGCCTAGATTAGTTCGGTCTGCCAAGAACCTTGAGCGACCCGCAACAATATTATACCAAGATGTAATAGATGCAAGACATGTCCCCAATAAATCGTGATCCACGATTAATTAATCAAAAACGAGAGTGCCATTTATAGATGATATATCTATATTATAAAAAGTATTTTGGTGGTCATATGAGATCATTAATGATCATTCAAAGACTCTTCAAAATTATCTTGACACTCAAAATCACTTCCATTCAGGCGACAATCATCTAATTTCACAGACGACAAAAAGGAGAGAGAGAGAGGGAGCGGGCGCACACACCCATTTGAGAGGAAGAGAGAGGAGAGTGAGGAGTGGGCCGCATCCATAAGATGACAGGAGTGAGGAATGAGAGAGAGAAATAGAAAGAGGAAGAGAGAGTGGAGTGGGCCGCTCGATTTTTCTAAAAAAAAAAATTTATTGCATGTCATACCATTAGAGCAATGAGAGAGAGAGAAAGGAAGAGTGAGTGGAGTAGGTGTAACGGCCCGTAGTTCGCCACAATCAACATAAATATCCTATCTATACTCCATAAAACCATATTCAATATTTCATCCATTCAGCATATACATGAGTTTATTACAAGTTTAAACTTTAACAAAAGTCTTTACAAAAGTAAGTACATAACAACAAAAGTGACTAATGCTCTATTTGTTTGGGCGTTTCGTTGTTCCGTTTTGGGCAAACGTCGCCGGAGGAGGGTAAACAAATGAATCTCCGGCGGCGTTTGCTCCGTTTCCCACCGCCCGCCTTGAGAAACGCCCCAAAAAGCTCCATTTTGAGCAGCAGTCCACCTCCCCCCTCCGTTTTGAACACTCCGTTTCCACCCGCCGGATCAATCCGCCACCGCCAAAACAAATGAAACCTAAGCTATGTCATCAACAAAAATAGCTAAGCATCTGCATATATATATATATATATATATATATATATATATATATATATATATATATATATATATATATATATCTTATTATATAAAGCAATATATGTATTTGGAGGCACACCATAGATCAAACAAGAGCCATTGGATCATAAGAGAGAGTATGAGATGGGGAGAGAGAGTTGGGAGAGAGAGAGAGGAGGGAGAGAGAGAAAGAGAGAGAGAGAGGGGAGGAGAGAGAGGGAGAAAGAAAGGGAGAGAGATGGCGAAAGGGAGAGAGATGGCAGAAGGGAGAGAAGAAAATGGAATGAGAGGGGGAGGAGAGAGAGGGAGAGAGATGGGGAAGGGAGAGAAAGAAGAGAGAGAAAGATTGCGTAAAATTAATGTTTTTATGACAAAACTTATTTTTTTATATAAAATAAAAATTATAATATTGATTTATATTTTTTACGGTCATTTTGAGTACCCATATGTATATATTGCGGGCACTGCCCATCTTGATATGGGTGCATCTGGCTTTGATGCGTGCGCATCCCGCTTTGATGCGGGCGCAACCCGCAACGACGCATCGAGCATGTGAGAAACCCGTTCGGAGGCGGGCGAAGCCCGCCTGGATGCGGCCGAAGGCCGCACGAGAGCATTGAGCACGGGCGTTAGCCCGTGCGAAGATGCTCGTATATATATATACAAACAGTTATGCACGGGAGAGCCCGTGCGGGGCGACGACATTGGTCTGGGGCGGCGACATTTGTCGGGGGCGGCGACATTGGTCGGGGGCGGCATGGTCGGGGCGGCACATTAGTTGTGAGCGGCGACAATGGTCGGGGGCGGCGACATTGGGAGGGGGCGGCGACATTGGGAGGGGGGCGGCGACATTGGGTGGGGGCGGGAGAGGCGCATTGGCGAGGGCGGCAACATTGTTTGGGGCGGCGAGTAGGGGAATAAGAAAAAAACGATGCAAAAAAGTAGGAGAATAAGAAAATTTATGATCAAATGACAAAAAAAATCATACAAATGAGTAGAGGAATAAGAAAAATGAGGGTATTTTGGCATTAAATGTTACACCATGGCTGAAGGGTATTTTGGGGAGACAAATGTTACACCATGGCTCTTTTGGAGTTTGCTTATATTATAAATAAATAAATATATATATATATATACTACATCTTCGAACGGGCTCCGCCCGTTCTCGATGCGTCGCTGCGGGCTTCGCCCGCTTGGCATTTTGGCGGGGTTCGCCTGCCCCCCGCATCTTCGAACGGGCTCCGCCCGTTCTCGATGCGTCGCTGCGGGTTTTGCCCGTTCTCGATGCGTCGCTGCGGGCTTCGCCCGCAATCAAGCGGGCTTCGCCCGCAATCAAGCGGGCTTCGCCCGCAATCAAGCGGGCTTCGCCCGCAATCAAGCGGGCTTCGCCCGCAATCAAGCGGGCTTCGCCCGCAATCAAGCGGGCTTCGCCCGCAATCAAGCGGGCTTCGCCCGCTTGGCATTTCGGCGGGGTTCGCCTGCCTCCCGCATCTTCGAACGGGCTCCGCCCGTTCTCGATGCGTCGCTACGGGCTTCGCCCGCAATCAAGCAGGCTTCTCCCGCCCCCCGGCAGGCTTCGTCCGCGGCCCAGCTTTTAATAAAAAATTAATAGAAAATTTTTATTAGAAAATTTAATAGGAATTTAATAATTTATAAAATTATTAATTATATAATTAAAATAAAATGAAAAAAGTAAATTATATAATTAAATTATGTAATAATTTAGTAAATTATAAATAAATTATATAATTTATTACCCTAAATTATATAATTAAAATAAAATGAATAAATTATATAATTAAATTATATAATTTAATAAATTATAAATAAATTATATAATTTATTAAATTATATAATTATTAATAAATTATATAATTAAAATAAAATGAAAAAAAAATCCCCCCCCCCCCCGCTTTCGGCCTGCTCACGCAGGCCGATCTTCTCGGCCTCTCGCCGCCGTCGGCGGCCTGCCCGGCGCCCCCCAGCGGGTTCGCCGGCCTCCGACGAACCCGTCGGGGGTTGTCCGGCGGCGATCGGGCAGGGCCACCGCCGGGCCGGCGAACCCGCCGGGGGTTGTCCGGCGGCGAGCGGGCAGGGCCACCGGCCGGCGGCGGGGGGTGACACTGTGAGGGGGCGGAGACGAAACCGGGTATCGAGTTTTTTTGGACTGTGAACAGTGCTTATGGAGTTAATTTGGTTATTGGCAGATCTCCTTTGTTGAATCCAACGGTTCGTGTTTGCTGGAGCTTGATCGGACGGTCCAGATACGTTTCATGGTGTGATCCAAATATGCATATTGTATTATATAATAAAGATATATATATATATCTTTATTATATAATACAATATGCATATTTGGATCACACCATGAAACGCATCTGGACCGTCCGATCTCCAAACAATTGCTTCGGGCCGTTAGATCAAAACAAGGTGGCCTGCATTTATCCAAACCATACAAAGTGTTACTGTTCATTTTCATCTGAAACCCGATACCCGCCCCTCCCGCTGTCCCGCATCCCGGGCCCCCCGGCCTCACCGCGCCGCCGGCGGCGAGGTGAGGCCGGGGGGCGCGGATGCGGGACAGCGGGAGGGTTTTTTTTTTTTCTTTTTTTTTTTAATTTAATAATTACTTTAGTAATTATTATATTTTTATAATTAATAAAAGTATACTTTTAATTTAATAATTATTATACTTTTAAGCCCGCCGGGGGCGAGCGAAGCCCGCCGGGGGTCAAGAGGGCGAAGCCGCTTGATTGCGGGCGAAGCCCGCAGCAACGCATCGAGAACGGGCGGAGCCCGTTCGAAGATGCTAGTATATATATATATGCAAATGCATATATATATATATTATATATATATATATATATATATATATATATATATATATATATCCGCAATCATATCATTAGTGTTGTCCAGTTTGTGATTGCCTGTATCTAAAAATGTTAGAATTTGAAACCATTAGTCTTTATTAAAGACTAAGCGAGTACTCACAAGAAATGTCGAACGTCACAGTAGGCTCCGCAGCTTCTCGAGAAATAAAGAAAAAAATTCGACAGCTTTGGAAGAAAAAGGAGAGGGTAAGAGAGTAAGGGAGAAGCAAGAGGTGGAGGGGAGCGCATATTCTTTAGAGAGAGAGGAAGAGAGAGGGAGGGCCCCATCCATCAAGGGGGGGGGGGTTATGAAAGAGAGAAAGGGAGGGGCGTGATATAAATTCATATATATATAATAGCTAATATATAATAATAAAAATATATATTATAAAATATTAGTATATGAGTGACAACGCACAAGGGCCCCATGTGCCATGTGCGACGGACCTCAACCACGACGTCATCTTAGCTCGACAGCGCTCACGCGCTCGCAATCCCCCAAGTGCAGAGTGAAATGGGGGCAACGGGCAAAGTATCGGCTCGGGTTCGTCTTGCGATTGTGTGAGCACCGTGGAGCTGAGGTACCGTTATGGTCGGGATACTATCGCGCGGGATATAGGGGGGCCCCCGTGCGCTGTCACTCGTGTGTGTATATATAAAGAGAGGGAGAGAGAGGAGTCTATCCACAAGAGGGAGAAGAGAGAGGGAGGGGCAAGAGAGAGGGATGACCAGAGATTAAGAGAGAGGATAGAGAGACTCAGAGAGAGATAAGATAATGACTATAAAAAATAGCATAGATATAATATTTATTAGGTTATATTATATATTATGAAATTGTCAAAGAAATATTATATATATTTACGAGCAGCTCCGCACGGGCTTATCCCGTGTTCGCCGACTCTCAGTGGGCTTCGCTCGCATTCGAGTGGGTTGCGCTGGCATTCGAGCGGGTTGTGGTCGCATTCGATTGGACCACGCTCACATTCGAGCGGGTTGCGCCCGCATTCGAGCGGGTTGCGCCCACATTCGAGCGGGCTACGTCCGCATATGAGCACTTACTTTTATTTAAAACATGTACATATGAGTACTTAAAATGACCGTTAAAAATATGAATCAATATTCATATTGTAGAAATAGGCCCAAAACCTTGTATATATATATTCAAGTAATAGTTACAAGTATACACACACTTATATAGGAGAAGAAGGAAGAGAGAAATCCTAATACATGATGTGGGACTAATACAAGAAGAGAGAAAAAGAAGAACAACATGAGCCCTTAAATGGGCTTTTCTAACACTCCCCCGCAAGCTGGAGCGTACAAGTCGTAGCGCCAAGCTTGGATAAGAACCGATAGTATAACGGCCTGGAGAGAGCTTTCGTCAGGATGTCCGCAACTTGGTCGGTAGCAGGAACATGCTCCAAATCTATCTTCTTCGACTGTACCTTTTCCCGGATAAAGTGACATTCAACTTCGATATGCTTTGTTCGTTCGTGAAAAACCGGATTCTGGCAATATGAATTGCTGCCTGACTGTCGCAAAATAAGGTTGCCGGAGATGAGAAACGAACACCTAAGTCTCCCAGAAGGCCTTCAAGCCAGGTTAGCTCAGAGACAACAACAGCCATAGCCCGGTACTCAGCTTCGGCAGAGGAACGCGCAACCACATTCTGTTTCTTGCTACGCCACGTTATGAGGTGTCCACCAAAGTAAGTGCAGAATCCAGTTGTGGAGCGTCTATCATCAATAGATCCTGCGTAGTCAGCGTCAGAATACGCGACAAGAGATAGAGATGTGGATGACTTGTACACGAGTCCTTGTCCGGGGCGATCTTGAGATATCGAAGGATGCGCTCGACAGCTTGAAGATGAGATGTCCGAGGAGCGTGCATGAAACAGCTCACAACTCCTACAACAAATGAGATGTCTGGTCGAGTCACCGTAAGGTAGATCAGTTTCCCAACCAAGCGTCTGTAATATTCCGGATTTGTAAGTAGCTTGTCAGAGTCAGAGCTATGGGCCGAGAGCTTGTGATTTGCGTTCATAGGAGTCTCCGCAGGTTTGCACCCAGAATAACCTGCATCACGAAGGAGGTCCATACAGTACTTCCTTTGAGATAACACAAGACCATCAGGGCGTCGGGCGACCTCGAGCCCAAGAAAGTACCGAAGGTTGCCCAGATCTTTGGTTTGAAAGGCAGAATTCAACTGTGCCTTGATCTGTTGTATTCCTGCCGTGTCGTTGCCAGTAATCAGGATATCATCAACGTAGACCAGAAGAATCACAGTCCCAGTTGACCGATGTCGGGTGAAGAGAAAAAAATCAGCCGAGCTGCGAGTGAAGCCACTAACACAGACCACCTTACTGAACTTGTCAAACCACGCACGCGGGGACTGTTTGAGACCATAAATGGATTTCCGAAGATGACAGACCAAAGACTCCCCCGTGGTCTCAAACCCGGGAGGCTGCTGCATATAAACTGTCTCCTGTAGATCGCCGTTGAGGAAGACATTCTTGATATCCAGCTGATAAAGTGGCCAGTGACGATGAATAGTCAAGGAGAGAAGAACGCGAACCGTGTTCAATTTTGCCACGGGAGAGAAGGTTTCCTCGTAATCAAGGCCATGTTGCTGAGTAAACCCCCGTGCCACAAGACGGCCTTCAGACGGTCGATAGTGTCATCCGCCGCATATTTAATGACAAAGACCCATTTGCAGCTAACAGGGGTGTGGCCAGCAGGAAGAGGAACCAGATCCCAGGTCTGGTTAGCCCAGAGAGCCTGCATTTCATCGTGCATAGCAGCCCGCCATCCTGGGTGGTGAAGCGCCTCCTGCACATTGTTAGGAAGAGAAATAGAGGAAAGAGAGGTGGCAAATGCGTAGAGAGGCGGTGTTAGCCGATGTAGAGAGACGTAGTTGGCTAAGGGATGAGCTGTAGAGACGGGAGCGTGATCGACCGCAGCCGAACTATCGCTGGCAGCAGGGAGCTGGTCACGGGAGCATCCTTGGATGGGCAACGAGAGTAGACATGGATTAGCGGTGGAGGAACCCGAGGAGGAACGGGGGGGGGGGGGGGAGGAGGAAGAAGACGACACAGATGGCGTGACCGGGACAACGGGCCGGGGAAGAGAGGGAGCAGAAGACGAGGGAGCAGAAGACGGGTGGTGCTGGGTAAGTGGAAGGGCTGGTATTCGCAGAAGGTGACATTCGCAGAGACGACCATTTTGTCGGTAGTAGGAGAGTAGCAGACGTGCCCCTTTTTAGTGCGGGAGTAGCCAACAAACATATACTTGGCGGCCCGAGGAGCAAGTTGTCGGAAGGAGGGCCAAGAAAGTGGACATAACAAACACACCCGAAGGTCCGTGGTGTGAGAAAGGTGAGGGGGATGAAGGGATAGAGGAGTTGGATGGGCGAGGCAAAATCAAGGACAGAGGAGGGAAGACGGTTGAGGAGATGACAGGCGGTGGAAACAACAAAGTTCCAATATTCGGTGGGAACGTGCATTTGGAACATAAGAGAGCGGACAACATCGAGAAGATGACGATTTTTTGCGTTCGGCCACCCCGTTTTGCTGAGGGGTATACGCACATGAAGTTTGATGGATGATACCAAAGTCAGTGCAGATATTGGAGAAGGCACGACCCGTATACTCCCGAGCATTATCAGTGCGAATGATTTTGAGAGGAGTGGCGAACTGTGTACGCATCTCAAGTAAAAAGGCGCGAAAGACAGAGGGAAGTTCAGTGCGATCATGTAGTAAATAGAGCCACGTGGTACGGGAGTAATCGTCAATGAACGTGACAAAATACCGAAAGCCAAAAATACTAGGGATCCTATAAGGACCCCAAATATCAGAATGAACCAACGACAAAGGAGTAGTACTCCTGGTACAGGCTGGTGGGAAAGAGGAACGGTGTTGTTTGTCGTAGACACAAGATTCACAGGAGAACTCCTGTAAAGAGATATCAGGAAGAGCCCGCTTGAGAATCAGAAGGGGAGCATGTCCAAGACGGCAATGTCAATCAACAGTAGAGATGGTGGAGAGAAGAGGTGGTGGATATCCAAGATGTACAACCCATTCACCAGCTGCCCCTGACCAATGGTACTCCGGGTGCGGCGATCCTGCATAAGAAAAGAAGAGTGTGAAAATGTAATACAACAGTCAAGGTCGTTTGTGAGACGACTAACTGATAATAAATTGAAGGGAGACCACAGAACGTGAAGAACCAAGGAAAGAGAAAGGGTTGGCGTAAGCTGAAGATCAGCGGAGCCAAAGACGGGGAGGGTGTCACCGTTGGCCACAGTGATGCGAGCAGGATGAGGCGTTTGGAGATATGCTGGGGGCTTCTGGGAGGAGATATGGTGAGTAGCGCCAGAATCAACGATCCAACAAGGATGATGAGAGAGGCAGGTGATACCCTCCGTAGAGAAGGACACAACAGAGGTGACAGCTGAAGCAGCAGGCGCCATGCGGTGAGCAGAGACGAGCCGGGCGGCTAGCGAAGAGGAGGCCGGCGACTAGCAGAAGGGAGGCCGGCGGCGAACAGGAGCAGACCGCGACGGACTGGAGTCGGTCGAGGCGAGTAGGGCAGACCGCAGCGGGTAGAGACAGGCCGCGTGGACAGAGAGAGGAAGAGCCGGAGAAAAACTGCGACCAAGATGCAGGCGAGAAGGAGACAGCCCGCACGGTCAGGCAGATCTTAGCAGCAGACAGAGAAGGAAGCCGCGACGAGTAGGGAGGCCGCGGCGGACAGAAAAGAGGCCGCAGGCAAGACAGGCCGCGAACAAGCAAAGAGCGCAGGAGCGGACGGGCGAGAGGCCGCGACTAGGAGAGAGGCCGCAGCGGACGGGAAAGAAGGTGATCCCACGGAGAGAGAAAATGCTATAAAAGTAGGGGGGAGCGAGGAAGAAGAAGCCACGCAGCAAGAGAGAAGTGGAGCGCGCAACGGACAAGAGGAGAGTCCGCAGCGGACAGGAGCAGTCCGCAAGAGATTGCGGATAGGGAGTCCGCGAGCAAAGAGGCTCGAGCGGACAGAAGCAGAGCAGGCTAGAGTGGAGCAGTCCGCGAGCAAAGATGCTCGAGCGGACACAAGCAGAGCGTGCAACGGACAGGAAGGAACGCCCGCAGCGGATAGAAGAGGTGGGCCCCACGAGTCAGAGCAGAAGATGGCTATAAGAAGCCTGAGGAGGGTGGAACCACGGAGAGAGAGAGAAGAGAGGCGGATGCAGAGGGGCAGTCCGCAGGAGACCGGAGCGGACAGAAAGGCAGTCCGCAGGAGAGCCGAGCGGACAAAAAAAAAAAGGCAGTACGCAAGGAAGGCGGACAAAAAAGGCAGTCCGCAGAGAAGCGGATGCAGAGGGGCAGTCCGCAGGAGAGCGGAGCGGACAGAAAAGGCAATCCGCAGGGAAGGCCGCAGCTAGAGGGAACCTGGCTCTGATACCATGTAGAAATAGGCCCAAAACCTTGTATATATATATTCAAGTAATAGTTACAAGTATACACACACTTATATAGGAGAAGAAGGAAGAGAGAAATCCTAATACATGATGTGGGACTAATACAAGAAGAGAGAAAAAAGAAGAAACAGCATGGGCCCTTAAATGGGCTTTTCTAACACATATTATGCACATTTTTACCTAAAAAATCAATTTCCTCCCTCTCTCTCTCTCCTTATCCCTCCAACTCTCTCCCCTCTCCCTCCCGTCCACTCTTTCTACATTAAATCCGTCATTTCTCCCTCTCCTTCCCGCTCTTTCTCCCCCCACGCCTCTCTCTCCCTCTTTTTTCTCTCTTTCTCTCTCTCTTTTCATTGTAAGATTGAGATCAAAAGCTTAATACATGCTGTATGACTAAGATTAATTCTACAACTCCAAACTACTTCTTTAATGTAGTTAAAGATTTATATAAATACTATGTATTATGAAAGTGTAAAAAAATATTAGTATAAATGTATAATGATGGTGGGTACCTCTTTATTTATAGAGAATTAGGTCTGCGATTAGCAAAATCCCCCATTACGAGGAGTGCTCATAATAGAGGGAGTGGGCGGTTCCAAAAAATGTAAAATCCCCACCATAAGAATGCTCATGGACAAAGTCACCGGCTCACATGGGGTTGTGCACTATTGTGCCCGGTAGTACATTATTGTGCCCGGTAGCGCACATCCCGCACCTGCTTGCACAGCTGCGCGTGCGTGCCCCTGCGGGCGCGCCTGCGCCCGTCATTTTATCAAAGTATTTTTTCTTTAATTTAATTGGATCTTGCTTGTGTTTCTTACACATAATCTTTAGTGTGAATTCATGTGAACTTTAATAATAGTTTCAAATTTTATTGTAACTAAAGGTTGGGTAATCGCGTGCATCGCAACATTCTTAGATCCCAAGGACACTTCATGAACACACACTCTTTAGAGCTCTGTTAGAGCATCATTCCATACACTCATTGCATCTGTCCTGCATCAATTATCATGGAACCAACCCTTCAAAGTAATTATTATTGCTGAAACAACGAACAATTGAAGCCACATGGTGATGATTTGTATTTAATTATTATTTTTCAATCAATACCTAATTATATTTGCCCATTATTAATTTAATATACTACTAATAGTTATTACTTATTATTAATTTTCATTATGGAGCCAATACTTGTAAATAATAATTAGTGAAACCAAGAACAATTGAAGGCATGCAAGGATGATTCTGATTTATCATGAATTGTGATAAATTTTATTTAATAGACAATACCTTAAACCCGTGAAACTATGTGGAAAGAATAGCACGACGTGAAAGTAGTGAAAGGGAGTTTTTTTTTGTAATTTCAAAAGATAGTGAGGTGCAACCGATAATTAGCAAACTTACGGTGGAGAACCCGCTAAACGCCCCTATATGTATCCCGTTTGGCATGGTGGCGGCGGTCGCAAACGCACGGGTTAAACTGTCATTCGTTAAGGTTCACCTAACAAACATCATCTGTTTGAAAATAAAAGTGGATTGAGTTTCTTAGGTGGGCGTTAACGAATGACAATTGAACTCCCATGTTCATGACCGCCGCCACCGTGCCCACGGAGCCTAAATGTGTGTGTGCGAGCGCGAGCGAATGCAGGTACACGTTTGTGTGTATATATTACTAATTATTGATCATAGCCACACTTTTACTTTTAAATTAAATTCTTTTACTGTATGAATGGCAGTTCTCTCAGCAGTGGGAGGTCTGAAGAATGCCACTGATGCAATGACCGAAGGTAACAAAACAAAATACCTTCAATATTTGCTGATTAACATTTTCCTCCATATTTCCACTTTAAATTAAAGCTCGAGTGCATACGCCGTCATGTTTTCTTCGGTGGATTGCTCAACTTTTATCCCTTTTTTCTTTACTCTCATTTATTTAATTGCTAGCTTTGTGAAT
Source organism: Platanthera guangdongensis (assembly GCA_039583875.1). Classification (NCBI taxonomy): domain Eukaryota; kingdom Viridiplantae; phylum Streptophyta; class Magnoliopsida; order Asparagales; family Orchidaceae; genus Platanthera; species Platanthera guangdongensis. Next base: position 24,468,994 of record CM077157.1, read on the forward strand.
ATCAAAGGGCCAAGGCCACTTGTTATGCTGGCCAGAGAAAGTCGAACGATGGATTTCGATTTGTCAAGTTCCCTTTGAGTTCTATTAAGATCCTACTACAGGATAATTGAATTAAGAATACTGGCAATTGAACCCTCCCTTTGATGAGTTTTAATTGCTGAAAGATTCTGAGGAAGAAGAAAAAACAAACAGACCTCCTGTAAATGGTGTCAACTGGCCACCTTCCTAGAGTGCTCCAGCCTATAATGTTAAAATTTTAGTGCAGAAATATTTTTCCTGTTCCAAAATTCAATTCAGCGCTTGTAGTTAATCTCTCTATTAATAGTGTTTCAGCCAACATATATGCAACAAGAGTAACAATACATGAATTGCTCGTTAAGCTCCAGCATAGTTTTTTTAAGTGAGTAATGAGCCCTTACACGTCAAGTTGATTTGTAGCATGATGGAGATCACAACACAGGCCTACATGACTCGACGATCCACGATTTTTAGTTAATTTTTTTTGTATTTTGTAATTTTATTTTAAAGTCATCAAGGCTATCATGATCGGAGAATCATGACCGTCCATTGTGGCCTCTTAATCTATAAATAAGGATAGAAAGCTCTTTTAGAAGGAATTGGAGGTTGAGTGAAAAGTTCTCCTTTTGATCACCGGGTGCTAAGCTGAAAGCTTGAAACCCAAGTGGGAAGCTTGGAAGTTACGCCTCCCCTCCTCTCTCCACTAGCCGTCCACCTCCCCACCCCTTCCACATCCATATCACCTAGCCGGCAACCCCGCACAAACCCACCTCCTAAATAATTCCACCACCACCTCCACCTCACTTCGCTCCGATTCATTTTTTTTCATGATCGCCGCCACAACCTCGGACCACCATCACCACTTCCGACGTCCACCACCTATGACAGCCACCACCGGCCACCTCCGACAGCCACTACCGACCACCTTGACTGGTCATCCCTTCTCCCCTTTGTTACCTAATGTGTGAGAGAGAGCCATATTCGTTCATTCACCCACGCCCAACGGAGCCCTTCCTTAGTTATATATGATAGGATCACATTTAACACCCCCTCAAACTCGCGGTGAATCATATACTGAGAGTTTGGAGAGAAGAAAACTACTGCTGAGCGCGAATCCGAGGCTTGGTAATCAAATCGACAAGTTAGCGCTCGATGGGGACATAATGAGGAGCAAGAGTACCCTGAATATGTTGATCACGAAGGAAGAAGGCATCAACACCAATGTACTTGGAGAGCAAGTGCTTGCTTGGATTCAGTGTATTCTGGATAGCCTCAGTGTTGTCACAATAAAGAGTGGTAGAACCAGAAGGAGTAGCACCAAGATCAACAAGCAACAACTGAAGCCAAACAATATCCTCAACAGTAGTGGTGGTCATAACACAAAGCTCAGCCTCTGTGCTAGAACAAGAAATGCCGGTCTACTTCTTTGATTTCCAGACAATGAGTGAAGAGCCCAAAAAGAAACAAAAATCTGTGACAGAACAATGATCAACAAGATCACTGACCCATGTAGCATCAGAATATGCCTGTAACTGGAGAGAGCTGTTACGGGGTAGAATAAACTACGAGGCATAGTGCCACGAAGATACCGGAGAACACACAACAAGTGAGCATATTGAACTGATGCGGGAGCACTCACAAACTAACTCAACGCATGAACAACAAAAGCAATATCATGTCTAGTAATGGTGAGGTATTAGGCTCCCAACAAGATGACGGTACCATGTCGATCATAAATAGGAGAGCCCTCATCCGGACGCAGTTGAAGGTGGAGCTCCGTGGGAGTAGCAACAGTGCAGAGAGTTAGACAGTGTAGTACAAGCCAGTAGGTCTGAGGTAGTTGTATTCAAAAAGCCCTATCAGGACGAGCTGGGTCCGCGCCGATCGGGCCCGGGCTTTTTGCCAACCGGGCTCGGCCCAGGCCCGGATTGAGCCGGGCTGGGCTCGGGCTTCCTATAAAAAAGAAGGCCTGATAAGGCCCTCCAGGCCCGGGTCGGCCTGATTTTGGATATGGTGGGATTTTAATCCCACCTGGATTAGGCGGGATTTTAAGCCCGCCTATTTAGGTAGGAATAAAATTACGCCTGGATTAGGCGGGATTTTAATGGAAATCCCGCCAGGGGCAGGATTTCCCACCGGCTCGGGTGTCGGGCCCAGCTAGGCCTGTTGCCCGGGCATTGCCCGGCCCGACTCGGTTTGGGCTACCGGTTGATATGGGGGGCCCTGTAAGGTCCCCCAAACCCGGGTTTGTCCCGGGCTGGGCTTTTTCCGGGCCGGGCCTAGCCGGTCTTTTTCCGGATCGGGCCCGTTTTTTTGAACACGACTAGTTTGAGGTGTAGCGCTGCTGAGATAACTGGTAGCCAGTAGGAATCACAGAGAACTCGATGCGTAAGAAGTAACGCAGTTTGTCAAGATCAGTCATTTGAAACTGCTGCTAAAGGTGATGCTTGACATCATCACCAGTGATAATCATGTCGTCCACATATAGCAGGAGAATGGTCCGATCCGTGATGAAGAGTAGATAAACAGAGCTAGATCATAGTGACTGTGATGAAAACTAGATTCAAGAACTACTTAACTAAAATGCTTAGACCAATCTCGAGGAGCCTGTTTGAGACTATAAAGTGCTCGACGAAAGTGACAGACAAGACCAAGAGCGATAAAGAGGCCTGGGGGAGGAAGCATGTACACCTTCACCCGCAAATCACTGTGAAGAAAAGCATTCTTCACATCTAGCTGAAACAAGGGCAACTAGCAAACGACTGCAACGACAATGAGGGTCCTAATAATAGTCACGTGGGCCACATGAGCAAAAGTATCGTCGTAGTCCCAACCGTGCTCCAGCTGAAAGTCACGAGCCACCAACCGGGACTTGTATTTCTCCACTGTGCCATCCGAGCGAGTTTTGACTTTAAAGACCCACTTGCAGGTGATAGGGATTATACCAAAAGGTAATGAAACTAGATCCTAATTAGAAGTGCGCTCCAAAGCACTCAACTCATCATACATGGCGGCTTGGCTCTCAGGAATCAAGACAACCTCCCTGTAGGTACTAGGCTCTCAAAACTGTACAAGTAGTCGCTACAAGAGCTGATAGGTCAAGCACTTGTAGATCAATCAGCTGAGTAGTAAGGTTGAGCTGATCGGATGGTGTAAATCACGAGTGGGATAACGTCATGCTGGAGGATCATTTACAGGTAGCTCACTTGAAGAGACTTGATGTAGAGGGGCAGATGACGCATCCGTAGGACAAGAACTCCAAACATAATGTTGATCATAGTGCTGAGGAAAAGCAGGGCACAAACCTGAACAAGAAAGTCAGGAGATGTGGGGACCACTCAGGAAGAGCAGGAGTACGAACCTGGGCAGGAAGGTCAGGATACTGTGAAGATAACTCGGGAAGGACAGGAGACGGTGACCCTGGTGGAGATTGAATGTGAGGTATCTCAGAGGAAGGTGGCACATGCGATGGTATGAAGAGAAAGAGAACGTTATCAACTTTAGTGGAAATGTGAGTAGAGGAAGAAGGGGATGAAGGCGATGATGGAACAAAAAAAGGCGGTCTTCAAGAAAAGTACTTCTAGGGAGATGTGACCATGATGAGCGACAGGGTCATAATATCTATATCCCTTGTGCTCAGAAGTATAACCAGGGAAAACACAAGCGCTGGGCTGAGCAGATAGTTTGGTGCGCTCAGAAGGAGGTAAAAGAGCATAACTTAGACAACCAAACACACGTAGGTGGTCATAACGAGAACGACGACTAAACAGACACTCACCAGGACTGCTACCCTGTAGGAAAGTGGATGGATGGATGTTGATAAGATAGACAATAATCGATATGGATTCAACCCAGAAGTGTGGAGGCACATGAGAGGAAATGAGGAGAGTATGAGCTATCTCAATGATATGACGATGCTTCTTTTCCACAATGCTATTATGAGAATGAGCACCAGGACAGGAGAGCTGAGGTAGACAAGTATCCCCAATCGGAGCGAAACGTGCAGATAGACATGGAGAATTGAGTACGCACTATGCAGACAAACTCAACGTAAATGCGAAAGAAATCAATACGAAAACGCATCATATAAATTCATGCATAACAAGAGAAATCATCATAATGAACTATGACCAACTTTTGAAATAGAGTGGGTAGATCCTACCCCCACACATCAGAATGAACTAAAGCAAAAAAAGAGTATGATCGAGACTCGCCAGAGCGATATAGGAGCTATAGTTGTTTGCCAAACTTACAACTCATGCATGAGTGCGAGGGATCAACAGACATATGACCTAAGATATCTTGACAAACAAGATAGGATAACCGAGCTCCACTAACATGACCGAGACAGTGATCCCATTACAAAATGGTGACCGACGAAAGATAAATGGGAGATGCAACATTGGAATTGGTAGTGAAGTGGGTAAAGGAAGTCGGAGATGGTCGAGCACATAAACCCGTTACAGTGACAGCTAGTTCCAATGAGTGTACCTGTGTGATGATCCTGCACATGACACAAAAGCGCATCAAAGATAACAAGATAACCTCGAAAAGCAAGCTGACTAACAGATATGTGGTTCATGAAAGCTTAGGGATATAAGTAACATCAAGAATGTAAAAGTTGACGGTATGCAGGGTACCCCAGCTAGCAACGAGCAAGGTGATGTCATCAACAATGATGACACATTGGTCAGAAGAAACAGACTGACGAGAATGTAAGGGAGCTGCATCAAAGGTCATATGAAAAGATGCACTTGAATCAAGTAACCATGAAGCCTTTGTGACACCTGCAGAGGCAGATGCAGCCGTGAGTCTGTCTGTGAAACAGAGGCATGAATGACAACATACATCGAGGATGAGGGGAATGACTCTTAGAGAGCTACTGAGCAAGTTGCATGATCCGATCAGGAACAAAAGTAGGGCTGTTAGGAGCAAATGATAGGATAAAAACAGCTCAATGTGGTGCGCCTTGCTGATTAGGACACGCTGTAACTAGCGACACTCCGAAGGATTGTGTCCCAATTTGTGATAGCAGTGACATCGATGATCACAACGCTGTGTTGATCAAGAGTCTAATGGTACATCTCGCAAGGTGCTGGATGAAGCAGCTGAAGACGGGCGATACAGAGCAGACACACTAAATCTAGGAGGAGGTAAGATCGGCAGATCTGGTGTCTAAAAGTTGTGGTGAGGTGTAACAAGAACTGAGATTGATGAGGAGGCTGGGCGCATACCCTCCAAAGGGTGAATATGAGTCTCATCAGCGACATCAACAACAAGAATGCCACACATAGATTAATTTGACGGGTTAGTGGTGAGGAACGTCATTCTTGATAAGCTAGTCACAACTGTTGTTAGATTCTGCTTCGGACTTTGGTCTGTGATCTACGTAGTGCTGAGTCGTCGTCGGTTATATTATATTGAGCAGACATTTTAATTTGACCTCCACTACGAGCAATTCTTGAGATCTATTAGAGTTAGTCGAGTGAATTTGCACTCTGACCTCCCTAGTATGAGTCCTTCCACAACCCAATCCGATGCAAAGTGTCCATATTTGGGTCATGAGAATGATTTACCCCTAACCTAGTGGTACAAACTAAGGAATGTAACAATGAGATCATTAACAATGTTCCAAAGAGTGATGTTGGCATAAAACGTATGGTACCTACACTTAACCATATCAAAGATGAGACTCAAATAAGTGACTTGTCTGTAAGTGTAGAATCATTGAAATTTCACCAGTTATACCTCAGAGCCTACTCATTCTTGAGATGTGGAGTCTAGTATTGTCCACGTAGGGCCCTTCCTTTGTACTCTGAAGTGCATCCCTGATTTCTCAGGAACATATCCTATAACCTATCACACATACCATGGGTTTCTTATAGCCTACATAACGAGCCACCGTATGAGTTTTCCACCCTTAAAGAGATCAGACACATTCAAATACTGACTTATGTGACCAATATTTTAGAAGTTTGTTTAGGTCATTGTTTATTCAGAATGAATTTTCTTACACTTTCTAAAGAACCTTCAAATAAACCACCACTCGCTAGGGATGTGTCCACTATCTATGAATCGGTCGAGAGAGAGATCTCTCAATTGCCTGGGACTCAATTCCATTATCATTAGTGTTGGTACCTCGGGTGATAATTTAAATGATTATCACACCTGCGATGATTCTTTCTACACCCCCACTCACTGAACCTCCTGGCCATGTACCTTTCTAAGAAGATATCTGGATGGTTGTAGAGCTTCTGCATAGGAGATTTGTTGAGTCTGTCGACTATCATTTATTGTCGACTATCATTTATTGTTATTGCATGATATGCACAAGTCTGTCCGGCGTAGGATTGCTTGCAATATTGTAATTTATAAATCTTTTCCTTATAGTCACAAGATGATATAGAGTTTCAAAGAAGGTAAATAAGTTATGGTTTATATGCATTGTGAGAATTTGCCACGGGAAACTGCGAGAAAACGAAATGCAAGACGAATGAGGTCTTCTACAGTCAGTGAGAGAAGTAGGATAAATGCTTACAAATTTAATATTTCTTAGAGTATTTGAATTTCACCTGCATCCTACACAACCAAACACCGTTCTTCATCTTGTATCTACAAATTGAACCCTTCCCCCTCGCTCCTATAGTCTTTGAATGCATTTATTACTCTCACATCCTATCCCCCACTTGTGGTAAACTTGATCCTAAGGCTCAACATATGTTGTTTGTCAATTACTCTCAGGCTCAATGGGATTATGTTTGAATTTGACCCTAACACCAATCATACCATTGTTTTATGTGATTTGACCTAGAAGACACATCATATTTCTCCTTCATTCCTCCTCTTGTACCTTTCTTCACAAACCCTCAGATACCTCTCCCTATTCTCTCAGAAATTGAATCTGAGAGTCCTCCACCTCTTGTCCCACACTCATCACAGGACCTCCCTCTCACCTTTATTATTACATTCGTCATCAGCAACCTGTTTCCAACCCTTCTGCACACCCACAACTTCTACTAATCCTTTCCTTGTATGTCCACCTACACAACTATCTTTGCAACCTCACAACCAGTTGTTCTCAGACACAAATCTACCTTTTGCTCTAAGGAAAGGTAAACATCCTTGTATACCCTCTCACACACATTATATAATTTCTCACTTTGTTTCTTATCATCTGCTTAACCCCTTTGCTCTAAAGCTTGTCACTTCTTTGAACACTATCCCTTCCAATTTCAATTGCGGATGATTTTGCTCACCCCGGGTGGCTTGTTTCCATGAAAGAAGAATTGAACGCCCTGATTTCAAATCAGGCGTGGACTTTGGTTTCCTTATCACTTGACCAAATAATAATTGGTTGTAAATGTGTGTTTGCCATTAAAATTTTTTTGATGGTACTGTGGCACGACTCGTAGGCATTAGTGAGATTATGACACAAGATAGGGCACAATGGCGACAAATGATCCATATAGCCTTCCTCGCTATAGTGGGATATAGGCTTGAGTATTGTTGTTTGTCGCATGACTCGTAGCCCATTTACTCAACAATTTGGGACTGATTATACAAACACATTTTCACCAATTGCCAAGTTATCTACTGTTGGTGTTCCTACGATGATTTGGAAGTAATCAAGCAGTTAGTATCACTACCAACGCGATTTGAGTCTATAGGGTCGCATAAAAGAGTGTTTGGAGAAGTTGAAGGAATAATTGTGTTGGTCTCACTCATATGAGTAAAGAACAACTCCCATGACATTAATTTTACTGACGGGTTGCGTCGAGTGCGCATCGACACACATCGAGTGTGTGTCGACGCACGTAGAGTGCGCATCGACGCACGTCGACTTCCTATCGATGCAGCCAAGCTCGATGTGTCTGCAGCTTCTGTCGGCGTTACGTCGAGTAGATATCAACGTTACGTCAACATCTATTCGACGCAAGCGCGTCGACTTCCTGTCAACGCAAGTTGCGTCGACTGCCTGTCGACGCAAGTTGCGTCGAATGCCGTCGACTGCTTATCAACGTTGTGTCGAGTTCATATCGACACACGTCGGCTACAAGTCGACGCAAGTCGAGTTTTGACGGACTTCTAAGAGGGCTTATGTTTGTTTGCTATCCTTGGATATAAATAGACTTGGAAAAGGATTTTCCAAGGTGTGTGTAACTGAAGTGCGTGCTTTTGAAGTCGTCAGTTGCCCTAGATCCCGTCACGACTTCTTGTCGCCGCCTCTCTTGAAAATGAATCTAGCAATTCGTGGAGTGAGCAGTCCTTCACTAACCCAATTTTTATGGGACAAGATATTGGGGTTATCCACCGCTCGTGTGGATACCTGTGGAGTCACAAATCTATTTCTGTTTGTACTCAGCCACCGATTTTGGACTGGATCATTGGAGTATCTTTGTTGAATAAACACTCAATCACTCTCAGACACAATGTCTCGTTGTATACTTTTATATTTTGATTTATGAAGATCACAATATCCTTTACTTTTTTGAGTTGTTCTTGTATGTTTATTCCGTTGCACACATGTGAAAATCCAACATCTACCATACACATTCACTTGTCAATTGCCATTTCCAAAAGATGGTCTCTTCATAAATATATGTGGAAAATACATTTCTCCATTGTGATCCCTCTGAAGCTATTTTCATGTAGCAACCTCCTGACTTTGAGTGACCAATGGAGTCTCTAGCCTATCTATTAAAGAAGCCTATTTACGTTCTGAAACAATCACCACACGCATGATTTGATAAATTTAGTATTATTATGTTACACCAAATTGTCTTTATCGTAAGTGACTCTGACACCTCTGTTAGGGATCCATACGTCAAGTACCTACTTTTATTAAGTTTAGTATTATATCGAGTCAAATGTATTAGTCGAGTTGTTTCGTTTATTAGTTCGGTCGAGTCTTTTATGTTTATGTTTTCAAGTTATTTACATTCATGCCATTGAGGCTCTTATATAAGTCCATGAAGTCTTGTAATGAAGTTATCTATGAAATGAAATCTAGTTCTTGTCCCTTGTTGTGAGATCATGGTGGCTCTCTCCTCCAACGAGCAACCCCGCCTGGGCAGCCGCGGTTCCGGCTCCACGGTATCCTCCACCACCGCCATCTTCTCCGTCTCTGATCACTATTCCGGCGGGTTACCACTGTTACGATAGCAGGCCCGTAACAACTTCCCTCTTCTTCACTAAGATCTCAAGAGGTTGTTAATTTGTTTATGTGGATGACATCATCATTACCAAAGATGATACTACAGACATTTCCAAGGTCAGAATATATTTGTCATCAAAATTTCATACAAAGGACCTTAGACATCTCCATTATATCTTAGGGACTGAAATACTAAGAAACCATGAACATTTACAATTATTTCTGAAAAAGTACACCCTTCATCTTCTAGACGAAGCTGACAATCTTTGGTGCCAACCTGCAAATACACCAATGGATTCTATCGTCAAACTTTCTCTTCTAGGATCTTCTACTAATCCACCTCTAGCTGATCCAAGCCAGTATAAAGGAGTGCTCATGAAACACATTTATCTCACTGTCACTCGATCTGATATAAACTTTTCCAGTCAGCACTGTGAGTCAACACATGCAAACTCATTTGACCTCTTACATGAATACTATAAATAGGATTTTACATTACCTGAAAGGAACTCCCGAACGAGGATGTCTCTATAAGCCATCATCACAATTGCCGCTTACAATCTTTACTGATGCAAACTTTGCGGGATCAATTGATGAGTGAAGATCTACGATCGATTACATAATATTCTTGGGGGATATAAGGATATTCCTATAAACAGATATAGTAAAAAACAAAAAGTTGTTGATCGCGCCTCTGCTGAAGCTGAATATAGAGCCTCTGCTGAAGCTGAATATAGAGCCTCTGCTGAAGCTGAATATAGAGCCTTTGCTGAAGCTGAATATAGTGTCTCTGCTGAATATAAAGCCATGACACAAATCATCTTTGAGATGGTATGACTCAACTCTCCCTTAAGGAACTGGGGGTTCAGATTTCACAAACTACTCTTTACTTTAATAACAAGGTTGCAATTCACATTGCTGAAACCAGGTCTTCCATGAAGGAGTAAACATATTTAAATTGACTGTGACTTCATTAGAGATAAAGTAAAAGAAAAGAAGGTGCTCCTACAACATACACAAGTCGCAAAGCAAATCACAGACATTCTTATGAAGCCTCTTCCCTGAAGTCCCTTCATATGTCTTACATCCAAGCTCGGCATGTTCAATATCTATGCTCCAGCTTGCGGTGAATGTTGAAGACTTTTGAAGCTCAATGATGAAGGTCATCCTGAAGGCCCACATTGCCTAGGCTAGTTTCTGTTCCCTCTTTGTATCTATGTATGTATATGTACTCTCTATAATAACTTATGTGAAATTCATTTTCTGAAAAGTCTAAAGTGTTGATGACTGCTAAGTAGGAGAGACTGCTAACTTGGAGTGTATGTTCACTTAGAGTTGATGTTCCCTTGGAGCGCCTGTTTACTTAGAGCAGAGTTCACTTTGAGTTGTTCATATGGGGCACCTGTTCACTCGGAGTACATATTCATTTGGAGAGTTTGTTCACTTGGAGCCCCTTTTAACCCAGTACGGTTACTCAATTGGAGCACCTTTCACTGGCATTTTTGCTCCCTTGTCTTCACTTGGCGCACTTGTCATTTAGAGTGGTCCAATGGTTCACTTGGAGCACCTAGTCATTGAGCATCTGTTTTCTTGATTGCTCACTTTGAGCATCTGTTTTCTTGGAGCATCTATTCACTAGGAGCTAGTGTTGATTTTCAGCACTTGTGTGCTTTGATTTATTGCGCAATTCTCGTGACATGAAGGCAACGGAACCTCCGCGACACTGAAGACCCATCAAGAATGTGATACGGCCCAATTGTGGCGGGCCCTTTTCCCGTGGCTTAAAGGGGTAGTTTGGGTATTTTGTGTGTTTTCTGGTTGGGGTATAAATAATGACGTTGTTTTAGGGTTATGTATGTTTTGTCTAATCAGTGAACCAGTCATCTTGCTGTGTGAAGAACGGTGCTTCCCTCTTCCCCAGTCAATCTACTGTTCAGGAGGCCTTCTTCCTCCTTAGGTGGATCTTTATCCTGTAGCTCTCTTTGTTTTCAGGTCCTGTAGCTCTCTCTGTTTTCAAGTTATCTGGATTTGCTTAATATATGTGTTTTGGACTATTTCTTGGTGAATCAGGTTGCCGTAATCGATTTATGGTGTTGCTGTAATCGATTAAATCAGTGTTGCTGTATCAAGAAGAACTTGGTTGCATCAGAATGCACATTCCGTGGAATGTAAAGACCGTTCAATCCCCTGAACGCTGAAGAACATGCATCCACCGCAACACTGAAGACCATGCATCACGCATGACGTGAAAATTGCGCGACCCACCCAAAGCTTCCCCTTTTCTGATAGCATCACTTGAACTAACAACAACAAACAACAACATTCAAGCTTTTTGTCAGGTTAGTTCAAGCATCACTTGAACTAACCTGACACAAATTTCTATCATAATTAGGTTTCATTTTCCTACACAGAAAGGATTGCTTGGATCTCTGTGGTCATCTTGGTCATCCTGTTCGGGGTGCAAAGTCTTGGGACAGACAAGGTGGGCTACTCCTTTGCCCCAATCATCACGAGCTGGTTCCTCTCCATAGGCAGCATCGGCGTCTTCAACCTCATCAAGTATGATCCCAAGGTCTTGAAGGCTGTCAACCCCAACTACATTGTCGATTACTTCCTGCGCAATGGAAAGGAGGCGTGGATTTCTTTAGGGGCAGTTGTTCTTTGCATCACAGGTATGTCCTGTAACGGTTAGACTTTTTATTTTTACTTCAATTCATTCTTTGTGTTTAACCATGATCTGAAGCATGCATGTTGGTTTTCTAACAACTATGAAGGCTGTTTAGGTTTAATTTTTCTCTTAATTTGAAGTAGGACTAGGCAAGCAATGAAGATGGTTATTTATTGGTCATAACATTCTTGAATAGTGCCACAGTCCCAAAATTAAATCTATATTGTACAAAACATATACCCCATCATTTTTATGTTAATAATGGTCCACACCGCCAATCCACTCTGGTCTGATCTGTTTATATGGCAAGGCAACCCTCACCTGTTGAGCCGGTTTTTCAGGTTGAGTTAGGCCAAACCTAACATGATATCAGAGGCAGGTTCCATCCAGTTTCTGTCCGGTCCGCCCATGAGCTCTGTATCCCGGTTCCGTCCGGTCAATCCATGCTATGGGCGAGGGGGGATGTTAATAATAGTCTCACACCGCCAATCCACTCTGGTCTGATCTGTTTATATGGCAAGGCAACCCTCACCTGTTGAGCCGGTTTTTCAGGTTGAGTTAGGCCAAACCTAACAATTTACATAGGGCCTGATAAAGCCTATCAGGTGGACTCCCGGTGGGACCCCTGGGCAGGAGCTGACTCCTAGCGCCCGGATGGCGGGCAGGTGCTGATGCCTGTCCTGCATCAGAAACTCTATATATGACTGAAAAATAAACCCACTTCCATCAAGTACTGCTGAAGATCAAATAATGCATTACAACAAAAAAAACACATAGCTCATACATAAGACAATAGGCACGTAAACAATTTTATGCATAAAACCTCAAATTAGGTAAAAAAACACTGGATGAGCGAAATTCGACTTGAAAAGTCTTCACTAAAATAAAATTAAGGCTCAGTTTGGCGCGGTGTTTGCTCCAGTGAGTTTGAAGAAACTCTATATATGACTAAAAAAGGAACCACTTCAATCAAGTACAAGTGAAGATCAACTAATGCACTACAACAAAAAATACAGATCTTACATAAGACAATAGGCACGTAAACAATTTTATGTGTGTTGCGGCCAAACTTGACGCCCGGTCAGACCGGATTAACTTGAACCGGCTTAACCCAAAGAGCGGTCGAGCGCACACACAGTCAATGAGAGAGATAGAGATTATGCACACAATGTTTTTGACGTGGAAAAATCATTCAACCGGTTAAAAAATACGTGACCGGGTCTATGCCGGTCAAATGCCACTCTTTGCTTCGGATTACAACTTTCTTGAAGAATCGAGGGCGACATGTCGCTCCTCGTTACACTTTGGGGATGAGAGTGCAATATTCAGACTCATGACGAGCAATTGACTGCTTCGCGTGTGGTTACTTGCTGATCGTTGCGCACGAACGGGTGCTTCCTGTCGCAAGAATCTTCTTCTCGCTGCCCACTTGTGGACTTAGATGGATTTTTGGTGGAGAGGCGGAAGCTTGAAGGTGGCTCGTAGGAGGAATCCGGCAGAGCTCTGACCTGAGGAAGAAGATAACAAAGAGAAAAAAGTGAGAAATGAGGAGGCCCGAGACTCTTTTTATATCCTCCAGGAGGTGGTTACGGTGGTTATGCGGCTATCCGCACACATAACCACCAACATAATTATTTTTATTATAGTTAGAGGTGTACATTTTGATCATTAAATCGTTATTCGTAGACCGATATCTTAATAAAAAATATTCCCCCACTAACCATGATGATCATGGTTAGTGGGTGGTTACGCATAAAACGGCTGCGACGATTGCACCGGAGCGATCGAATGGCGGGGAAGGGCCGCCATGCATGGGCGACCAACCCGCTGGCGACGTCCGCCGACGAAGGAAGTTGTGGCCGGCGGGATGGCCGATCATGGCGGGAGAGCGGGCGGTCGCGGCCGTCCAAACAAGTGGAGCTTCGCGGCCGCGGGAGGCGGGGGGCGCGGCCACCCGAGCGGGCGGAGCCTCACGACAGCAGGAGGCGACCACGGTCGGGAGCGACCGCCTGAGCGCGGCCGCCCGAGCGAGGGAGCCTCGCTGCCGCGGGAGGCGGCCTCAGGAGGCGGCCTCGGGAGGCGAGGCGGCCAGGCGCAGCCGCCTAAGCGGGCGGAGTCTCGTGGCTGCGGGAGGCGGTGTGTGGCCGGGTTCGGTCGCCCGAGCGGGTGGAGCCTCGCGGCTGCGGGAGGTGGCCGTGCAGAGAGGCGGTCGGGCGCGGGCCGCCCGACACCGGCGAGATGATGTCCACGGTTGGTCGTGGTGGCGGTGTGTGCGTAGTTGGATCACGTGCGGCGATCTGTGCGACGATCACATGCACGGCGGTCAAAACCCATGATCCTACTAATTTGGTGGAGATCATGTGGGAGTGGCCTAAGTGCACCCCCAACTTCTATAAATATAATGATGGTCATATCATATGCCCCCAAAATTCTCGGTGCTTAGAACCGAAGCGTGAGAAAAGCGAGGATTCTTCTGTGTCTTTCTTCGTGGTGATTATCAAGATTTTAAATGTCGGATGTCGGAGACATGTCAGATTGAGTTCTTAGATGGCGGATGTCGGATGTCGGAGACATGTCAGAGACATTTTAAAATGTCGGATTTTTAAAAAAATTATATTATATGTGTTGTAATATATTAAGGCGATTGTTATCCGCAGACCTATTTTGGTTATTCGCAGGCGACCAATTCAGCCGATTTTTACCTTTAAGTTTTCAATTCGAAATCTCGCTCTCTCTATTCACAGATCAGCCGCCTCCGTGTCCTAACCACGGGCGAAATCTCGCTATCCCTCGGCTGCTCCGTCCCGATCCCGCCTAGGTCTTCTTCTCCCGGCTGCTCCGTCCCGATCCCGCGATCCCGCCCTCCTACGTCTTCTCCGTCCCGGCTGCTCCGTCCCGATCCCGCGATCCCGCCCGCCTAGGTCTTCTCCGTCCCGGCTGCTCCGTCCCGATCCCGCGATCCCGCCTAGGTCTTCTTCTTCTTCTTCTTCTTCTGGGATCCGGTGCTCTAGCGCTGGTATGGTCGCACACGTTGGAATACTCCGGCACGACGCCAGAATTCCTGGATTGCGGGCCCCGTTTCCCTTCGGATTGAGCAATTTTGGCGGTGCCAATTTTTACGCACGGCAAGAGTCCAGATTTCTGGGCTGAAGAAGTCCAGAAATCTGGACTTCTTCAGTCCAGATTTCTTGACTTTGAAGAAGTCCAGAAATCTGGACTTCTTCAGTCCAGATTCTGGACTGAAGAAGTCCGGAAATCTGGACTTCTTCAGTCCAGATTTCTGGACTGAAGAAGTCCGGAAATCTGGACTTCTTCAGTCCAGATTTCTGGACTTTGAAGAAGTCCGGAAATCTGGACTTCTTCAGTCCAGATTGCTGGACTTCTTCAGTCCAGAATCTGGACTGAAGAAGTCCAGATTTCTGGACTTTGAAGAAGTCCAGAAATCTGGACTGAAGAAGTCCAGAAATCTGGACTTCTTCAGTCCAGATTTCTGGACTGTCCAGATTTCTGGACTGAAGAAAAGTCCATTAACCCTAACCCTGCTGTAATCTCCCATTAACCCTAAAAGTTTTTTTGTTTCGTGTTTAGACATTGTAATGGATGAAGAAGGCAATGACAACGATGTAGACAATGCTATTGCTAATACTCCTTCCCCTTCATGCGTAAATGGTAATGTCTCATCCATTTTCGTAATTGCCAATTTGTTGACTTTAATATTCTAAAATGGTTTTATTTGGCTTATAGATATGACAAAACATTTTCAGACGAATATAGTATTTCAGTCAAGGGATGAGTTAGTAGCTTGGGCACGCAATATTGGTAGATCTCTCAGCTTTGTTGTCACAATTCAGAGCGCAGATAAATTAACAGGTAGACCACGACCTCGTGTTTTACTTGGATGTGATAGAGCAGACTTTCCCCGCGAGTCTCAGAATAAAAAAGGATGGGTTAAAGAAAATCTGAGGAGAACAACCTCGAAGAAATGCGAGTATCCCTTTTTATTGAAGGGAACAAAAGATGCAATTGCTGATGAATGGCGAGTTGAAGTATTATGTGGCACTCATAACCACAATTTCGTTCACTTGGAGGCACATCCCTATGCCGGCCGGTTGAATGTAAACGAAGAGAGATTGGTTGAGATTATGTACTCATCAGGAGTAAAGCCAAGGAAAATACTAACTGCCCTAAAAAAAGAAATGTGGATAATTCCACCACTATGAGAACCATTTATAACCAAAGAGCGTTATTACACAAAAAAGAGTTGGGGGTTTGACTCAGATTCAGTTTTTATATAAGTGTATTACCGCTGCAGGTTGTATGTTAGCTTCAACACTGTTGCTGAGGATATCAAGCAGTTGAAGGGCTTATTTTTTGCACACCCTACAACCATCAAATTATGCTCTATGTTCTCATCTTCCTTTCAGCTTGATTGTACCTACAAGACTAATAGGTACCGGCTGCCGCTCTTGTCAATAGTCGGTGTTACATCGACAAACCAGTCTTTTTTTGCTGCTTTCGCCTTTATGTCAGATGAACTTGAAACAAGTTATACATGGGCTCTGAGATGTTTTCATTCCATCATGGACCCAGCTTCTATGCCTACTGTCTTCATCACTGACAGAGAGTTAGCTCTTATGAATGCTATAAAGGTAGTTTTCCCCCATTCCAAAAATATCCTATGTCAGGTACATATACATAGAAATATTCTGGCACACTGCAAGAAATTTTTCAGCCAGGGTAAGGAATGTGAGGTTTTCTTGGGTGTGTGGCAAAGAATTGTTAATGCCCGGACGGAGAATGAGTTCAACATTGAATTCAATGCCATGTTAGCTGCATATGCTGAAAAATATCCAAACGTATTCAGTTATGTTGTCACTACATGGCTCGATCCATTCAAAGAGTACTTTGTATCCGCATGGGTCGACAGATTTCTCCATTTAGGGAATTCAACCACCAATCGGGTCGAAGGAGGCCATAGCCAGCTAAAGAAATTTATTGAAGTTTTGGTCGGCAATTTGAATACGGTTTGGCGGACTTTCGACCAGATGATATATTTGCAACACACGGACATCAAACGATCATTTGGTCACAGTATTATGCATATAAGCCCTTTATATACATGGTCGTTGTATACAACTTTGGTCGGCCACATATCATTGCATGCGTTGGAAATTATTAGAGAACAGGAGGTGCTCGCAAAATCACCAAGTTGTATTCCGACAGGGGAGTACACACATAAGGTTCGACATTCCATGGGTTTACCACGCCCTCATGAATTAGTGTCTTACATTAAAGAAGGTATGCCATTTCCTTTGTATATGGTGCACAAACATTGGAGGCAGTTGGCTTTCGAAGAAGAGATGAAATCTGAATTTGAAGAGGATATTGCTGTGGAGTTTGAAGGGATTAACAGGTGATTCAAGGACACAAGTTTAAAACAAATGAAAGAAATAAAACGAAAACTACGAGAGCTTATGGATCCATCTTCATCTCAAACAACTGAGCCTAAAGTGCCAATCAAATTGAAGGGTAGATCCAAGGGCACCTACAAAATGCTAAGTGATGATCCGAAGTCTACCAAAAGAAATCCTTCACATTTTGAGTATGTGTTGAAAGGTGAGACTGAAATGAAATTTCAGGTTTAAGAAGGGGAAACAAGTTGCTAGAAAGAGGACAAGTTACCATCTTCAGAAGCCAACACTTTCTATTGTACAACAATTTCATATTGATCTTTGTAGGCAAATGCCCCCATTTATAGCAGATCACATTGTTAAGGTCATTAATGTGCTTGGTGATGGGCATTGTGGCTACCGGGTTATAAGCCGAGGGTTAGATATGGGGGAAAATTGGGCCCAAGTTCGGTTGGACTTGAGTAGGGAACTTCGTACGAAGGAGACCCTTTATCAAACTATTTTTGGCATGTCGAGATACACATATTTGTTGGGATCTCTTGATTGTTCCCAAATCCCGGCACCGGAAGAGAAATGGATGTCTATGCCAGATATGGGGATTGTGGTGGTATCCTGCTACAACATAGCACTAGTTCAGTTGTCTGCACTCCAAAACCTCACTTTTCTACCATTAAATTATGCCCCCCCGGTAATGCCGCAAATTATATGCATGGGCTTCGTAGATGGTAATCATTTTGTACACTTGATACTTCGTGATGGGTGTCCTTGGCCACGTATCGTCTCACCGTGGAAAAGGTTTCATGATCCGATTGCTGGGCAGTGGGAAGCTACATACATTTCAAGAATTGATGTTTCTCACTCGCTTGAGGATACAAAAAGTGAAATAGTTAATCTCGAGAACTACTAGTTTTGAGGTATGGTATGGTTCTTGCTTTTTGAGTATTTCCTCAATCTATATGTTGACAGGTTGATTTACATTGTTGTTCAACAGAGAAGATTACTATTTACATTGCTGTTCAACATGTAAGGTGCTTCATTTTGCTTTTGAATTTTGGGTTTTAATCGGGTATGATGACTGCTTTGACATTTTCTGTATGATTTCTGCTTAATTCGTATGATTTCTGATTGTTAGGAAATTTTGAGAACATTTGCATTGACTAATAATGCAGGAAATATATGACCTGAAATAAATGAGAAGCTGGAGACACTTCATGGCAGAAATGACAACATATATTGATTTTAGTTTTTGCTGAGATATTACTTTTGTGGAGGAGCTCTGATATCACTTTTGTGGATGACCTCAAATATCTGTTGCAACAAAAGGGACTAGTATTTTATTTGAAAATAGACATTTTATTCTAACTTATGATCCACTCTGGACTGTTTAACTATATCAATATACTTAATGATTCATTCCTATAATGTTGTATAAGATATTATGTACTGTTTATTATTATTATTTTTTAAATGGTTTGCGAATAAAAATTTTATCTGCGAATAGTAATTCTGAGTCCCTTTGGATCTTCGGTTTGTAAAAATCTGCGAATAACCAAAATAGGTCTGCGGATAACAATCGCCTATATTAATTAGCTCTATCATTTACATTTAAAAATTTATTTAATGAATATATCTTCATGTATTAATTTTGTTATTGTCTTTTTGCAGGGATTTATGTGTGGTTTCAAATATGATGTTGGCACTGAGCAAATGAAGTAACTAATAAGAAATTCAAGTACGGTGAATACCTTTCAATCCAGAAGGATGATCTTGTTAATTACGATGTTGTGGCGCTTCCAACAAGTTGTGAATGTTTTTTAGTTTCAAGTTCAATATAATTTTGTAATTTATTAGCAAGATATCAGTATGAACCTTGTAATTATATCGAGATGTCCAAAAGTGTATATATATGTATATATATATCTGCAGTTCTTTAGATGCATAAATTTCTTGTAAGACAGAAAGTTGAACAGAAAATCAATTGCTACTCTAAAACAAATTTTGACTCATTAGTATATCTTCTCATTAGATAACAAATTTTGACTTAAAATTTATTTTGGCAGCATAATATCCGACAAATTTAACTAAAAGTACTTAGCTTGCCTCTGAGAAAACACAGCATTGTCGACAGATTTTCTGTGTGTCGACACAAATTCTGGGTGTCGACACAATCTAGCCCTTGGTGTCAACACAGCCATTCCAAGTGTCGACACTTGTACTTAGAATTTTTTTCCCTCCATTTACTTAACCTGCACATGATAACTCAACACAACATCAAATACAACTTGATGCATATCATTGAGTTAGGTGAGGCTTCCCCAAATCTGGTACACATTTTCCAATGTACCCAATAATCTCCCCCTATTTGGAGATCGAAGTCATAACCCTTAGTCAATGATATACATCACTTATAATAAAATAAACAATATGATGTATAAAAACGTTCAATGATAGGGTAACATATAAACAAAACAAATATATTATATCATCACAGAATATGATACCAACATAATAAGCATGAATCATTATTTTGTTTAAACATCAAAAAAGATTTGATAACAACAAATTACATAGATCTTAAACTGAAGATTATAATGTTCTAAAATCTAGTCAATCTATCCTAAGGCTGATCAGGTTCTTTGATCACTATGCCTTTGCCAGGCTAGACCCTTGCTTGTACTGGAGCTTCAGTATCTTCAGCTGTCTTCTTTCCTTTGAGATCCTTCTTCTTAAGTTCTTCAGCCTTAATGTTTTGCATTTCAAAATAGTGATAAGGCTTGAGAAAGTATTTACTGGGCTCCACAGCTATAGCAGGTATTTTCCCAGCCTTGTGATCCCTTCTGAACTGATGTATAACATCTTGTCTCTCCAGATATTTGTTCCACTCAAGTTCAGAATACCACTCGCCTCTATCATGTATTTTGTCTTTGACAGCTTGCCAAACAGTGAGTATTATATTTCTAGAGGTGGGACTCCATCTTTTAAAATCAGGGTTCAGTTCAACCTTCTCTCTAAATCTTTTCTTTGAGAGTTGAGCTTCTTGCTCTTTATTCAATGCTGCCTCTGACATTTCCACTTTCTCAATTATAACATTCTTAGTAGCCTCTGGAGGGCTATACATCTAGTGAACCAGTTGTTGAATTCTCTCAAAGTTAGAAGGGTGGTATATGATTTGAGCTACCTCCTGCTGACCCCCTTCAATTCCTGCAGCTGGAATTCCTGACTCAGCCATATTATCATCATCACACAAGGGAGGATATCCAAAAGTTGCTCTAACAACATTTAAGTGTGCTAACTTGGTTCTGAAAAAATCCTGAAAGTTTAGTACTTCTGATTCTTCAAGATTATCATTGTCAGTAAAAGTAATCAAACATATATTTATTGAAAGTTTTATTTAGAACATGAAGAATCTGAAGTATTGTAAATGAAAAATTTAATAAACAATTTAAATGCATTAAGTTCTAAGAAAAATCATTGTATTCACCACCACAATACTAATATCAAGATAGTCAGATAGATCATGAGAATATCTTAAGAAAATCATTGTCTTAAAAGCAGTTCTTTGAAATGGACTTAGAAGAGTATAATCGTGATCCTATTTTGCCGGGAAAAAAAATAGTTTAATTTTTTTTAACACATGAGACAAAATTATTAATAAAAAATATTTGAAGAACAAATGAATTCCTCACCGCCGCTAATCATCAGGCTTGTTCGTCTCTGTCTGTGTCATAATCTGCTTGTAAAAGATTATCGTCCTCATCTTCCTCCATTGATGAAGATGAAGACGGTGAATTGTGAGCCTCCTCAACTTCTTCGATTTCTACTATTTTTCTTTTCCCCTTGATGACTTCATCTTTTTTTGTTGAAGTTTGTCAGGAGCTTTTTCTTGGCTCTACATTTGTATCCATGCATTCGGCCACTTGTTGCCAAGTTAAACCTTCTCCTGGAAAAACATCTTCCTCTTCATCTTCTAATGTTTCATTAGTGTTGTTATCTACCATCCACTCAACGACTTGCCCATCTTCAAATTTTGTTGAAGCAATAAGATCTTTTTTTGTTTTAGATAGTTTGGTCTTCAACTTTGCATTAAACTTTACGAATACTAGATCATTCAATCTCTTTTGATCTAATCTATTTCTTTTATGTGTATGAAGCTACAATTTAATATAAAAATTAGTAACTAGTCAGTTTGTAATTATATATTACAAATATGAAAAAGTAAAATAAATTACCATCTCGAAGGTGCTCCAATTCCTTTCACACCCCGATGAACTGGTAGTCAAGCTAAGTACCCTAACGACCATGTCCCTTAATTCAGGAGCACCGTTGTCATGAAGCTTCCACCAATTGACTACAAACATAAAAGAGTCGTGTAAATGATAATTTGTAATTTACAAAAGTTTAATCATACAAACAAAAATATTGTTATACCTAGATTAAAAGAGTTGTTACTTCTTTGTCTTTTTGCTGCATCTCTACCAAACGTATCTTCTTGATTCCGGTATAGGCAAATTTGATCTGAGATCCGATCTTGGATTGATGTGTCTCTTGCATACATTCGTGTCATGCATTCAGTAACACTATCCATAAATCTTTCATCTCTTTCTACATTTTCCCAATTGGTGTAGTAAAAATGAAGATTTAAAAAATATCCGGCAAGGTGTAAAGGAGTACTTAGCTTGCTCTGCCATCTCTTATCAATAAGCTTCCATATTGGTAGATATCTACCTTCTTTCTTCTCAAGATCAAAAGCAATCTCTTCCTTAGCTTTTAACATATCTCCATGTAACCATCCCATTGAAGGCTCATCACCATCGACTCTTCTTAACACCTTAACCAAAGGAGCAAATATACTAATAGCTAATTCAACATCTTTCCAAAATTTAGCATTAAATATTATAACATACACCTGCAATTTTTTTAAAAAAAATTGGATTAATACAATTGCATATGCAAATAATAATTAAAAATAAGATTAGTTATTTTTTTACCTACTTTCCTATTGGCGATTTTGATAACTTGCAGTCATCCCACTGTTGGGAGGAAAACATTACTCTCAACTCTTCCTTCTTCTCGTTTATGCTTTGTAATGAAAGAAATGTTATAGCAAATCTCGTAACTCCGGGACGAATTATATCATGAGAATCCAAATCTTTAGTAAATTGACGTAAAAGATCAAGAGAAATAGTATGACCATAGATAAACACAGTAAGTGTCCGTCCCAAAGTGATGAAATTTTTTATCTGCTTAATCCTCGCTATATCTGCAAGCAACAAATTTATGGTGTGTGCAGCGCAGGAAGTCCAAAAATATGAGGTCTTTTCATTGCTAGCATCTTCGATGCTGCCATATTATTAGATGCATTGTCGGTAACAACCTGCACCACATTCTCCTCTCCGGGACCCGACTCAGATCCAATTGCCTCATTGACAAAGTCAAAAATGAACTTTCCATCATGTACATCTGAGGATACATTCTTGGACAGCCAGAAGGCAACTCCGGTATCACAATGCACCACAATATTCATAATGCTTCTTCCCCTTCGATCAGTCCAAGCATCTGTCAGTATGCTGCAACCATTGACTCTACATCTAGAGGTGAATACGCTCAAGAACTCTTTTGTACGCTCCACTTTTTTTTTAAGAAATTTCTCTCTTAATTCGTACATGTTAGGACCTTTCAATCCTGGCCCAACTTTTCCAATGACTTGCAACATATGGTCAAAAGATGGTAAAGAGCATACATTAAATGGAATATCTGCCTCGTATACCCATCGTGCAATGTATACACACGCATATTCTCTGGCTTGCTTCTACCACTTATCTCCAATCGTGCTTTGTCCTCCTTTGACCTTACGTGTCAAGGCCTCTGATGATTTTCAAAAATTTTATCCATTGGACCTTTTGTACTCATTTGAGAGAACAAATTTTGATGTGAACTGCTTTCGCCTGCATCCATATCAAATCCAACAGTTCTGTCTTCTCTATCAGCTTTTAATCTTGCCATTTTTGCTTGTTTGTTGGCTAATGATGAGCTCAAAGAAGATATGGCTTGAGCTTTCACGTCTTCCGGCACTTTGGAACACGGTCTAACATTGCCTCTATGGCCAGCTAGATGATTCTTCAATCTGCTAATGCCTCCACTAACAATTTGGGCACAATAGCGACATCTGATCCGATTTGTATCTTTTTCTTCTACTTTCTCTCAATGTGCCCAAAATGGATCTCTACCGCCCATAGAAGATCCTATTTTACTTGATCCTTGAGAAGACATTATACAAATAAGAGAAAACATCAAATCATTCCAATCTAAATAATAGAATTAATTAACAAAACTAATTAAAAACTACATTAACTTAAACTTCATTTGGTTCGGCGGTGGCAGGTCGATCAGGCGGGTGGAAACAGAGAGTTCGAACCGGAGAGGGGAGGTGGCTGCTCCAAACGGAGCTTTTTGGGGCATTTCTCAAGGCGGGCGGGTGAAAACGGAGCAAACGCCGCCGGAGATTCATTTGTTTACCCTCATTCCGGCGGCGTTTGCCCAAAACGGAGAAACGGAACGCCCAAACAAATAGAGCCTAATACTCTATCAGAACTAATTAACTTTAACAGAACTAATTAACAAATGTTACTGTAGAAAAGAGAATGGAAATGGAAGGTGCAAATATATTCATCCTCATAGGGGCATTAAATAGGAACTACAACATGACACCCAACATCGATATGCGGTGTGGGACTAAACTCGATAGCATTAAAATACTCACACTAATAACTCCAACACTCCCCTCAAGCTGAAGGGGGACCCTACAACTTGAACACAACATAAAACGGAAGGTAAAAGAAGGTTGGCAACGTGGAACATAACAGCTGCCACCGAGGCCCAACCGCGTGTCACTAGGGATACTTCAACCGGGCAAGAGCCACACGACGTTGGTCCACAAAACCGACCATGACAACACTGGATGCACTCGGAGCGGAAACTAAGTCAACAACGAAAGACCAAGCCAACCCTACCAAATCCAGAGAAAACGACGAGGAGACACAAACAACATATGAAATCAACCTAGGGGCCATGTGTGACTAAGGCAGGAGTCGGGAAAGAAGTATCCGAGTCGCCATGATCACAAACACTCCCCCTCACGTGGATCATGTGCAAGAAGACATAGGTTATACCTAGGGGCCGGGTGTGACTAAGCAGGAGTCGGGAAAGAAGCATCCGAGTCGCCGATATCACAAACACTCCCCCTCACGTGGAATACGTGCATGAAGGTATAGACTACGCCTGGAGGCCGTGACGTACACTCCCCCTCACGTAGATCAAGTGCAAGAAGGCGGAAATCATAGAGACACAATACAACAACCCAACAACAACTTTTAAATAGATAAAAAAAAAAACAACAACAACATCAAATTACTAAGGGGCCGGAGAAGATGAGCAGCAACCGCAGACGGAGAAGACGCAGCTGCATCAGCAGCGGGCCGGAGAAGCAGCGGCAGACGAAGAAGAAGCTGCTGCAACAACAGCTCGCCGGAGAAGAAGAAAGCAGCAGCAGAGCAACAACGACACAGAGAGGAAGCAGCACTAGCGCAGCAGGCCGGAGAAGAAGCAGCTGCAGCGCAGCAATCCAGAGAAGAAGCAGCTGCAGCGCAGCAGGCCGGAGAAGAAGAAGCGGCAGAGCAGAGCATAGGAAGAAGCAGCCGTCGGGAGAGAAGCAGAGACGGAGAAAAGCCGTCGGAGCCGGCGATTTCGTAGAAGAGAGCCGACGGGAACGTCGTTGTTGTCGCAGATGCACAGGAACCAGACGACGAAGACTGCGGGAGAAGCAAACGACGGGATCGTCGTCGAGGAGCAGCGAAGCCATCAAGAGAAGGAGAGATAGGCGTCGACGTCGTCGATGTCGCACAGGAAGCTGTCGACGTCGATGTCGAAGACGGAAGCCGGAGAAGCCCTCGACGTCGCACGCAGAAGCAGTCCAGGGCAGCGACGGCGGAATCGAAGCCGCTCCTGTCGACGGGATTCACAATCGACTCAGTCAACAGGAGCGGGAGCGGTCGACGTGAGCCCTAGCAGGGCGCGGGAGAAGAAATCACGGGACAGGAGGGGGGGGGGGGAAACAGTGGCGGAAGCGGAAAAAAAATTTAATTAGGTTTCCGAACCTGCTCTGATACCATGTAGAAAAGAGAATGAAAATGGAAGGTGCAAATATATTCATCCTCATAGGGGCATTAAATAGGAACTACAACATGACACCCAGCACCGATAGGCGGTGTGGGACTAAACTCGATAGCATTAAAATACTCACACTAATAACTCCAACAGTTACTAACAGAACTAATTTACAAAACAATTAAGACCTAAATTAAAAAAACTAATTAAAAACTACATTAACTAACACTCTAACAGAACTAATTAACTAATGTTACTAAGTACTAACAGAACTAATTTACAGACATTTAACAAAAATAATTGAAGAACTAATTTACAAATTACAAAATTAATTGAAGAAGAAGAAGAGCGCCTGGGCGAGTGGGCGGATTGCGGTCCTTGAGGCGGCGGGTCAGCAACGCAAGAAGAAGCAGAAGATCGGGAAAAAGGGCGAAGGAGAGCAGCGACAGCTGGGTTAGCGTTAAAATAAAAAAGGCGAAGAAGAAGAAGAAGAAGTACCGGGGAAAGGAGAGCAGCGGCGGCCGACGGGAATGCCGGGCGAAGGAGAGCAGCGAGCCAGCTAGGTTAGCGCAGAAATGAATTCTGCGGAAATGCAAAATCCGCATGTCCCGCCCTGGCCCCTGGGTGAAATCCGCGAAAAATCAGGGGGGCACGTGCCCCCCCCCGAACCTATACTAGCTACGCCCCTGATGGCAGGGGGCGATTTTCGCAAATGTCGGCCATTTTCGCAAATGTCGGTGTCAGCCGAAATAGCGGGGTTGACCCGAAATGTCGGCTGACATTTTGAAAAACGCCATAACCTTTAAGTTTTCAATATGCAAGTCGTTTTCTGTTCAAACAAGACATGTAGGCCGACATTTAAAACACTGGTGACTATGACAACGATCAATGGAAAAGCGCTTGCGGGAGCGCCGAGTGATGATGCGCACGCCAAGGTACGTTGTTGTTGTTTGGTTGGGAAGAGGGGTTCGGAGGCGGAGTCATGTAAAAGCGAAGGTGGAGATGTGAAGGCGGCGACCGACCCCGTGCAGAGTGCACGGTGGAGCGTGAGGCGGCGCGCGCGTGGCAGAGCACGTGTGGCAGGACGCGCGCATTCGGGACTGCGCGCACCCCGGCGCGTGCTCGAGCGGCTGTGCGCGCGCCCGGGAGCGCGCACCCGCACTGGTCCCGGGAGTGCTTGGGTGCCCGGGACCGAGCACCCGTGCACGCCCTTGGGCGCTCGCGGCACTGCGCGCTCGTACTTGGACTGCGCACCCGCACGTGTCCTCGGTCGGGCATCTTGCCTCTCTTGGGCGTGGGTGTTCATGTGCTACGAAACACACTTTTTTGCGTGTCCGTGTGCTAACGGCGACCCGGGGACTTATCTTTAACTTTGCTTTGATTTGATTTGCAGATTACAAGGCGCAGTGCGCAAGTTTGACCGATGCGTTTGCGTTCTACGCTTTCCAGAGAGCAAATTATGATTTGGAGAAAAAGATACGGGTTACCTGCCGATCTTGAAGTGGGGATTTTTTGTGCTGAGGAAAGAGTTCAGAATCCACTGAGAGGCTGGTTGATGGTTTGCGAGACTATTTTAAGATTGAGCTTCTGATTTCCTCCGTGCAAGGAGGTGATTGATATTTTGAAGTTTTGCGGCGTTCCAATGTCCCAGTTCTCTCCGCTTGGGATGATGTGTCTTATGTGATTGGTCGTATTCTTTAGAGAGCAAGGTTCAAATTCTCCTTGAATTGGTTTAGAAATTGGTGTGATGTCCGCTTTGATGGTGACGGCCGTGTTGAAATCTTTATCAATAAAAGCTGGCTTGACTTTGAGACTCAGACGGATCGCCGCCATGGGAACACCCTGTTCGGCTATGTCAAGAATTCTTGTGGTTTAACATCTCATTGTTTGTAGAGGAGAAACGTCTGTTGTAGTGTGGGATATCTACTGATTCTGAGCGGATAGCTGGGACGTCTTCATCTTGCGATCAAAAAAGGAAGGTTATCACAACCAGTCGTAGTGATGAGGGTATGTCGCCTCCATCTTCTTCAAAACAAAAAAATTTCAAAGGACGAGGCGGTTCCTCCTGGTCGGCGAGGTGAGACCACCCTCGCTGATGCTGATGTTCACGTGCTGGGGTGCTCTGTCCCTTGGACTCTTCCTTCAGAGGCTTCCGCTCCGCGAGTGTCTTCTTCTTTGAAGACAATGAACAATGTGATAAGTGGGCTTTCTTGTCTTGGTTTTTTTTGTCGCATTGAATTTTTCCCCTTTTTCTTTGCAGATTGAAGCCGAAACTCATATTGTTCTCACTTGGAATGATCATTACATGTGCTTGAAGGATGAGTATTTGACCCTTATGGAAAAATTCTGAACAACTGAGAGCTCACTTGCTGTTTTGAGAGATGATCATGATCGGGATGTATCCCGATTTAGACGGATCGGGTTGGAGCTGAAGACTGAACCAGAGGAAGCTTGATCATCATTGGACGTGGAGAAGTCACTTGTATAGAAGACTACACAGATGCTGAAGAATGTGCAAGAGGAGACTTCCCGTTTGGAGACGGAGCTTGAGACTTCAAAGTCGCAAGTGGAGATGATTTCTTCTGATGCCGGGTGTCAGAGTTGAAGGCTGTTGGGCTTGCCGAGTATATGGATTCTCTAGACTACATGCGTGATCGTTGCTTGATTGGCGAGGAAATTTGTGATGAGATCTGGGCCAGAGAGGTGAATTCTCAGTTGGAAGGTGCCCGCGAGCTTGCGCTTAGACGCGGAGTGTCAAAGGCTTTTCTCCTTGTCGCCAGAAGCTTGAAGTGTGATGTGTCTGGCCTGAGTTTTGATGATATCTTAGATGACGAGAGCTCGGGTCCTGATTCGGATGCAAATGTAGCTGATGTGTAGTGCCTCGAGCTTTTTACTCTTGTATGTACTTTCTTTAGTTGCGTTTTCTGCATGATGATGAGAGCTTTTTATTTTTGTTTACCTGATGATTGGAATTGATCGCAATGGGGGCAGGCCCAGGCGACGTCGAGGCGTAGAAAGGCAGGTTCGGTGAAGAGTCTGTCTCATTCAAACCGCATGCGCAATTTTACCTGATGATTGGAATTGATCGCAATGGGGGGCAGGCCCAGGCGACGTCGAGGCGTAGCAAGGCAAGTTCGATGAAGAGTCTGTCTCATTCAAACCGCATACACAATCTTACCTGGTGATTGGAATTGATCGCAATGGGGGGCGGGCCCAAGTGACGTTGAGGCGTAGAAAGGCAAGTTCGGTGAAGAGCCGTCTCATTCAAACCACATACACAGTCTTACCTAATGAAATTATGGTCAGGTCAATACTAAAAGAAAGCACAATGCATCATTCATTTTTAAGAATAGTTTGCGCAAGTCATGGACTGCGGTCTTTTAAGAATAATATTCCCACAGACGACGTCAATCTGTTGCGGCCAAACTCGGCGCCCCGGTCATACTGGATTAACTTGGACCGCCTTAGCCCACGAAGCGGTTGAGCGCGCACACAGTCAATGAAAGAGAGAGATTATGCACACGATGTTTTGACACGGAAAAACCCCTCAATCGGGTAAAAAATCACGTGATCGGGTCTGTGTCGGTCAAATTCCAATATTTGCTTCGGGTTACAACTTTCTTGAAGAATCGAGGGCGACGGGCCGCTTCTCGTTACACCTTGGGGGATGAGAGAGAGAGGTATTCAGGCTCACGACTAGCAATAGGCTGCTCCGCGTGAGGTTACTTGTTGATCGTTGCCCACGAACAGGCGCTTCCTGTCGCAGGAATCTTCTTCTCGCAGCCTACTTGTGGACTTAGACGGATTTTTGGTGGAGAGGCGAGAGCTTGAAGGTGGCTCGTAGGAGGAATCTGATAGAGCTCTGGCCTGAGGAAGAAGAAAGCGGAGAGGAGAAAAAAGGTGAGAAACAAACAGTAATCAAAAGAACAAGAAATCACATGTAACATCTGCGCAGGTTCTGTGCGTTCCATGTGCGGAGAAGAGTCTTTCCTTCTACAGTTTTTTTTGAAGGTTCCTGGCTTGACGACTGCAATGACAATGAACGGACCCTCCCATAAAGGAGATAGCTTATCTCCCTGTGATCCTTTTTCAGCCGCCTCCATACTCTATAAGGCCAAGTCCCCAACGTTGATTGGTTCGGGCTTTACTCTTCGGTTGTACAGTCGTGCTACACGTCCTTGATATGCGGCGATGTGAAGTGCCACTGTATATCTGACTTCTGGGACTAAGTCGAGATTTTCTCGAAGTGCCTCATCGTTCTTTTCTGGGTCGAAGTTTAGAATGCGGGCACTTGGGACACCGATATCAAACGGGATGACAGCTTCAGTCCCGTAACAGAGATTATATGGGTCTCTCCAGTAGGGGTTCTTTTTTTGGTTTGGTAAGCCCATAATACATTTGGGAGCACATTCACCCACTGCCCCCCAGCTTCCTGTAGTCGAGTTTTTAAGCCCTTAAGGATAATACGGTTCGTCACTTCGACCTGCCCGTTGGTTTGTGGGTGTGCCACCGCGGTGTGTCGCAGGTTGATCTTCAAGTCCTCACACATCTTTGTGAAAGATTTTCCAGTGAATTGAGTCTCATTATCAGTAATGATGATTGCGGGAATACCGAAGCGACAAACGATGTTCTTCCAGACGAACTGTTTGACATTTTCTTCTGTGATCTTGGTTAAGGGTTCAACTTCTACCCACTTGACGAAGTAATCAATTGCTACTATGCTGAACTTTTGTTGCCGTGATGCTTGTGGGAGAGGACCGAGAAGGTCAATACCCCATTGTGCAAAAGGTCAAGCTCCTTACAGCTTCGTGAGTGTGACCGGTGGTTGACGAGGGATGCTTGAGTGTAGCTGGCAGCTCTTGCATTTTCGGACAAACTCGGCCACGTTGTTTTTCACAGTAGGCCAATATAACCCTTGGTGCAATATCTTCTGGGCTAGTGCCTTGCCGCCTAAATGCTCTCCACAAATCCCTCCGTGAACTTCTCGTAACATGTATTTCACATCTAATTCTGATAAACACTTTAGGTAGGGCCCGGAAAAGGACCGCTTATACAACTCTCTGTTGATGGTAGTAAAGGTTGCTGCTTGCATTCTTAAATGTCGTGCCTCCATCGAGTCTTCAGGTTGTTGCTGGTGTTCGAGGTAGGCTCACAGCGGGTTAATCCATGATGACCCCTGCTCCTCTGTTTCCGCAATCTCCCATGGCCCTTGAATACTGGGGACGACGATTTCCTCTACTTGGCGTTTTCTTGATTGATTATGAGAAGGGGGGGGGGGGGGGGGGTGGCGAGCTTGGAGAGTGCGTCTGCTCTTGAATTTTGTTCTATAGGAATTTGAATAATCTGATATTATAGAATCTTGGAAAGGTATTTCACACATGAGAGGTATTGAGCAAGTTGATCACTTTTTGCTTCATAATCTCCCTCAATCTGTGAGACTGCAAGCTATGAATCTGAGTATATCGTCAAGTTTTTCACTTCACAATCGATGACAAGTTTGAGTCCTGCGATCAAAGCCTCATATTCCGCGACATTGTTGGTGGCTGAAAACTTCAATCTAAGCCCGTACTCCAAGGCAATAGCTTCTAGGCTTACCAAAAATAGTCTTGCCCCTGCTCCCTCAACTCCCAATGCGCCGTAAACGTACAAAGCCCATCGAGGGGCGAGGGTGTCTTGTGCGGAAATGGCTTCCTGGGGAATGGTGTTTTCTACGATAAAATCTGTCAATACTTGTGACTTGATATCTGGTCGGGGAAGGAAATGAATGTCGAATTCGCCAAGTTCGATTGCCCATTTTACTAATCTACCTACTTAACGCTAGTTTCAATGGCAAAAAAAAGTGTTGGAACGACCGAAGGATCTGTCCCTGGGGGACGCACTGAGGAGGCTCACTCACATTCACTCGTCAATGCGTCGGTAATGTACTAGGTTAAAAACGCTGGAGCTACCTACCAATGACTGATGAACAAGGTGTTCAAAGAACTTATTCAGAAGACCATAAAGGTAAATGTAGACGACATGCTAGTCAAGAGCATCCATCGAAGTGACCATCTGAGGAAATGTTTTGAGCTTCTTCGACGGTATGAAATGCGGCTCAACCCGAACAAGTGTGCGTTCGGCGTTACGTCAGACAAGTTTTTGGGTTTCATGGTAACCCATCGGAGAATAGAGGAAATTCAGAAAAGATCAAAGCCATCGAAGGTATGTCACCTCCTCGTTCCATAAAAGAAGTACAATGTCTAAATAAAAGGATTAGCACACTCACAATTTTTAGTGCGGTCCGGCGATAAGTACCTCCCTTTTTTAAAAATTCTTAGGGGAGCACAAAGCACAAGGTTCAAATGGACGGATGAATGTCAAGCGGCCTTTGAATCCCTGAAACGATAACTGGCCTAGTCTCTGCTCTTGTCAAAACCAATTACTGGAGAAATATTATACCTATATTTGACCATATCTCCAGCTGCGATAAGTTCAGTATTAGTCAAAGATGAAGGGGGAATTCAGCGTCCGATCTACTATCTTAGCAAGGTCCTTTCAGACACCGAAGCTCGGTACCCTACAACAGATAAGACCGCTTTAGCCCTTGACTTCTTAGCCAGTAAGGTTCGGCCCTATTTCTAGGCTCACACGGTAAATGTATTAACTGAACTCCCACTTCGCGCAATCCTCCAGAAAACAAAAGCATCACCGCTGAGCTGAGGGTACTGTCTTTTGAGGATGCTAGGAATTTGATTCTCACAGACGGCGCCAAACTGTTGCGGTCAAACTCGACGCCCCGGTCGGACCAGATTAACTTGGACCGCCTTAGCCCACGGAGCGGTCGAGCGCGCACGCAGTCAATGAGAGAGAGAGAGATTATGCACACGATGTTTCGACGTGGAAAAACCCCTCAACCGGGTAAAAAAATCATGTGATCGGGTATGTGCCGGTCAAACTCCACTATTTGCTTCGGGTTACAACTTTCTTGAAGAATCGAGGTCGACAAATCGCTTCTCGTTACACTTTTGGGGATGAGAGGGAGAGGTATTCAGGGTCCCAGCAAGCAACAAGCTGCTCCGTGTGAGGTTACTTGCTAATAGTTGTGCACGAACGGGTGCTTCCAGTCACAAGAATCTTCTTCTCGCCGCCCACTTGTGGACTTAAGACGGATTTTTGGTGGAGTGGCGGAAGCTTAAAGGTGGCTCGTGTGAGGAATCCAACAGAGCTCTGGTCCGGGAAAGAAGAAAGTAAAGAGGAGAAAAAATGTGAGAAATGGGGAGGCATGATGCTCTTTTTATAGCTTCCAGGAGATGGTTACGGTGATTATGCGGGTATCCGCACACCATAATCACCAACATAATTATTTTTAGTATAGTTAGGGGTGTACATTTTGATCATTAAATCCGCTGTTCGTAGATCGATATCTTAAAAAAATATTCATTCACTAACCATGATTGGCTACATTTGGCATGTCGGTAGCAGTCAAGAACATGGCGTCCTATGAACCATCAATCGTGAATTCCCGATTTCACCTAAGAAACTTCACCCACTTTTATGTTCAAAACTAGTTTTCTTTTCTTGCTGGCAATCATAACCAGCTTCTTTTCAACCATGCATTCTATGACAGTTGTGTTTTTGTCTGAACTCCCCGGAGCAAAAATGTCGTGCCAAATGAAGCCCTAAACACCCCAGTTCTCAAGGACCCTCCTTTGCATCACTCCGGCCGTGATCCCTCCGGGTAGTTGGGTTGTCTCTTCTGGTTCAGTGAACCGGGTGGTTCAGTGAACCTGTCTCCCATTAGCTCACAGATTGTGATGTTTGACACTTGGTGATCACGTCTAGGTGGTCGCTCCGGCGGCAATTTACGGTGGTGGTTGTCGCCGTGTGTGACGATGGTGATTACTTCTGTAACAATTATATTTGTAGTGGGTTGTGCTTAACATTGCTCATAGTACAACATAATTACATTTTGCTCTTTCAATATTTAATATTTTTATAGGCTTTATTTTTAACATTTTTTTTTAATTTGGAGTGAGAATAGATATTATATAGTAAATAATTATATGAAGTAATCATTTTAATCAAATATATAAATTAGCGCATAGTGTGCGTCAGAGCCAAAAGTGCTTACATATTGCTGCACACGTTGCACGTGGGACCCCATCGAGCAGATGGACAGGAGAAATGAGCCAATGGTTTAACTGAATCAGATTAGCTGTCACAATCCAGGTGGTTAATTACAGCTCAGTTTGGCATGGTGGCGGCGGCCATGAACCTGGAGGTTAAATTGTCATTCGCTAATGCCCACCTAAGAAACTTCATTCATTTTTATGTTCAAACGAGTGATATTTGTTAGATGATCCTTAACGAATGACGGTTTAATCCATGCGACCGCCACCACCATGCCAA
Organism: Platanthera guangdongensis; assembly: GCA_039583875.1. Classification (NCBI taxonomy): domain Eukaryota; kingdom Viridiplantae; phylum Streptophyta; class Magnoliopsida; order Asparagales; family Orchidaceae; genus Platanthera; species Platanthera guangdongensis. Next base: position 24,502,796 of record CM077157.1, read on the forward strand.
ACGAATCCTAATTCCTGATCCAACGGCTGGATGTAAGCTTAGCTAAATCCCAAGTGAAGAGGATCCCTATCCACATTCTTCCTTATAAATATTATTGTCTAAATTAGCAAAAGAAAATTGAGTTTAATAAAAGAGTGAATGATGATGCAGGTGTGGAAGCATTGTTCGCGGATGTGGGGCATTTTACGGTCCGCTCCATACAGCTCAGCATGTGCGTTGTAGCCTTTCCGTCTCTCGTGCTGGCTTACGCCGGCCAAGCTTCCTATCTCCGCGAGCACCCGGAGACTGTTGCCGAGACTTTTTACAAGTCAATCCCTGGTAATTTATTGGTTATTAGCTTTACATTTATGCAACTTAGCATGCTAGTGAAATTAAAAAGCAGATTACCTTTTGGCGGTGTGGTGGTTATGAACTATTGTTTGTGAACTCCTAACCTCACATAAAGAACTTCGTCCGCTTTTTACAACGGTGATAACCGTTGTCATGCCAAATATGCATTCCATGTCAGTGGTGTTTTTGTTCAAACTCACCGGAGCAAAAACATCTTGCCAAACGGAACCTAGGCCTCCGTTGGGCACAGTGGTGGGGGTCATGAACATGGGGGGTTAAATTATCATTTGTCAACGTCCACCTAAAGAACTTCATCTATTTTTATGTTCAAAGGGATGTTGTTTGTTAAGTGACAACGAACCAATCAGTGCGCTAAGACCCCCTTCATATCTTAATAAATTATATCATTACATGGAAGTAGAAAAATAAGTAGTTAGAATTATAAATCATAATAATTTATGAAAAAAATTAGGCACATGAGACTCTCCTAAAATTCTTATTTTTATTTTAAAATCAAATTAGTTCATTTTTAAAATATGTTGAAAATTCTATATAAATAGAATTTATTAAAAAATCAATTTGGAGTAAATTTGACTCAATTATAGATATTTTTGGCTTCGTTTGACACTGTTGTGGCGGTCGTGTAAACGCATGAGCTAAACCGTCACTGGTCAAGGATCACCTAGCAAACATCATCCGTTTGGAACATAAAAGTGAATGAAGTTTCTTAGTTGGACTTAAGTCCCAGTGGCGGAACTAGGTGGTCGCACGTTAACAAATGACAATTTTTTTTTTTTGCAGGCGTGTGGCCCTCCTAACTCCGCATGTAATTACCAATGATGTGTTCCAGCAACACAAGACGATTGGAGCTCCAAATCAACCTTTCACAATGGATTCCAGCAACACAATGGTGTGTACCTAACATTAAAATGCTCGAAGATTAGCACAATGGTGCGTTCAAATCAACCTTTCACAGAAATCTGGATTGAAATTCACAGTGAAGAAGAAGAACCTCATGTACCGGGCTAGTTCCGCCCAAAACCGGTCGGGCACGTGCCCGAAGAAGAAGAAGAACCTCCTGTTCAGGGCTAGTTCCGCCCAAAACCGGTCCACGTGCCCTACCGTGCCCAGGGCTAGTTCCGCCCATGACGTTAACAAATGACAATTTAGACCGCCACCACCGTAAATGGAAGACTAAAAACTATTGCTCAGTTTATTAAGTACACAAATTTTTTTTGCTCGAATTGATGAATTTGGACATAAACTTTGCCATCATTGAATGTATGTTTGACATGATAACTGCTATGACCGTCATCAAAAAAGAATACTAGTTTTGAACATAAAAATGGATGAAATTCCTTAGATGAGTTCGGGCGTTCATAAAGGACAGTTCATAACCACCATGCTCATGACCGTCATGCCAAAGAGAGCCTTAGGCTCCGTTTGAGGGACTTATTTTCACCGGTCAAACGGTTAAGGTCCGGTTCATGCGGCCGTAACCGCTTGACCGGTGAAAATAAGTCTCCCCAAACGGAGCCTTCGTTTGGCACGGTGATGGCGGTCGTAAACGCATGTGTTAAACCATCATTCTTTAAGGATCACCTAACAAACATCATCATCCCTTGGAACATAAAAGTGGATGAAATTTTTTAGGTGGACACTAACTAATGACTATTTAACCCCCATGTTCATGACCGTCACCACAGTGCCAAATGAAGCTTAAATCCTAAATCATTTATTTTAATTTAAGAGGTAATTTTGTTTAAATAAACATGCTCATAAATAAGTTAGAATAATTCAAAATTATTATTATTATTTTAAAAATCTATTTTTAATTGCATTTTCTAACGACTTCAACAACATACAACTCATGTAATGGTTCCCAAATTTTCCATTCTTCATTTGTAATCAGTTGTCTTTAGTCCTTTTTCCCCCCTTTTATTATAAATGCATGCCATGAAGGTTAGGGTTAACACCACAAATTTTGAATAAGAATCAAAATGGGATTGCAGGGGGAGTGTACTGGCCTATGTTCGTACTGGCTCTATTGTCGGCGATCATCGCGAGCCAGGCCATGATCTCAGGCACGTTCTCCATAGTTCAGCAATCGCTGTCTCTGGGTTGCTTCCCTCGCGTGAAGATCGTCCACACCTCATCCAAGCTCGAAGGCCAAGTCTACATTCCCGAAATGAACTACTTCCTCATGCTCGCATGCGTTGTGGTCACAGCCTTCTTCAAATCGACCGTCAAAATCGGCAATGCCTACGGTACGTCATGATAGTTAACTAATTGTTTTCGTGCACCCTACTAGACTGGATTTTTTTTTAGTTCATTTGGCTTGATATTCTATGTTACGGGACTATTCTGAGATGTCGTCGGAGATGACGACAGAGGCGGAGATATAATGGGCTAACCCTAGAATGGAGATAAAGAGAACACCAAGAACCAAAGGAAAAGAAGAGAATCGTTGAGAGGGAAGGAGAAGAGTTAGAGAGAGATGGAGAAAACTGAGTTAATTCTTAGATAACTCATACATGACCAAAGGGTCTCTTATATGGAGTGCTTACACTGGCATGAAATTAAATACTCAAACTAAAAGATTAAGATGCTAATAATTCATAAATACGACTTGACTCGATACGATACGAGTGAATTCATATCTAAAGGCTTGTAATAATATACACCGAGACCTCTAACATTCACAAATTCACAAATTGACTTATTATTCGATAAATTGGAGAGGCTGTGATATGTCACAATATTCGACAAATTGATAAGCTTATAAATCAAATAATTGTTCATTAAAATGTGTTCACTGTTCCTTAATTTAGGATGTTATTATTAACAAATCATGTTTTACTATTAGTAATTTTTGACTATTAGCAAATCAACTATTTTGAAAATATATATTAACAAATATTTCTGTTATTAACAAATATTTTTGTTATTAATAAATATTTTTGTTATTAACAAACAATCAAGAAAATTTTAAAAAAATTCAAAAGCATCCAAACTCATTTATATTTTAATAAAGGCTGTGTTTGATGCGATTTATCGTGGCCAAAAATGTCAATGTCATTGGACAAAATGTCAATGTTACATGTCAAAATTTTATGTCCTCAAATATGTTTTTTTTTGTAACATTTGTCATATACCAAACATACATTCTATGACAATAACGTTTTTGTCCAACCTCATCAGAACAAATAAGTTGTGGTAAGTTGCGTCAAATACAGTTAAAATGATGTGTATGACTAGTATAACTCCACTGCGAAGGTGAAAATATGTTTTCTAAACATCCAAGCTTCTCATTGGCATTTTCTCAAATATGTACCATGCAGCTTTTAAGTAAACTTCCATCTTGACAATGCCGTACTGTTCAATTTCCTCTCCACCGCAATCAGCGACAATAAACAGACCGTTTGACACGGCAGTGACGGTCATGAACATGGGGGTTAAATTGTCATTTGTTAACGCTCCTTTAAAAAACTTCATTCAATTTATGTTCAAACGGACAATATTTGTTAGGTGATCCTTAACTAATGATATTTTAACTCATATATTTACGACCCTATCACCATGCCAAAAGGAGCCATTAAATTAAAATCAAAAGCAACTAAATCAATTGAGAACTCCTCCACCATTAAATAAACTTTTTGTTTTATTTTGTTTGCTAAACTCATAATGAAACAAACCCTTGAGCAGTCATGAAAGCAGAGCCTGGAGATGCATCGAAGCCCTCTTCATATTCTCCCATCTTGCTCTTTTTACTTACGCAGAACTTCTCTTGTAACCCATAACATTCAAACTAAGCGGAACAAGAAAGCCAATCCATGTAGAGGCTTGGTAGAGAGAAGTTGAATTTTCTGATGTTGACGTTGCAGCGGGGGCGAATGTCTGTTGGAGTGTTGAAAAGGGGCCGGCTCACTCATGTGAGTATTTCGGGCCGCCTCTAGCTGGACTGCAGTCCACCAGCCCCAACCCGCTTTCCACACAATCGTGTGCGGTCAATCTCTCAAACCGGGCTGACCTTCTTTTAACTGGTTTGTCGTGGGTCATTGAGGTCGGCAAGGCGTTGTCATCCGGCCGCGATCCCCCGACCTCATTTCGATGAGAAGTGATCCAGTTAAGCATCCCTACGGGGACTTCCCAGGAGGTCACCCATCTCAGGACTACTCCTATCCGAACACGCTTAACTATAGAGTTCTTTCACTTCCCAACATCAATTGAGGTGAAGCTGAATTGGTGATGAGAAGTTGGAAAACTTCATAGTTAAGCGTGCTCGGGCTGGAGTAGTCACGGGATTGGTGACCTCCTGGGAAGTCCCCATGGTGTGCGCCTTGACTATCGAGTTTGACTCATTTAAGGGAGGATTTGGCCTCCAACAATCCCGCCACGTGGCCAGTTTAAGGTCGGCCGCCCTGTGTTGGGCTTGGGCTGAACGCGGCACGTGGAGATGAGTTGGGTCAGTTGGGTTGCAGCCCTCTAAGAGAGTTTAAGGAAAGCAGCACAGATACCTTGCAAGATGGGATACTGCCACATGCCCCTTGTAACAGAAGGTATCCGTGATTTTGAGCTTGTTTTTCCGTTAGCTCCAACGGCAAGGACTGAAATCTTAGAATTATAAAAATTTTGGATCAAAATCTTCAAATTTAAAAGTTTAGGACTTATTTCTTAAATGTTATAAAGGTTAAGGATTCGAAGTCAAGCGGTCAACCGCATTTAATTAAGGTCACATGCGGTTTTTTGTCCCCCAAACAGAGCCTAAGAACTTTCATGTTTTTTTTGCCTAAAAATATATATATTTCTAAATTATAATTTTGAACTCTGACGTGGCTGGTTGATGCAGGGATCGCGGTGGTGTTCGTGATGGCCCTAACATCCGCCTTCCTCGTCCTCATCATGATCATGATCTGGAAGACCCACATCCTCCTCGTCCTCTCCTACACCGCCGTCATCGGCGCCGTCGAGCTCCTCTACCTCAGCTCCGTCCTCTACAAGTTCGACCAGGGGGGTTACCTCCCCCTCTCCTTCGCCGCCCTCCTCATCTCCCTCATGCTCCTCTGGAACTACGTCCACCGCAAGCGCTACGCCTACGAGCTCGACCACAAGTTCCCCGCCGAGAAGCTCCTCGAAATCAACTCCGACCCCAAATTCCTCCGCATCCCCGGCCTCGCCCTCTTCTTCTCCGATCTCGCCCACGGCATCCCCCCAATCTTCCAGCACTACCTCGCCAACATCCCCGCCCTGCACTCCGCCCTCGTCTTCGTCTCCATCAAAACCCTCCCCATCGGCCGCGTGCCTCCCGGCGAGCGATTCCTCTTCCGCCGATTGGGCCCCGGCGACATGCTCGTGTTCCACTGCGCCGCCAGGTACGGCTACGGGGACGCGAGGGGGGAGCGGGAGGCGTTCGATGAGATTCTGGTGCGGGGGCTGAAGGAGTTTCTATTGGAGGAGGGGGTGGAGGAGGAGATCGGGGCGGTGGAAAGGGAATGGAGGGCGGGGGTGGTGCATCTGCTGGGGGAGACCGAGGTGGTCGCCGGCGAGGGGTCGGGGTTGCTGAAGAGGCTGGCGATTGACTACGGATTTAATCTGTTGAAGAGGAATTTGAGGCGGGAGGAGGAGGTGCTCCCCATTCCGCGCAGGCAGCTGTTGAAGGTGGGGATGACGATGGAGCTCTAAGCCAAAAAATATGCCATGTTTTATATTAATCCAATGTTTCTAAAGTTTTATTTCCAAATTTTAGGGTTTAATGTGCTTTGCCGTACATCTTTGTTGGTATATTAATACCGCTATTTTGTTTATTAAAAAGATACAAATTTGTTAGATGTAAGGAACTAAGGATTATTGGAGGGGGTGTAAGTTGAGTTGAGCCGGCTTGTGAGCTCGATAAGCTGGTTCGCAAAAGTTCCACTCAGCTCTTTAACTCACCAGCTCTTGTTCATCTAATTTTACATAATGTTGTGATCCTTCACTAATATGATTGATAGGGTTCCCCAACAAAAGTTTGGTTGGACCGGATATTTTTCATTGTGATTTGACCGGCTTGAGATGATACAATATCAACGGGTTCGGTCTCGTGCAATTCTGAGTATGTTTGGTTTTCTAATTAGAAACCATAACGCTTGTGCACCCTTGCACGCCAGCCGTGTCAATCCCCGCCATACGAGCATGCAACGCGTACGGCACTGTGTGCAGCATTGCACAAGTGCTGCGCGTGGTGTCGTGCGACGCGGACTGCTGCACTGACCAAGTCACCGCTACAATGGGTGTTGACTTGGTCAGCGCCCTAGGGGCGGTGCGCTCCCCAATTTGGGAGTCGCGCGGCAACCACCGCGCACTCCCCAATTCGGGAGTCGTGCTGCCGTCCTCGCGCACTCCCCAGTTAGGGAGTCGCGCGGCAACTATCCTATTTGCTAGCCCGTTCTATTGTTGTATTCTTGGAATAGGCTTCTCATGGATGATAGTGTTGGGGTTGTGGAACACTTCCGGTCCTCTTGTTTCTCACACCGGGTTCGCCCACGTGAGCTTAGAGGAATCGAAGTGTGATCCCCCCTCGACATCTCTGGGACCCACGACAGCGGGGGTCCGGGGGCGGCAGCCCCCGGCGGAGGTCCCGCTTCCGGACAGCGGGCAGGGGTCAGGGGACACGTCCCCGGGTGGGGGCTCGGGGGCAACGCCCCGGACCAAATTTTTCTGATGGGTTTTTTTTTTCTTTGGATCGGCGATCGTCGAACGCTATGGTTCGACGATCGACGATCGTCGACCGGCCGTTTGGGTCGACGGTCGACGATCGTCGACCGGCCTTTTGGGTCGACGATCGGCGATCGTCGACCGGTCTTGCTCGGTCGACGATCGGGGTCGCGATCGTCGACCGGCCTTTTGGGTCGACGATCGGCGATCGTCGACCGGTCTTGCTTGGTCGACGATCGTGGTTGCCGGCAGACGTTTATATACGTTGTTTTTCCCGATTTAGGGATACGGATTCATTGCAGTCTGCGGCGGCGTATTCTTTTGGAGGCGATACGAGGTATCTCGTTGAGATCGCTCCAGAAGGTATTCTTCTTTGGTTTTCTTGTCCAGAAGAGAGGAGAAGAGGTAGGATCGGATTTGATCCTTGCAACCTTTGTAATCTGTTTCTTTTTGGTGAATACAAGAAGGAAGAAGAAGGGGAGAGAGGACGTAGCCCGGTTTTGGGTGAACCTCTGTAACATCTTGTGTTTGTGACTGCTCTGTTTTTTGTTCTGTGTTTGTTATTCGATATTCGGATTTCTGCTTCTCGGCACCCCGGATTTCCTACAGATAGCATGCTCCTTGCAGTAAGCATCGAATGCTCCAATATATTCTCCTCGACCATTAGATTAGTGAGAATGCATCCACACCACGAAATGGACCCCAAATAGAATCATGATCCCTCGTGATACCGGGGCGGGACTACAAGGGGGGCCAAAGGGGCATACATTTCCCTTTTTGCGATTTGTTATGAGCAGACCAAAATTTAGTTATGCACAAATCAAATATGATTATTCGGAAATCAAATTTGACTATTTGCAGATCAAATTAAGCTATCCGCATCCCCAATATTTGGACCAAACTGGGCTCCGTTCGGCACGGTGGTGGCGGTCGTAAACGCATGGATTAAAACATAATTCGTTAAGGATCACCTAACAAACATCATCCATTTGAACATAAGAGTGAATGAAATTTCTTAAATGAGCGTTAATAAATGACAATTTAACCCCCTCAATTCATGACCGTCATCACCGTGCCAAACAAAGCCTAAGCTATGGATCGTCTTAACTCTCGGGACGGTCGAGCGCGCACACAGTCAATGAGAAAGGAGAGTTGACACAGGAGGATTTAACGTGGAAAAACCGCTCAACTGGGTAAAAAATCACGTGACCGGATCTGTGCCAGTCAAAGTCCACTATCAGATTGCGGTTACAATATGTTTGGAGAATCGAGGGCGACAAGGCGCTCCTCATTACAACTTGGAGGTGAGAGAGAATTTCTGACTCGCAGCGGGCAACAAGCTGCGCCGAGAGAGTTCTGGATGCTAACTTGGTTGTTGGTGTGCTTGAGCACTAGCGGTGGTCGTCTTCTTCCCTTCTCCGCGCACTTGGGGACTTGGACGTTCCTCTGGCTCGTAGACGGCTTGAAAATGACCCGAGGGAGGAGTTTGACAGAGCTCTGGTCTGAGGAAGAAGAAGACTCCAAAGCAAAAATGTGAGAAATGAGGAGGTCTGAGGCTCCTTTTATAGCATCTATGAGGTGGTTATGGCGGGCCCCCCCACTAGCTTAGTGGGTGGTTATTTGCAGATCAGACGGCGACGGATGCCCAATAACGATTGGACGGTGGCCGACCTGCAAGCGGCGGCGGCGGTTGATGGCGGCGGCGGTTGACGATGGTTGCCGGCGGCGGCGGCGGGCGGCGGCGGGCGAGAGGCGGCGGCCGATGGCGGCGGTGGCGGCCAGCGGTGGGAGGCGGCGTCCGACGGTAGTTGTTGAGTGGGAGGCCATCATGATCTCTCTTATTGTGGTGAAGATCATGAGAGAGTGGGTTGACCAGTCAGACTCATAATCTCCACAATATGAGAGATCATGCAGGAAATGATTAAGTGCACACCCAAGCCTATAAATAAGAATTCATTCCTACCAGCAACAATGAATAATTCATCAAACTGTTATAAATGATACTTGGTAGTTAAAATATTTAGTTATGATAAAATGATAAAAAATTTAAATGAAAAAAGCAGTACAAAAAGATGAATTGTTTTAATACATTATATATATATATATTATTTGATTATCTTGTTATTTACGATAAAATATGACGATTGTTAACCGCAACTCATAATTGGCTAGTCGCATCCCGAACTCTCCAAATTTTTCGCGTTTTTTCGAAATACGTATTGTACATGTAATTTTAGGAAAAGTGTTCAACACGAAAGTTGTAGATATCGACGAGATCTACAACTTTCGTGTTGAACACTTTTCCTGAAATTGCATGTGCAAGGCGTATTTCGAAAAGACGCAAAATCTGAACATATTTTCAAAGTACGCATTGTACATGCATTTTTAGGAAAAATGATCAACATGAAAGTTGTAGATCTCGTCGATATCTACAACTTTCGTGATGAACACTTTTCCTGATATTGCATGTACAAGGCATATTTCGAAAAGGCGCGAGAATTTGAGAAATTTTGGGGTATGGCTAATCAATAACAGGTTGCGGTTAACAATCACCGAAAATAACTAGTGTATATTTAAAAAAAGATATTTGTTTAAATATATTAATTTAATTGATAATAAATATATGACATTAATACATACGTTTTGGACTTTTCAGATACTTTTTTCATAAAAATTAACGGGAAGATATTTCTTATAGATATACAATTTATTTATGAGAGTTTATATTGGCAGCATCAATATGATTATTGACAGCTCAAAGATGATGACAGTCCAAAAAATAGGTATTGACAGCCTGATGGATACTGACAGTCTAAAAATTAAGTTTTTAAAATACATTTTAGGAAAAGTGTTCAACATGAAAGTTGTAGATCTCGACGAGAACTACAACTTTCATGTTGAACATTTTTTATAAAAATATCATATATTAGTCTTATTTTCAAAAGGCGCGGCACCGGACGGAACTATTGCGAATCACATAGTTTCACCCGGGTTCCGTGCCTTTTGAAAATAGGCCTACTATATGACATTTTTAGAAAAAGTGTTCAACATAAAAGAGATCTACAACTTTCATGTTGAACATTTTTTCTAAAAATGTCATATAGTAGTCCTATTTTCAAAAGACGTGTGTTTCACGGTTTGGGCTGCTATTAACCTCCATATTATGTATGTGTTTTATTATTTTGTCGGACTGTCAATATTCAAAGTTGGGCAGCCAATATAAACGCCCAAATTTATTTTTTAATATTAAATTAATGGATGGACTAAGAATGAATTGATGGTTAATTAATGGTGCTCATATTTATACACCTTAAGTTACTATTCCTCACTCTTTTTCAAAATAAAACTCATCTTTTTAACCACTAAAATATTATATTTGTACCCCTTTATTTCCAGCCCCCTCCCGTATCTCTCTCAAAGCCCTAATTAGTTGCAGGCCCGCCGCACTTCCGCGTAGGGGTGCAAGCGGTTCGGTTTGGGTCGGTTTGGACCCAAACCGAAACCGAACCGATGTTTATCAGTTCGGTTCGGTTTTTTGGTCGGTTTTCTCGGTTCGCTTTTCGGTTTTTCAGCTATACTATTTAAAATAATTGTGCACTTAAATATCTCAAGAAAATTTTAAAAAAGATATGACAATTAAAAAATTAATATCATCAAGCTTTATTTACATGTGATATATTATAGATAATAGCTCATATTACATTAAAAAATGATTGAATATTTTTATTGTGAAATCGAGTAATAAATATTAACAAGATATAAAAAAAGCAGTTCAACAAAATGTTTAATTCATCTTGATGCATAAAATATGCATTACAAAAATTTATTTTGGTTCAAATGATATTAAAATTATTAAGTTGATATAATTTATATACATTATTTAGTTCATAAAAATAGTTAAAAGATCATTATTGGTAATATTTTTACATGCATTATTAGTCGGTGCGGTTCGGTTTTTCAGAGAGGAAAACCAAAACCGAACCGAGTCGTTCGGTTCGGTGTAAAATTGGTTCGGTTTGGGCGCTTTGGTCGGTTTTTCATGCACACCCCTACATCCGCGTGGTTTCTCCTCCCCCGTTGTTGCCTCCTACCACTGCGCCTTTCGCCGCATTCCTCCCATCGAGCAACCATTCCTCTAATATCCTTCCCATTACCGCTCTACCAGACTATCTTTCGCCGCTCGCAGGATTCCGCCGATCCAGATCCCAGCAGCACCAGGTATCGCCGGATTCAACTGCACTTGGAATCGCCGGATTCTGCAGCCCAGCAGCCGCCGATTGCCAACACCAGGTGTCGCTAGATTCTACAACAGATGCTTGTGTTATTGTTTGAACCTCTTGCTGACTGTTAAGTCCCGATCAATGCAGGGTTTTTTTTTCGGGAGGAGGTTTTAGTCATTTTTACCTCTCCCTTTTAGATCCAAGGTAGCATGAAACACTCCTTCATATTTTTCAATTTTTTTGAGTTAGATTTTGTTAGTAAAAATGTAGATTGTGGTTTATGTGATTGTATATATGTCTATTTGATATGAATGAGTTCAAAAAAAAAATTGTTGTTGTGTAATGAAGAATCATCTAAAGACATTGGGTTTGATGTTGGAATGCATTTTTGTATTTGTTGCGGTCTAACTCGACGTCCCGGTTGGATCGAAATAACATGTACCGTCTTAGCATCGGAACGATCGAGCGTGCGCACAGTCAATAGAGTAGGTCGATTGTACACAAACGATTTTAACGTGGAAAAACCCCTCAAATGTGTAAAAAAACCACATGATCGGATCTGTGCCTGTCAAATTCCACTATTCTCTGGTTGTTACAGCTTGTTTGTGAAGTCGAGGGTGACAAGCCACCTCTCGTTATAGCTTTGGGGTGAGCGAATATTTGGCACACGACGGACGACAGGCCGTCGCGTCAGGAGTTGTTACAAATTGCGCTTCGTGCTGATGGTCTTCGGTTAGGGGCTTGCTGATTCTGGATGTTGAGTGGAGCACCTGGACTTGCGGTTGTGGGGACCACTTGGGACTTGAGAGATTTGGCTTCATCAGGTGGCTTTGACTTGACTCGCTTGTTGCTCGGGTTCAGCTCCGGTGCGGCTCGGGTGCTGCTCGTAGGAGTAATTCAGCAGAGCTTCAACCTGGGAAAGAAGAAGACTCGGAGGAAAAATGTAAGAAATGAGGATGTCTGTGACTCCTTTTATAGGCTCCAGGAGGTGGTTATGGTGGTTACGCGGCTATTCGCACGCCGTAACCATCATGATTATTTTTAGTATAGTTTAAATGCGCGTATTTCGCTATTTGAAGATCATTTAAATAAATTATAAAATTATTAATTAAATTCCCCCACTAACCCGATTGTTATTGGGTGGTTACGCGTGAATCGGACGACCGGGAATGCCCCCCCTTCCCCCCGATCGGATGACGGGAGCGGAACTCCACGGGCGGCCGACGAACACGTCGTCAAGTTAGCCGGCGAGGGGAGGACAGTCGACGGCGGCCGTGGAGGGTCCCCGGCTGATCCTTCTGGCCGCGCGCAAGTGGCCGAGGGAGGGGGCGGCTCGGGCGGCCGCCCCCTTGGACGCGCGGGCGGCCGCCCCCTGGGCCGCGCGGGCGGAAGCGGGAGGGGGCGGCCCGGCAGGCCGCCCCCTTGGCCGCGCGGGTGGTCGCGGGAGGGGGCGGCCCGGGCGGCCTCCCCTTGGTCCAGCCGGCGGTCGAGCATGGGAGCGGCCCGGGCGACCGCCCCCTTGACCGCGCGGGCGGTCGCGGGAGGGGGCGGCCCGGGCGGTCGCCCCCTGGTCGCGCCGGCGGTCGAGCGTGGGGGCGGCCCGGGCGGCCGCCCCATGGGCCGCGCAGGCGGACGAGGGAGGTGCGGCCTAGGCGGCCAATTCCTTTGTCGCGACCGAGGCCGGTGCGACGAGAGAGGGTCGGCGTCCAGGGAGGAGGTCGTTCGCCGCTGCCGATGAGGTGGGGCTCGCGGCAGTTTGCCCATTACGCATGATGAGATCGGTGTGCCGGGGATCGGGCGCGGTGATCACGCGCGTAGTCAATCTCATGATCCCACTTATTTTGAGGTGGTGATCATGAGTGTGTGATTATGTGCACACATAATCTTTATAAAATGGGGGTCATCCCCAACAATTGCCCCTCAGATGCTTGTTGCACGAGACCACTTTGGACGAAGAAAAACAAGGATCTTTCTTTGTTCATTTTTTATGGCGGCGACGATGGCGAACGGTGATGGACTTGAGATGGCTAGTAGTTGCGCCCTGCAAACTCGAGTAAAAATGTTAGAATATATAATGGTGCATGAGGGGCGATGAACGCGCCTGGGGGAGGAAGCTGACGCTCTCGTATTCGCGATGGTGTGCGTGGATGCGTGCACGGGGTCGCGCATGGGCGCGTGCGGTCTTGGTCGTGTGGGCGCATGCGGGCGTGAACGCGTGCAAGGCAGCGCACGGACGCACCTACACGGACGCGCGCGGGTGCGCCCGCACGGGCGCGCGCCTGGCAGGGCGCGGGCCTGGCCGCGCGAGCGCCCGAATGCGTGCGCCTGGCGGCGCGTGCGTGTCGCGGGCTCGCGTGCACGATCGCGTGCCCGTGGCCATGTGCGAGCGCACACGCAGGGGCTTGTTGCGCAATGCATGCGTGTCAGGGCGCGTGTGCGTGCTCCGGCGCTTCACATATATTTTTTATTCAATCGGGTGACGCTCCTTGTTCAAGACTGGGGTGAATGTCCTTTGATCGGACTTTTTAGTCAAATTTTTTTTAATTTTTGTGACATGGCTCGAAGCGTACTGCGAGGCCGATGCATCTTCGCTCCTCTTTTACCGAGGATCAAGTTGCAATTTGGAGGAGGATGTTCGGCCTGCCCGCCAACCTTGAAGTGAGGATACCGTGTGTTGAGGAGTGGGTCCAAAATCTTCCTCGTGGCTGGTTGACGATCTGCGAGACCACCTTGAGATCAGGATTCTGGTTCGCTCAATACGAGGAAGTTATTGAGATTCTGAAATTTTGTCGCGTGCCAATTTCCCAGTTTACTCCCTTGTGGGTAGTATGTCTCATGGGGTTGGTTGTCTTCTTTCGCGAACATGGTGAGAAACTTTCTTTGGTCCGCTTCTGAGATTTGTGCGATGTTCGTTCTGATGGTGGTGAGCATGTTGAGATTCATAGTAATAAGAGCTGACTTGATTTTGAGATTCAGTCGGACCGCCGATGATATGTCCGAAACAGGTATACATATTACACGCAAGTGCACGTGTCAGATCAAGTAATAAAAAGTGAATAAAGATCGTTCTCGCGGGAGGTATTAGATTTAGTGCTTGCAAATAACAGTTAATTGTGACTGTTCTTTAAATCCAAGTGAATCGAAATAATGATTTTTAAAATATTAAAAACTATAAAGAGAACTATTAATTAAAACAAACTATGGATTTTAGTGAAAATATTTGTGTTATCAGTTAAGAGAGATAATCATGTACTGTGATTTCCTATGCCTAGTGAGATGTAGTTAAAAAGTGACTTCATGAATATGTGATGTTAAACATCCTACAATGATTTTAGGGTAGAAGATATGTATCTCTCGATATCGAAAATCTCTAGTTTCTATTTCCCCTTTGCTGAAACAAGTACCGCATAAAATCGAAAACCAATGTTATTAGCATTAACAGGAAATTTCTTTCTCCCTTCAAATGCTATACCGAAATTATGACATACTTGCGCAAATCCTCTCTCGATTTATGAAGCGCAATAGAAAGACGAAACATTGGTCAAAAGTATCAAAATAAAGATTACAATTGCAATAAAGACATTCACCAAACAATCATAAATAAAATATTACCATTTCATCTTCACGCAAGTCATAGTACTTTCACAATACAAGATTAAAAGAAATTAGTTCATAGCGACGGAGGAAACACACAAACCGTTTGGAGAGATCTTTCAATACATGATGGAATTGACGATTAAACGCTGCAGGATTCCCCTCTCGAAGTCGCTCGCTCGATCAGCCCGGAGATCCATCGTTTTCCTTGCTCTAATCGCTCTACTTCAATGGAGGATTTTGAAACCTTAGATGAAGAAGAACCTTGAATCCCCTTTCTCTCCTCTCCAATGATGATTCCCTTTCTACAGAATAATCATCTATTAAAAACATTCAGCCCCATCCCCAAAGGATGTCTCCTTCCATTTTTACAACGACGCCATTTTTGAATTTTGAAATTTGAAATTCGTCAAGATGTTGCAACATTCTTTTTTTCAGAGGTTGCAACTTTTTTTCCAAAACATGATATTTGACAGATTTTGATTTTCCAAGCAGTTTTCTTCAGTGTTTCTTACAATAATACATTGGAAAAAGACCGGGTTAGACACAAATCAAATAAATATAAATTTCTTTTCATTTATATTTCTTTTAAAATTTTTAAGCATTTATAACTGATATTAAGTCCAAAAATTGGGCTAGATAACTTCTTTTTGAGAAGTTATCACACCGCCACATTTAAACATTTGTTACTTCCTAGCAAAGACAATTTCAATCATAAAAATTGAGAGAGAGGGTGTAGTCAAAATATACAACTCTCATGATCCTTCTTCTAAAAAATAATTAAAGAACGCATACTCAAGAGTTTTGATTTTACCAATTGAGGACATGTCAAACATTAACGGTTCAAAATAATCAAATATTCATTAGCTTGATGAAAGATAAAGCTCAATTAAAGTTTCTAGTATGGTGTGTTATCCTTTAAAATTATTGACTCCCCTAAATTTTTATTATCGAACTTTCTCGATAACTAAGAAGGAATGAGAATAAGTCAAGTCTTTGACTTAACCACCACTAGAGTTAGTAGTTTAATTTGACAAAAAAATACGAGAACTTGTAGTGAAAATGACTCTAGCTTGATTAGAAATAAATTACGATAGTGAAAGGTATTTTCCTAGTTAATATACTTAATAACTCTCCAAACTATGAGGTTCATTTTCCAATTGTCATAATTTTAGTGCATAGTTGAGATCATTCCAAGTAGGTGTATACACATCTAGGCCACATATCACTATGATATTTGTATATTTTTTTTAAATCATAGTTGAGATCATTTCAAGTATGAATATACATACCTAGGCTGCATATCATATGATACGTTTTTTTTATTCTTTTTATAAAGTCATAGTAGGGATCGTTACAAGTAGGTGTATACACACTTATATCACATATCACTATGACTCACAAATTTTTCTTTTAACAATCACCCATAGTTGAAACGTTATTAAGAAATTACTATTAGGAATGTGAGAAAATTATGCAGGGTAATCAAAGGTCCAAGCTCAAAAGATAGTGGACGATCAAATCAAAAATAATTAGTGAGACACGAGTTGATCAAAGAGAAGTCCTAATCATTCTTACAAATTAAAATACTCATCTCAATGCTTTGGTTTAAATCTCCAACTCGATTCTTGCTCGCCCTTCCGTCATTATTATTATAAGTCAATAAACATTTTTATTTTTAGGGAGAAACTTATTTTAAAGAATAATGTGGATACAGAAATACTTAAAAGAGCTTTTACCCATCTTACTAACTTCAAATCGAAAATGTGAACCATTGAGAATGACTATCCTACAAACACAATCATCAACTAGTATTGAATACTTATTCGTTAATTATATCGGGAAGTAGGATCAACCACTATTGTTATAAAAGTTCCCTCTTCACCCAATTAGTGGGGGTTATACTACCCCACCTCAACACTTTTGTCATTTTCTAGTCCCTAGCAAAGCGACTTCAATACCGTAGAAAATCTACTTAAAACTTTTTCACTAATCAGTACATAAAGAAAAGGACACAATGAGCATTAAAATTTAAGTACTTCCCTAAAGATGGGAGTGTCTACTCGGTTGTCTATTACTTTCTCGATAATGTACTCCATTTACTCTATTGTGGAATGTCTATCAGTACTCATAGCCATGCGTTGTAGCCTGTAAAACTTATACTTGGACATATAAAGGTTAGGGCGTGAGAAGTAATACTATCTGTTAGCATGTGTATCAACCGAGGTAACCAAATATATAATACCAATTCAGAATGGTCCATCATGGGCACTTTGCCCTAAATCAATCCCAATATCATTCATAAGTGTTTCAATTCAAAGTGGGAATAATGCAATTTACACAATCATAACAAAACAAAATATCTTTACACACCCTAGCAGACTTCAAATAATATCCCAGCAGAGAACAGAATTTAAAGTACCACAATTTTCATAAACATGACAGAAATGAAGTGCCACATATCATCACAACATAACATAGCCTATGTAACTAAGCAAAATCACATATCACCAAAAATATGTAGCACCTCTAACTATCATATCATCATAATGTACTATCACGTCTTACGAGTTAAGAACAGATTAACAAACCAATCAAATCAAAATGCAAAAGATAGCCTTTAAAAATGCAAGCTAGACAAAATCACTATTCTTCATCCTCCTCCTCGTCCTCCTCATCGCTATCTTGCTCTTCATTCTTAACCAACATAACGGGGTCAACTCTCGACCAGTCACTATCGAGCAGATAACCCTCCTTATCAAACTGAGACTGGAGATGGTATGTTGGTGCTTCGCCGACGAGGTGAGGCTCGCGGCGGTTTGCCCATTACGCGTGATGGGATCGCTGCGTCGGGGATCGGGAGTGGTGATCGCGCGCGCGGTCAATCCCATGATCCCACTTCTTTTGAGGTGGAGATCATGGGTGTGTGTTTATATGCACACCTAATCTTTATAAAATGAGGGTCATCCCCAACAGTACTAATTTAAATTTTGAAAGTAAAGAAGTGTTGATTGAATGAGCTATAAATATAATTTTGGGGTGTACGGATATTCATGAGTTGTAAATAATCATTAAAATTGTACAAATATCATCATTCTTAATTAAAAATTGAAAAATAATATTGAGTTATTTAAATAATATTATCTTCATTTTATTTTCAACCACAAAAAACCTCATGCAATAAATATTTTATTACCTTCTGTTTCTGAGAAAAAAATGCCCCCATTTCTCATGCATGGAAAATTTTTTGGTCCGCCGATTGGACCTAGAGGTAGATCTGTTTGAAATCTGACTATGCGATCACTGATCAAACCGTCAACGAAATTTTTGAATAAAAATTCAGAAATTTCAATATATGAGTTGAATTCACTGTGGACCAAACATAAAATAATTTAAAATAAATAAATAAATTGACAAATTATTTAATGTCTATCCTATTTATTTATAAAAAGATTATATATAACAACATAAAAAAACTTGTTTACTAAAAAAAATAATCAGTAATATATTAATGAACTTCTTTATAAAAAAAACTTTAAGCAAGAATATAACAGTGAATTTGTTCATAAAGTATATTTTTTAAGATAATATCATAATAAGTTTGTTTACAATTTTATTTTAACATAACTATAATTTGATTTATAAAAACATTACAACAGAATGAGAATATACTAATATAGTGATGTTTTTTGCGGCATTTTTGAAAAAAAATACAGTGAATGTCTGCTTGTATTAGTGATTTAGTGGTGAATTCTTTCGGAGTGATTTAGCGGCGTTCTGTATAGCAGCGCCGCGGAAAGCCAATAAAAGCACCGTTGTGGCTAGTCCTGCCCAAAAAGACTGCCCTACCAGTCCCGGATCGGTCTTTTAAAAGACCGGTCTTTTGTCTTGCCGGTCCCTGACCGGTTCCAGTGAAACCAGTCCCGGTCTGGGACCGGTTTTCCTGCTCAAGAGGAGGACCGGCCGGGACCGGAGGACCGGTCCTAAGCGGTCCCGGACCGGTTTTTTTATTTAATTTTTTTATATATATTAAAATTTTAAATTCTAAATTTATATTAAAAATGAAATAAAATTCAAAGTGAAATAAAATTTAATTTTTATTAAAAATGAAATAGAATTACAAATTTGCATTTTACATTATGACAAAAATAAAATAATATTGAACGAAAATGAAAATTACATTTAAGTTAAAATAAAATATGAAAATTACATTTAAATATTCAAAATTGAAATAAAATGAAAAATAAAATACATTCAGAATTAAATTTTGAAACGCTTAAATTAACAAAATCTCTATCCGTTTCGTTTAAATTTAAATTTCGATTAATTTCTTCTATACAATTTTCTACCCCATCCACACTCATTAAAGGGTTTAAAGCTGCGGCGCATGAAAACATAAGTGACATTTCTTTGTAATATTTTAAAAATTTATCCTCCATTACTAATATTAACGGACGTCATATTTCATTTGTTTTGTATGTTTTAAACGTTTCAGTAATTAATAAAATATTTTCAATAACTAATGAGGAAGTAGGATAATAAACTCCGGATAGAATCGTTGTTGATCGATAAAAGCATTCTAATAAATTTACATAATCTTCGAGAACCGCCCAATCTGACGCACCTAAATCATGTGCTTCTACACTATTATAAAATTCTATTAATAAGTTTTTTTTGTCAAAGCTCGCTTTAGCATTTTATAAGTTGAGTTCCAGCGTATAGGCATATCATAAATCGATCCGCACTTTGTCGAATTTCTCCCAGATCGCCTGTAACACCCCAGTTTTTGCTACAGGGTCAGTCTGCAGTTCTGGAAAATTTTTGGATTTCTGGAAGGAGGCACACGGCCTGCGACACGGGCGTGTCGCAGGGCGTGTCGAGGCCGTGTCGACACTCGGTCCAAGTGTCGACACTTTCGCTCGACAAAGTGTCGAGAGTGAGGCACACGGCCTGCGACACGGGCGTGTCGCAGGGCGTGTCGAGGCCGTGTCGACACTCGGCCCAAGTGTCGACACTTTGTGCTCGACAGAGTGTCGAGAGTGGGGCACACAGCCTGCGACACGGGCGTGTCGCAGGGCGTGTCGAGGCCGTGTCGACACTCGGCCCAAGTGTCGACACTTTTGCTCGACAGTGTGTCGAGACTGGGGCACACGGCCTGTGACACGGGCGTGTCACAGGGCGTGTCCCGCTTGGTCGACGATCTTCGCTCGACGTTTTTCCGCGGTGTCGACACAAAGCCTGTGGATAGGTGTCGAGACTTGGCACACGGCTTGGGACACGGGCGTGTCCCAGGCCGTGTCATCTCTCGGGTTGGTTTCGGGGCCGTGTTGTTGGAGGCACACGGCTGGCCACACGGCCGTGTCACTGGGGACACAGGCGTGTCGGGTTGAACACGGGCGTGTCGGATGCCCGTGTGCGATTCCAGGCGCGTCGATTTGAGACGGCGAATGAGGCACACGGCCCTGGACACGGGCGTGTGCCAGGCCGTGTTCGGCCCAGGTCTTCTGTTTTCCAGGCGAATCGCGACCATTCTTTTTCTGGTTTTGGGATCTAACGGTTCAGGCCATCTCCTGGGAAGTTAAGTCCGAATTTAGGGTTGCAGATCCTCATTATTTTTTTCAAGTCCTCTCTTTCTAAGTTCTTGAGAAAACTAGAGCAAGGAGGAAGAAGAAGAAGCCTTGGGCTGTAGGAAGGGTTTCGGAGCTCCAAATCGCGAGCCGAGTCCGGATCCGCGGAGCTTAGAGCGTTGCGAAGTTTTCCATCCGGTTTTTTTTTTGCCATGGCAAGGAAGAGGAGTCGGAAGGTAACGACATCTCTCCTCTCGGTCTTTAGGATGCACGTTTTTAGCATCGTTTTCTTCTAGATTTTTGGGCACCAAACTCTCAAATGAGAGGGGCTTTGGTTTGCCAAGGTTCAAGAGAAACCTCCGGGTCGATTGAGTCCGTCCCCGGCATATCTTGCATTAGAGATCCGCTTCGCTAGTGGATTAGGCATGGTGGGTGAAGCCGTAGTCGCGACTGTTAGTCCGACTCGGTGATGTTGCATACGAGCTTAGGGATTCATAGAGTTTTCTGTTGCGGCAAGATGTCGTTTGTGTTGTGGTGGTGAATGTCTTGTTTGCTTGAGAAGAGTACATGTAGTCGAACCCGGACAAGGTTAGCTCCTCGTGGCGGTAGATGGTTTCCTTGAGGGACAAGGTTAGCTCCGTATGAGAATGGAGATGGTTTCCTTGGTGGACAAGGTTAGCTCCGCACGAGTTGGAGATGTTTTCCTTGGTGCGCGGGAACGCTGCGGTACAAAGAGGGATTGCGATGTATGTAGTCTTGGTTTGTGTTGTGCCAAGGCGTGGCTAAGTCTCCGTGGTCGGCTGGCTATCCCGTGACATGTGCGTCATGTGTGGAGAGTGTCCCGGCGAGACTAGTCCCCTTCTGTGAGACTGACGAGAATGCCAAGCTTGGGGC
This sequence comes from Platanthera guangdongensis, assembly GCA_039583875.1. NCBI lineage: Eukaryota > Viridiplantae > Streptophyta > Magnoliopsida > Asparagales > Orchidaceae > Platanthera > Platanthera guangdongensis. The sequence goes on from CM077157.1 coordinate 24,524,094, forward strand.
AAGCCCGGGCAAAGAGGCCATGAGCGGGTGGGGTCCAGCAAGGCTTCTTAGAATCGGTCGGTCTGTGTTTGTTGGAATCCTGACATGAGACGTCAGAGTTTGCAGGCAAGCCCGGGGCTAAGCCCACGAGCGGGTGGGGCCTTGGCAAGAATTCCTTGTGGCGGCCTGTGCGCCGTTTGAGGGAGAGGTGTCTCCCTTAGTGTTTGCGGCTTTATGCCAATGGGGAAATGTGAGTACCCAAATGATGTGATGTTGTGCTAGATGCATACGCAGTAGGGTACCTTGGGTGAAGCCCAGGTGTTGCATTCATGTTGCACAGTAGGCCCCTTTCTTTATATGCTCAACCAGTAGAGAACATGTTTGATGATTGAGACATCCAAGCCTGTTTTAATGCTTTTCTATTTATAGATGTTTATATTGCATATGAAGTGCTGACTTGCAGGTTGGAGGGTTCCCCGGGGTCCGTTAGGGGCGGCCGGGAGGAGATGTGTTGTTACACAGTTTGAGGTCAGCCTTTGCTGACCCACGTTACTCATAATTTTCACAGGTCAAGGATCGCATGCAGGAGCTAGCACGCCGGCCAGAAAGGCCTAAGCCCCATGAAGTGTTTTTCCCTCTTTTGTAGCACTTCAGTTTTGATGATGTTTGTTTGAGACTATTTTGTCCGGCTTGCATGCCGAGGTAGACTAGGAGTGCTATGCACATTCATGTTTGTTGTACTATTTACTTTTGGACATTTGATGTAAGGCCTTAAGGCCTTTTGTTTACTCTTTTGGTTAGTGGATAACTTCTAGTTGTGCTTGGTTTTCCGCTGTGTTGTGCAAGTGTTTTGAGTTTGGGTAGCTATATCAACTTTTAATACTAAAGATGTGGCGTTCGTATGTTGTGGGGCCCCGGCCGGACCCATATTATACGTCCACTACAGGGGAGGTGTTACAATTTGGTATCAGAGGGAGGTTAGATTCAAGGTCAGTGCGTAGAGAAGTTATCCACATAAGAGTAACGCGGGACCGTGAGTGTCCTTATGTTTTAGTCTTGAGATTGGAGACTAATCCCTTATTTCTTGTTTTCCTGAAGAGTGCAAGCAACGAGGCGGGCACTTCAAGAGCAAGGGATGATCTCTCGGCGAGCAGTGCTACTGCTCCAGGCCTTTTGGGCACGGGTGTAAACCCAGCTGACTTCTATCGTATGCTTGCAGAAGAAATGGTGGCAGCGCAAGCGACGGCTGCAGCCCAGGTAGCAACCCCTGCTACACCGGACACGGCGACGGCCGTGCCAGGCGGAGAAGCCAGGCGAGTGGAGCCTTTGGCAGAAAGGGTGGTGGTAGGGCATGGAGACCGACACATGAAGTATTTCCTGAGTTTCCATCCCCGTCTTTCAAGGGTGTTGGAACGCCAACGGATGCAGAGGATTGGTGGGTTCGTATTCAAGAACTTTTAAAGGCGGCGGAGACGCCAGAGGAAAAGAAAGCTGAGTATGCGGCTTTCATGTTGGAAGGGGATGCCAAGTTATGGTGGGTGACCCATAGCGGCCGCCAGTTCCCGGGACGCACCCCGTCAGTGGAAGAGTTTGGGGACGCTTTTCTTAAGAGGTATATTCCAGTTTCAACACGGTTAGCCCTACAGAGGCAGTTTCTGCATCTAATGCAGCGAGACAAGACAGTGGATGAGTACGTGCAAGAGTTCACCCGTTTGGGTCGTTATGCGGGAACGACAATGGCGGATGATGTAGAGAGGGATAACCTATTCTACCAAGGTTTGAGGGAGAATCTGAGGCAGCCCCTCATCTCCATGAAGAGGGCGGGATTTAACGAGCTAGTTGAAGCCGCCAGGAGTTTGGAGAGTGATCTGGAGCGGACCCAGCGTCGAAAGGGTTTTACTCCCAAGCATGGGGAAGGGAAGCCCTCCCAATCTCATGTAAAGTCTGATGGGAGCAGGTGGAGGAGGAAGCCTCATCCTTCCAGGTCAGGTGAGAGGAGCACTTGGACGCCTGGGGGTTCTCACTCTAGGGGACCGCCGACGTATTACAACTGCGGGAAGGTTGGGCACATAGCCCGTGCTTGTCAGCAAGGGGGAGCGGGGCAAGATTCAAAGCAGGAGCAGTCTGTGCGCTCGGGCCCCAGTGCTGCAGAGAAAGGAAAGATGGCGGAGTCGAGCGCTTCTCGGTTCCAACCGGTGCAACCAAGGGCTTACAACCTTGGACAGCAAGAAGCGATCCGCCAAACCGATGTGGTGACAGGTATGAAGAAAATTTAAGTTTGCATTTGTGCTTCATACTTTTAGACCCCCTTTCCGTGTGTTGTCTTGTTGTAGGCTTCGTGTTAGTTTCTGGATACCCCGCTAGGGTATTGTTCGACACTGGGGCTTCGCACTTTTTTCTTGCGGAGAGTTTCATCCGAAGGGTAGGAGTCGAGATTTTCTCGGCGGACGCGGAACTGAAAGTGCGCATGCCCAATGGGTCATCTATGACCACCGGGGCTAAAGGGCGCATCGGTTGGGAGCTAGACGGAGTTGACTTCGTTTTGGAAGCGGCAGTGTTGCCGTTAGTAGAGTTCGATGTCATTTTGGGCATGGACTGGCTTGCAGAGCAGCGCGCGAGCATTGATTGTTTATCCAAGGTAGTGACCCTAAAGAGTAAGGGGCAAGCGGAGGTCAAGTTCATGGCCTTTGTGGAGTAGCCCACTCCCTAATTACGGCCATGCAAATGATGCGGGCGGTTAACCAGGGAGGTGTGGCGCTGGTAGCGTTGTTGGAGGTTCGTCTCTCCCAGCTTTCGATTGAGGAAGTGCCTGTGGTGGCAGAGTTCAAGGATGTGTTTCCGGATGAACTTACTGGAGCGCCTCCTCGGCGGGAGATCGACTTCTCGATCGAGTTAATGCCGGAGGCTAGACCGGTGTCACGTCCCCCATTTAGGATGGCACCAAAGGAGTTAGTGGAACTTAAGGTACAGTTACAGGAACTGTTGGAGCAAGGATATATTAGACCCAGTTCTTCACCGTGGAGCGCACCGGTGTTGTTTGTTAAGAAGAAAGACGGTAGCATGCGCCTATGCATAGACTACCGAGAGCTGAATAAGTTGACCGTCAAGAATAAGTATCTGATTCCTCGGATAGACGATTTGTTTGACCAATTGGTGGGGTCAATGGTATATTCGAAGTTGGACTTGAAGTCAGGCTACTATCAGCTGCGAATTCGGGATGAGGACATACCCAAGACTGCTTTTGGGACAAGGTACAGACACTTTGAGTTTACGGTGATGCCGTTCGGGTTAACGAATGCACCATCGGTGTTCATGGATCTGATGAATCGAGTATTTCGGGATTACTTGGATTCGTTTGTGGTCGTCTTCATCGATGACATCTTGGTATACTCAAAGTCTGAAGTGGAGCATGAGACCCACTTAAGAATGGTCCTGCAAGTGTTGAGGGAGAACCAATTGTTTGCAAAGTTCTCGAAGTGCGAGTTCTGGTTGGCCAAGGTGGCGTTTTTGGGTCACGTGATTAGTGATGATGGGGTGGCAGTGGATCCAGCGAAAGTGGAGGCCATCAGAGATTGGCCGGTGTTGAGGACCGTGGCGGAAGTCCGAAGTTTTCTTGGACTAGCCGGGTATTATAGGAGATTCGTGGAGAATTTCTCAAAGATAGCTCTACCCCTTACCTCACTCACTCGCAAAGACCATAAATTTGTGTGGACCCAAGAGTGCGGTCAAGCATTTGAGGCCCTAAAGGAGAGGCTTATGATGGCTCCAATCCTGAGTTTACCGCAAGGGACCGATGGATTTCAGATTTTCAGTGACGCATCGGGATGCGGTTTGGGTTGCGTGTTGGTGCAACATGGCAAGGTAATAGCTTTTGGGTCTCGACAGCTGAAACCTCATGAGAGGAATTACCCCGTCCATGACTTGGAGTTGGCGGCGGTAATCTTCGCATTGAAAATTTGGCGACACTATGTGTATGGCGCAAGGGTGGAGATCTTCACGGACCATAAAAGCCTGAAGTATCTCTTGGATCAGAAGGACTTGAACATGCGGCAACGCAGATGGGTTGAATTTCTTGGAGACTATGAAGTGGCGATTCAGTATACGTCGGGTAAGGCCAATGTGGTGGCGGATGCGTTGAGTAGGAAGTACTCGGGGCAAGGAAATTGGATCGAAGCTCATGATGAGCGGTTGGTTCGGGAATGGGAGTCCCTTGGGTTGGAATGTGTTGCGAGAGGCGAGTCTAGCGTGGCTCGGTTGAACTGGATTGAAGTGCAAAGCGACTTGTCCGATCGTATTCGGGAAGCGACTCGATTGGATGGTGGAGTTTCAACCTTTTGTGTTGGAGGCTCAAAGGGCGAGAGCAGCGCCTGGGAGATGATCGGGGAATCTTGAGAAAGGATGGAAGGGTTTGTGTACCGCAGTTTGGCAATCTCCGTGAGGAGTTGATGTTTGAGGCTCACTTCTCAAAGTACTCCATTCACCCGGGCAGTACAAAGATGTACTTGGATATGAAGAAATCCTTTTGGTGGCCGGGGTTGAAGCGGGATGTAGCTTTGTATGTGAGTCGTTGCCAAACATGTGCCTTGGTGAAGGCCGAATGTCAGAAACCGGGCGGGTTCCTTAAGCCCCTTCCAATTCCTGAATGGAAATTTGAGGACATCTCCATGGACTTTGTGCATGGTTTGCCTAGATCGCAGCATGGTAATGATGCTATTTGGGTGATCGTGGATCGCCTAACCAAGGTGGCTCACTTCATCCCAAATCGGAAAGAGGACAGCGTGGAGAAACTGGTGGAGTTGTATGTTCGCAACATTGTGCGACTGCACGGAGTTCCTAAGAGCATAGTCAGTGATCGAGATGGTCGATTTACGTCCAAGGACTGGAGATTGGTTCAGAAGAGCTTGGGCACGAAGCTAAAGTTTAGTACGGCGTTCCATCCTCAAACTGATGGGCAAACGGAGAGAACGAACCGTACTATGGAGGACATGTTGAGGATGTGCGTTCTTGATTTTGGCAAGAGGTGGGAGGATCACCTCTTCATGGTAGAATTTGCGTACAACAACAGTTTTCAAGCTAGTATAAAGATGGCGCCATACGAAGCTTTGTATGGGAGGCGGTGTCGAACGCCAATGTCTTGTGCAGAGGCGGGAGACACCAAACTTTTGGGAAAGGATGTGGTAGTTGACGCTTGTGAGTTGGTTCGGACCATCCAAGAGCGTATGAAAGTGGCGCAAGACAGGCAAGCAAAATATTTTAATGCTCGTCACCGGAAGTTGGAATTTGCAGTTGGTGATTGGGTATATCTGAAGGTTAAGCCGTTCAAAGGCGTCTCACGGATTCGCCGACTCAAGAAGTTGAGCCCAAGGTTTTTGGGGACTTTTGAAATTGTTGAGCGGATAGGAGAAGCAGCCTATCGGTTGGCGTTGTCCGCAGATTTGAGTGGATTACATGACGTCTTCCACGTCTCCGTTTTGAGGAAAGCCTTGGTGGAGGCTAGCGTGGTGATTGAGCCGGCATCGGTGCCGATTGAGGAAGACTTGAGGACGCGAGTCCTTCCAATCGCTATAGAAGATTCGGAGACTCGGCAGTTGCGGAATAAAGAAGTCAAACTCGTGAAAGTTCGATGGGACAACTGCGGTCGTGAGGAGTTCTCTTGGGAACGAGAACAGGCCATGCTAGAAGACTATCCAGAACTCTTCAAGTCAGGTACAATTTAAGTTTTGTACCCTTTTGTTTTGAAATTTCGGGACGAAATTCTGTTAAGTGGGGGAGAGTTGTAACACCCCAGTTTTTGCTACAGGGTCAGTCTGCAGTTCTGGAAAATTTTTGGATTTCTGGAAGGAGGCACACGGCCTGCGACACGGGCGTGTCGCAGGGCGTGTCGAGGCCGTGTCGACACTCGGTCCAAGTGTCGACACTTTCGCTCGACAAAGTGTCGAGAGTGAGGCACACGGCCTGCGACACGGGCGTGTCGCAGGGCGTGTCGAGGCCGTGTCGACACTCGGCCCAAGTGTCGACACTTTGTGCTCGACAGAGTGTCGAGAGTGGGGCACACGGCCTGCGACACGGGCGTGTCGCAGGGCGTGTCGAGGCCGTGTCGACACTCGGCCCAAGTGTCGACACTTTTGCTCGACAGTGTGTCGAGACTGGGGCACACGGCCTGTGACACGGGCGTGTCACAGGGCGTGTCCCGCTTGGTCGACGATCTTCGCTCGACGTTTTTCCGCGGTGTCGACACAAAGCCTGTGGACAGGTGTCGAGACTTGGCACACGGCTTGGGACACGGGCGTGTCCCAGGCCGTGTCATCTCTCGGGTTGGTTTCGGGGCCGTTTTGTTGGAGGCACACGGCAGGCCACACGGCCGTGTCACTGGGGACACGGGCGTGTCGGGTTGAACACGGGCGTGTCGGATGCCCGTGTGCGATTCCAGGCGCGTCGATTTGAGACGACGAATGAGGCACACGGCCCTGGACACGGGCGTGTGACAGGCCGTGTTCGGCCCAGGTCTTCTGTTTTCCAGGCGAATCGCGGCCATTCTTTTTCTGGTTTTGGGATCTAACGGTTCAGGCCATCTCCTGGGAAGTTAAGTCCGAATTTAGGGTTGCAGATCCTCATTATTTTTTTCAAGTCCTCTCTTTCTAAGTTCTTGAGAAAACTAGAGCAAGGAGGAAGAAGAAGAAGCCTTGGGCTGTAGGAAGGGTTTCGGAGCTCCAAATCGCGAGCCGAGTCCGGATCCGTGGAGCTTAGAGCGTTGCGAAGTTTTCCATCCGGCTATTTTTTTTGCCATGGCAAGGAAGAGGAGTCGGAAGGTAACGACATCTCTCCTCTCGGTCTTTAGGATGCACGTTTTTAGCATCGTTTTCTTCTAGATTTTTGGGCACCAAACTCTCAAATGAGAGGGGCTTTGGTTTGCCAAGGTTCAAGAGAAACCTCCGGGTCGATTGAGTCCGTCCCCGGCATATCTTGCATTAGAGATCCGCTTCGCTAGTGGATTAGGCATGGTGGGTGAAGCCGTAGTCGCGACCGTTAGTCCGACTCGGTGATGTTGCATACGAGCTTAGGGATTCATAGAGTTTTCCGTTGCGGCAAGATGTCGTTTGTGTTGTGGTGGTGAATGTCTTGTTTGCTTGAGAAGAGTACATGTAGTCGAACCCGGACAAGGTTAGCTCCTCGTGGCGGTAGATGGTTTCCTTGAGGGACAAGGTTAGCTCCGTATGAGAATGGAGATGGTTTCCTTGGTGGACAAGGTTAGCTCCGCACGAGTTGGAGATGTTTTCCTTGGTGCGCGGGAACGCTGCGGTACAAAGAGGGATTGCGATGTATGTAGTCTTGGTTTGTGTTGTGCCAAGGCGTGGCTAAGTCTCCGTGGTCGGCTGGCTATCCCGTGACATGTGCGTCATGTGTGGAGAGTGTCCCGGCGAGACTAGTCCCCTTCTGTGAGACTGACGAGAATGCCAAGCTTGGGGCAAGCCCGGGCAAAGAGGCCATGAGCGGGTGGGGTCCAGCAAGGCTTCTTAGAATCGGTCGGTCTGTGTTTGTTGGAATCCTGACATGAGACGTCAGAGTTTGCAGGCAAGCCCGGGGCTAAGCCCACGAGCGGGTGGGGCCTTGGCAAGAATTCCTTGTGGCGGCCTGTGCGCCGTTTGAGGGAGAGGTGTCTCCCTTAGTGTTTGCGGCTTTATGCCAATGGGGAAATGTGAGTACCCAAATGATGTGATATTGTGCTAGATGCATACGCAGTAGGGTACCTTGGGTGAAGCCCAGGTGTTGCATTCATGTTGCACAGTAGGCCTCTTTCTTTATATGCTCAACCAGTAGAGAACATGTTTGATGATTGAGACATCCAAGCCTGTTTTAATGCTTTTCTATTTATAGATGTTTATATTGCATATGAAGTGCTGACTTGCAGGTTGGAGGGTTCCCCGGGATCCGTTAGGGGCGGCCGGGAGGAGATGTGTTGTTACACAGTTTGAGGTCAGCCTTTGCTGACCCACGTTACTCATAATTTTCACAGGTCAAGGATCGCATGCAGGAGCTAGCACGCCGGCCAGAAAGGCCTAAGCCCCATGAAATGTTTTTCCCTCTTTTGTAGCACTTCAGTTTTGATGATGTTTGTTTGAGACTATTTTGTCCGGCTTGCATGCCGAGGTAGACTAGGAGTGCTATGCACATTCATGTTTGTTGTACTATTTACTTTTGGACATTTGATGTAAGGTCTTAAGGCCTTTTGTTTACTCTTTTGGTTAGTGGATAACTTCTAGTTGTGCTTGGTTTTCCGCTGTGTTGTGCAAGTGTTTTGAGTTTGGGTAGCTATATCAACTTTTAATACTAAAGCTGTGGCGTTCGTATGTTGTGGGGCCCCGACCGGACCCATATTATACGTCCACTACAGGGGAGGTGTTACACCACCGCCTTGTGGTGGTGTTCTACTAATTCGTGCCCGACGGACGCAGAGGAAGAAGCCGGCATGGATGAGGAAGACGCCATTCGAGACTTGAGACTTGAGAGTGAGTGAGAGTTGAGAGAGAGAGCGAGAGGGAGAGTAAGTGAGAGAGAGATGAAAAAGAAATTTTTAAGCGAGGGGGGGGGGGGGGTTTATAGGATTTGATTTTTAAAATTTTTTTTAAATTTAAATTTTATAAAATTAATTATTTAAATATTTAATTTAATAAACAAAATTAAAAAAAACAAAATTGGTGGCTGACATGGCCGGCCATGCCAGCCACCAATAAGGCCACGACTCTTTAAAGAGCCGTTAAAAACGGCTCTAAAAAGAGCCGTTTAAGAGCAACTCCAATGGCTCACGTGTCGACACATAGGCTCAAGTGTCGACACAAAGGCTCAAGTGTCGACACAAAGGCCTTTGTGTCGACACTTGAGCCTTGGTGTCAACACACTGGTGTCGACACTTGAGTCTTGGTGTCGACACAAAGGCTCAAGTGTCGACACAAGGGCTCTTTAATTATCGGGACCGGTCTTTTTACCGGTCCCGGTTCCAGTCCCAGTCCGGGACAGGTAAAAGATCGGTCTTTGACCGGTCTTTTACTGGTCCCGGTCCGGGACCGGTCTTTTACCAGTCCCGATCCGGGACCGGTTTTTGAAGTGAAATGAGGGACTTCTTGGGACTTCTGGGACCGGTCCGGGACCAGACCGATCCCGACCGGGACCGGTCTTTAGCCGGTCCTCACCGGTCCGGTCCCAACCGGACTGGTTAGGACCGGTTTTTTTTGTACACCACTAGTTGTGGCCCTGTTTTGTTGGAGCTAGTGAAATTAAATTTTTAACAATTACATAATAATACACTTGTTTGTAAAAAATATAAAATTTTAAATATAGCAATGGATTAGAACTCAAGATCACATGAATAAAATAAATTTGTTTGTGAAATGATGTGGTTCCTGCTAAAGATTTCTGAATCAAACGGGTAAGACTTTGACAATCGAAACACTCAAGCAAGCCAACTCGATCAAGTGAGCTATGAGCATGGACCACACTCACTCGAAGGGACCCAAAACCATCTTGGAGGCGCACGCATGCCCAACAAGCACAAGGGACACACGCCCCTCGCGCGTGCGCGCGACACACAACATCATGCAGAACGCGTGGGTGCGTGCAGCACACGTGCCCTTGCACCCACGCACAACTTCTGCCCGCCGCCGCCTCCGACCACCACCACCGTTCCTGGGCACTCTGCCAGGGCCGACCGAACTGCTCGGGGGGGGGGGGGGGATCTTACGGCGCACTTACAGAGGGAGGGGGGAATAAGGGTTTTATGAAAATTTAATTCTTAAATAAAAATATCACGCTTGATTATTGAAGTTTCGAAATTGTTTATAGGAAACTATATTTTTTATATTTCAAAAAAAATATTATATCAAAGATTATTTTTTAGGAAATTGTGGAATTTAATATTTCTTTACTATCGTTAACGATATCACTATTGCTTGGTGCTAGATATAGATATTGAATTCTAAGAGTGTATTTCAAAAAATAATTTGCAATATATTTTACTTTTAAATTTTTGATAGAAAAAATAACATTTAAAATATTTTTTGACATGGAAATAAAATCAAGTTAATGAAACAATAAATGACATGATTTTATTTCATAATAAATTGATCACAAAATGTTTGATTTCTATAACACTAAAATCGATGCCAATAGAAAAATCTCTTTTTGATGATACATCGGTCCTTCTCCCAAAGACCGATTGGCTATAACCTATATTACCCAAGATACGACCTCTAGTCTCTCCCTATATCTAGCCTCGACCTAGTCGCTGCACACAAGACGACGAATTTTCTCCTAAGTCGCACAAGGACCTAGTCGCCACAAGAAGACGAATTTTCAACAGAATTCTTCCTCGAATTCCGACGTTCTCCCCGAGCAATTTTTCTTCTTCCGATGCAAAACGATAAACAAAAGAGATTACAAGATAATAAAACGTAAAAGAAGCTCTCTAAGGATTTTTGAAGGTGAAGACGAAGACAGTGTAGACGTCGACGTTCTTGATACGTTTGTCCTTCGTGTTGAATGTGCGTTGTAGACCTTTTCCTTCAAAATCTCCTTTAGATCTTTGTATTTGCAAAAAGGATTTCTCTCTAGCTTTGGAGACGACCCTCTCTCAAAAGATTCGGAGTTCTGGCATGTACCTGTATGTGCACGCACGCTCGGTGTGCGCGCGTGCGAGGGTGTGCATATTTGCGCTCGTGCGCCTCTGATTGTTGACGATTGTTTTCGTGATTTTTGTGCTGTCTTGATTTTTAGGTATCAAATCACAATGTGCAAGTCCGCCCAATGCGATTGTTGTAACGCCCCAATCTCTCAAAGCAGGAATTTGGGTTATGGGAGATACCACCCAGCGGTAGGGTTACCGCACGGCTGTAGCGCCGTGTGTTTAGCGGCAGGTCTCTCGGGAAAATACCGCCCAGCGGTAGCTGTAGCGATACTGCTGGCGGTAGCTTAGGAAATTTAATCGGCAAAGGTCTCGGGTTACTACCGCGCGGCAGCAGCAACTGTCGCGCGACGTTAACGGTAGCGGTCGTGTCGTAACCGACTCTAGTTACCGCGTGGCGGTAGCATCCTATCGCGCGGTGATAGCTTTTCTGTAACGGCGTGGCCACGTGTCGGTCTGTGATTGGAGGGCCTGGGCGGTGGCACACGAACCGAGGCATTGAATTGCGATTCCACGCGTCGGTAGCTAGTTACCGCGCGACGGTAGCTCAGTTTATAGTGTTGGAAGAGCTGTTTTCTCTTCATTTCTTTTGGAGTTTTAGGGTTGTGTGGCTGGAGAAGGAAGAGCTTCGTCAGAGCGTGGATTCGCGAGACAAGTTCGGATTTACGGAGGCAAAGCTGAAGCGGTCGTTTCATCTGGCTAAAATCTCTCCTATGGCGCCAAAACGGACTATTAGGGTAACGATCCTCTTCCTTGGACATGTAAAGTCCTTCTTTTTGGCATTTGAGGGTAGACGCTCCACGAACGCGTAGAAGTGGTTCTCCCGACGGGTAGATCTGTGTATCTCAGTAGTGTTGCATTTAGATCCGGAATCGAAGTATGGAATAGACAGGCTGTGTGAAGCCCATCCGGATAGGTTGGTCTGGATTGATGATGTTTGTATGCTTTGTATGCCGGAGAAGACTTTGTGGTAATCAGGTAGATTTCAGAGTCGCGGGGTGTGCAAATGGATGCGTAGATAGTACTGGAGGTAGACTCCATGAAAACACCCCAAAAAGTGGGAAGAATCGATAGTCCATCCCCTACCGCCTGGCGGTAGTCCTACCGCCGACGATTGCTCCCAGTGAGCGTTATATTGTTTGTGAGACCTGTCTCTTGGAGACCTGATGGTAGTTTGTTGAGGCCTGTCTCTTGGAGACCTGGTGGCCGTTTGCTGAGGCCCGTCTCTTGAATACTTGGGGGACAGCATGTGAGAGCTAAGAGCTTGTGTGACCTAGCTTAGTTGGCCGTGAGAGCCAGTCTTGGAACATAACAAAGTTATGTATGATTGTGAAAGAGAAAGGGGAGGCTGACCCGCATCGTGAATTGTTGCACCCGGTGATTTGAGCAACGAGAAAGAGCTGAACTGTACCCAACCCTAAGTCATTCGACTTGTAGTGAGTCAATGAGTGTATCTGGGGGATCACCGTGACTTAGTCGTAGCCATAGAGGCGAGTCTTTGACTTCGGCCCAGAAAGACTAGAAAATGCTCAAGTTATGCTATCCATCGCTGAGAACGGAGGTGGGACCCTGGGAATTCCGGTACACCGATAATGTGCCATGAGTGCACGAGGCGTGTGGTCGACAGTGCCAACGTCTGTGGTGAATGGTGCTTAAGTTGCACGTTCTGGATACCAATATTTGATTATACTAATGCCTGCAGGGAAGGAGCACCGCCACCCCGGATGAGGGGTGAGGTTGTTATAAATTGGTCAGCTAATACTGATCGTTACTATTGTTTGTCACTGTTGCGGTGGATTATTTCATGCAGGTGCAGCCAAGCCAAGCTGGAAATAACGGGCTAAAGCACAGGATTGCTAAGCTGACCCTTGAAGGTCAAATCGAATTACCTGTTTACTTTATCATTCATGTGTGGCCGGCCTGCGTGCCGATGCATGCAAGACAATTTTATTTAAGATGAACAATGTAAGGCCTTAAGGTCAAGACTATTTGTGTATTTGGTTTATCTTTCCTACTTTTATGTTAGTGGACATTCAATTGATTGGGTTCCTGTTAACCTTTAAATTACTTCCGCTAGAATGCACTCTGTGTTAGGACGCGTACTTATGGATTATGGTTTCAATTAATAATTCCTTTGACTGTTCGTAGTATATGACGTCGGTCCCCGACCGGACCTTCATTTATATGCTACGTGACAGATGGAGGTGTTACAATTGCGCTCTACTCTTACTATCGAACAAATTACTGTTTGGAGAAAGAAATATGGAATACATGCCGATCTTGAAGTGAGAGTTCCATATATTGAAGAGAGGGTTCAGAATCCACCTAAGGGTTAGTTGACGGTGTGCGAGATGATACTACGGTCTGGATTCTGATTTCTGTCGTGCGAGGAGATGGTTGACATTTTGAAGTTTTGCGGCATTTCACTGTCACAATTTACTACTCTTGGGATGACACACATCATGAGGCTGATTGCGTTTTTCAGAGAGCATGACTCGAAATTCTCCTTGGAGTTGTTCAAAGATTGGTGCGAGGTTTCTGTTGACAGCAATGACCGTTGAGATGTACAACAACAAGAGTTGATTTGATTTTGAGAGTCAGACAGATTGCCGCCATGTAAACACCTTGTTTGACTATGTTCGAAATTATCGGGGTTTGTCGGAGCCTTGGAAATCTTTACCCGATCGTTGTCGTCGTCAGAAGGGTCGAGAGGGGGACTTTTCTCCCGTGTTAAGATTCTCAGAGCCTCGGGAGCTCGCGAATCGTTTGTTCAACATTTCTTTATTTGTTGAGGAGAAACGACTGCGGCTATGTGGGCTTTCAGCTGATTCTGAGCCCGTTGTGGATGTGTGATTGGCTCGTGATCAGAAGAGAAAGATCGTTTTGAAGGGTACTAGTGATGCCGATGTGGAGCCTCGACCTTTGTGGAGGCAGAGAGATTGTCAGACAGAGGAGGTTCCTCGAGATGAGGATACACCAGTTGATCCTGAGGTTGAGGTGTTGGACTCTTCTGCACCCCCCCACCCGCCGGGTGTCCTCTTTTTTGAAGGTGATGAGCGATGCAGTAAGTGAGCACATCTATTTCTAGTTTTTAGTTTGATTATTTAATGCAATTATGACATTCTACTTTTTGATTGCAGATTGAAGTTTAGTCTCATATATTGTTCATATGGAATGACCATTAAGTGAGTTTGAAAGATGGATATATTTTCAGAAAAAGTTCGGGTGACAGAGAGTTCACTTACTGACTTGAAGGAGGAGCATGATCAAAAATATATCTCGATTTCGACAGATAAGTTTGAAACTAAAGGCAGAGTTGGAATATTCCCCATCAGAATTCTGAAACAACGGCGGATTCTCCGTGCATCGCAACAACTCCAACTTGTTTAGTTGGTCTAGCACCGCCGGTAGCAACACGGCCGGCGCCGCCTCAATTTTTTTTAAGAAACACCGGGAGCGAACTCACAGGCAGGGGAAGGGCAAGTTTGCAATTTCCAAATTGTAACCGACGCAGGGGACAGTAGCTACACAACATTTGAGTTTATACTAGTATAGATAATCATTCACTAATTATAGACAAAATCTTAATTAAATAAATAAATAAATATCTATATTCTATATTATATTAAAAAGTGAAAAATATCCCTTTAAACATTTTTTTTAATTTTACCATTCTTTATCAAAAAAATTTCAGTTTTTAATATGTATGTTTTTTTATTTTAGAAAATGTGCCATTATGAGCGACAAACCTCCCACCGCTCACAAACCTCCCTGCACATCACAAAAATGAGCGACGTGCAAAATATAACACTCTGAGATTTGTGAGCAGCGCAAGTCACGCCGGCACGGGAGGCTCTGATGCATGATGTTTACTCGTATTTATATAGAAGAGAAGGGTTCGCTTGGCTCCACGTTAACCCTCCATTGCGTTGATATCAGAATGAAAATTTTTTTTGACAGTTTGTTTGGGCGTTGCGGTAGCATCGGATCGAGGAGCAAATTTTCATTCTCAACGGAGCTTTGTGACAGCTCCTAAGAGCTCCTTTTCAATGGAGCTTTCCAACGCCCGCACGGAGCTTTGCCGAAGCGGTGATCCAGCGGAGGTGTGCTCCGACGATGGACGGGAGAGAACTGCGCTTCCATTTCTCTCTTTCAACAGCTCCGTGGTGTGCTCCGGTGATGGACGCAAGGGGAGGGAGACGCCTTGAAGCTCTGCCACCGTTGGTTGCCGACGAGGGAGGGAGATAGCAGAGCCAGCGAGGAACGGTGGAGCCTTGCTCCGGCGAGGAACGGTGGAGCCTTGCTCCGGCGAGTAACAGTGGAGCCTTGCCAGGCATCTCCTCCTCCGACATGGACACCCGACCCCCTCCTCCTCCGGTGACCTAAGTGCTATGTTATGATTTTATTATTATGATAATAATAATATTAAATTAATGAGATTAGAATTCATTTTATTATTATCTGATAAGTTTTAATATTATTAATATGATTATTATTATTAAGTTTAATTTATAATACATATTAATTATAATTTTTTAATTAATGTAATTGTATTTTTTTTATAGTTAAATATTTAAATGTAACCGAATTTTCACCGCTGTTTTACCAAAATGTTTCTTCATTCTGAACAGCTCTTTCACCGTTGTTTTACCAAACTGTTTTTCCATTCTGAACATCACCATTCTCGCAGCTCCTTTTGCCACCACCATTGCCGAAACAAACTGACCCTAAGACATTGCCATAGCCGGCGTTCTCCACATCCTCCTCGCGACGCAGTCATTTGATCCGCTAATTGATGATGAACATCAAACAGCAAACTCTCTCCCATCGCCACGCAGTTGTTTGATCTGCTGCACATTACGAACAGCAAGCAGCAAACCATTCCCACCGCGCCTCCCTTCGTAACTCCGTCACCTTCGTCTTTAAAGCCGTCTCTCTCGTGCTAATTCCATTGTTATTTCTGTAATTAATATTATTTTTTTTCTTCAGCACTCTCTCTCTCGTACCCCCTTTCTCTCTCTTCCTCTGCACTCTCTCGGCGAAAACTTCGCCCCGCTCTCTTCAATCTACCCGTCGTCACTTCTCTCAATCTATCTTCCTCGTCTAGCCGCTTAACGTCTTCAAGAAAACCAAGAGAGCCTTCATCTGGTCGCCGGTGCACGGTAGGTAGCCATATCGGCCTTCTCCTTTCCGTCGGCGACCGTGGGCCCAGACTGGCTTTGACCCGCCGGTAACTGGCGTCTTTCACCTTCTGCAACCCTAGCTTCCGTCGCTGCTGCTTCTCTCCATCCTTAAACCACCACTGAGGTGAACTCCTCTTTCCCCGCGCTCAGCCTGGTAAATTTTGATTAAGTGAATTATTTCTTAATAATTTTTGGTTCCTTTATATGTTGATTACTGCAATTGCGATTTCTCAGGAGTAATTTTTTGTGAAGTAGATTAGATGCTGGTGGATGAATGAGTAATGGGAAAACGCAATAGAGAAGTGAGATTGCTGTTCTCCCTGAACTATTATATGTACCAGCTGCTACTGTAAACCATTGTAGAGCCCCCTCTCGACTGATACGTGATGATCAAAGTGTGCAGTTGTGAGGATCAAAGAGCAAGCCACGCTAAGAAACAATTGATGCACAATTTTGTACGTGAAAATCTCAAAACTTGGGTGAAAAACCACTAGCCGATCAGACGCCAATTAACTTAGAGAAGTCACTGAGAGTAGAATATCACACATGTCCTTCTATATACTTTTCTCACTCGATCCTAATAGAGATCACCACTAGTGCATGAATCATTAGAAATAAACAAAGATAAAAAACAAGGTTAACTATGAAGGTGGGACAAATCGATGCAGTACTCTCCAATGCTGATTAAAATGCATCGACCTCTTTGTGTCCGTCTTCCTCCTCCTTCCATGAAGTAATTGTTGACCGCCCTATGTTGACGCATGCTTTGTCAAGAGTTCGGAGCAAATACGTCTCGTGCATTTCTCCAAATTGAGTTGAAGATGCCTCCTGTTGTGCTGAATGCTCTTTATTCATAGATACAAGTTACTGCTACTTTGAGCCGAATTTAACCAATGCCATGCCATGAGCAAATGTGAAAATCACACATTTTGCACCCTTAGACTTGTTGCCACCACGTCACATGTGTTGCTTCATTCTGAACTGCTCCAGCGCAACTAACATAGTTTATTCCACAATGTCCTTGCTAATAGTCAAACAATACCACCTCAATCCATAAACGTCTCTGGTTCTGCCAAAATCCCGGTCTCCGCTGAGGCGACCTTGGCACCACTGCTATCACGACAAATATCATTGCCTAACACCTCTCCCACGTGTCATCCATGGTTTGCCCATAGTATTCCCCACCAACCCCACACTCATGCACACATGCACCAATTTCAGCCTTGCACCACGACCACCTAGCTACACCCACACAACTGGCTACCCCTTCGCATTGCAGGCTTGCAGCTACTCCTAATCACACAACTTGCAACTTCACGTGCTTCCCCACATGTTGGCGGCACTTAAATTGAGCACTGCTGCTCATGTTAGCTACGTTATTCGTACACCCAATAGTCTTGCCTAGCCCATGGACACCGCTGTTCTGGCCACGCGGTTCCATTGATGAACACCTTGGCTTTTCCGCCACTAACTAGTCAACTTCACTCATTTGTTGTTGTTACAGTACGTTGCATTGAATAGGAGAGGAAGAGTTGATGTTTTGTATCTATAACAGTTATTTGCTTCACTAACTCTAGTGTTGGTGGCTCTACTCGACTGCATGTCGAGCAATGTCTATGCCTAAACACTGAGCCCGGGCGCTCTCCATGGCTTTCTACTACTACTGTACGAGTAGTTTATAGGTTAGGGTTTGGTTTTTAATATATATATATATATATGTGTGTGTGTGTGTGTGTGTAATAATGATAATAATATATGATCAAAGGTTCCGAGCCGTCCAAATTTCAAAATGATGGATGCGACTCAAATGTGTCCAAATCACATCCAAACAATTGCTTATTTAATCAAACCGAGATAGCGCCTATCGAAGCTCATTATTATGGGTTTCTCCACTTAGGAAGGGAACCAAACCCAATAAAGCTCCCCTTACCAACTTGGTGGAGGAGCATGCAAAACGAACACCCTTTCTGCAAAGACATACAATTCACGTCTGCATCTGTTAGCCGACATTGTGAGAACCCCTCTTGCCCATCACATTCAATCCTGAGACCTACCATCTTACTTGCCTATAACCTTTATTCACCCGTAAGAAAATGCATTGCCTTTGCCACACCTTAGTGGCCCTATCACCTCCAACCATACCCTAGCACCACCAATGCTCATCTTCATACAATAAAGGTTTGATATCAAGCTACTCCAACATCTCAATATACTTTCGTGTTGCCCATTTTCAACACCCCAAAATCTCTGATGATGTAAAGTGACAAAAAATGTCTTGTTACCTAAAATGCGCTGAACCCCCCTGAGTCCACCATCTCTCTGAGTAAGGTTAATCGTTACTTTTTCACATGCAAAATAAACATCGCCCTCAAATGTTGTTATAATAAATGTTGTGGCCTTAAAACCAGAGTTAGCAGCTGGTAGTCAAAAACTTGCAAATGATCCCACCTGTCTTCTACATGCAGCTGGTGGTCAAAAGCTTCATTATGGCATACAATCTGCACTCACTTCATATCCAAGGAGAATAGGGAGAGAGCTAATGCCCATCACCTATCGCACCTAAGGTTGCAAATGATGGCTGGTAGGTACATGTCTGTTTGTGTTTAAAATGTCAGATATCAAATTGTGAAGATATTTGAAGACATTTTAAAATATCACATTTCATATGTATATATATATATATATATATATATATATATATATATATATATATATATATATATATATATATATATATATATATATGCACGTATAGACACACACACATATATACACATATACATATATATGTATAATTTTTTGTTTCTAAATGTACTAATATATTAAATGTCAAAGTCTTCCTAAGTATTAATTGAATAACTACCAAATCAAAACATTCATTAATAATAATTATCAAAATTATGCATCCATAACAGTAACAATGAGAAAAATGACTCATAAAGATTCTTAAGGTGCACCTTATTTTTTAATCCAATTTATTTAAATTTTAGCATTCTTAATCGATCTTGTAATCATCAAATCAACATTTACTTCGTGATATATCGATAAATATCGACGATATACCGGGAAGTATCCTAATATATTGATAGGTATGATACACAATGAAGCTTTCATTATACTTACCAATGTGATATCATTCCTCCATCTAAAACAACATATCGGTTGACATGTTTGGCGTGTCAAGTGACATCTACAACACTGTCCCCACCCAATGAAAAATTTAAAATACCTAATCAATTCACCGCGTTAGGATCATAAAGTATATATACAACGAGCAAACACAAATCATACAAAAAATAAACATACAAATTTTTACGCAGTGAAAGCGATTGAATGATCAGAGTTGACTCATCAAGACTTCATTTAAAATTGAAAAGTACATCTGCCATTTTAGAAATTGTTCTCACTTGATGTGGATTTGATAGTCACTACCACACAAGAACTTTAACTAAACATAGAGAAACACAAGGTTATCAATGACGCGCAGATGAATCGATGCAAGTCTCTCCAAACCTCCTCAAAACACATTTATATCTTTGTGGTTATCTTCCCTTTTTGTCCATGAAAACCTCATCCATTGCCTCAAGTGAACACACGACATGTACGACCTACTCTGATAAGTCAACAACACCGTCAAGGGTTGCCCGCATCCCAGACGAAAATGCATCACACCCTCTTTCAAATAGAGGCGAATATACCTCCTCTCACGTTGAATGCTCATTATGCGACTCACTGTCCCGCCGAGCCAATCCCGATGGTTGCCCGATAGGGGTGTAAGTTTTGGTTGGATCAGTTTGGAATTAACGTCTCATATTGCTTTGAAAATATATGATTGAATATTTTTATTGTGAAACAAAGTACACAACAACACTCAAGACTTTATTCCACTATAGTGGGGTTGGCTATATGGATCCTTTGTCTCCATTGTGCCTTATCTTTAGTCATAATCTCACTAATGCTTAAGTACATCATGTCTTTCCTTATAGTTTCATTCCAAGTTTTTATTGGTCTACCCCTCACTCGTTTAACATGCCTAGTGACTAGATTCTCACAACGCCTAACAGGTGCCTTTAATGGTCTCCTTTGTAGTTTGTACGTGCCCAAACCATCTTAGTCGAGCTTCTCACATCTACTCCTATCTTATCCATGATATATTCATTCCTAATTTTATCCAGTCTCGTGTACTCACACATCCACCTAAACATTCTCTTCTCCACAACTCCCATTTTTTGCTCATGTACACAATTCACTACCCAACACTCAGAAGTCAGAAGCATAGAGCATCGCTGGTCTAATTGCAGTACAATAAAACATGCCTTTAAGTTTTAATGGTACTTTATGATCACATAAGATTCTTGGCACGCCTCTCCACTTCAACCAACCCGCTTGGAGGCAAAGTAAAAACCTAAAAAAATAAACTCAATACATTGTTTACTTATTCTCAGTGCATAAAAATATATAAATTTAAAAAGAAAGTTAGATCCAAATAATATTGAAACCTTTCAAATGATTTAATTTGTATGTTTTAGTTAATAAAAACAGCTGGTAATATTTTTACTGGAATTAGTAGCCGGTGTAATTCGATTTTTTTTATCAGGAAAACTGAAACCTAACCTAAAGAATTTTTAAGGTACTTTCTGATGTAGGGGTAGGCTAGTGGTGCTCAGGAGCTAAGACTCTACGTGTAGGTGCAGGGAATATGCTAATGCAACACATAAATGCAATGCGACAGTCGGACGACGACTACAATTAATTTAAGCAATGAAAGATTAATAGCACCACGCAGTTAATCAAAATAAAAAAAAACAAACAATTAATTTTATCAATTTGGCAACAACTTCCTCCGTTCGGAGGGCCTAAGCAAGCGCACGGCGAATAAATCCACAAACAGTTAATATCATAAAAGGAAATAACTACCACACAACCGTAATCGCAGCACAATATAGATAAACAAACAAATGAAAATGTCAAGTCACAAAACACAATACCATAAATGCTCACAATGTAGTGAGCTGATCCGAGGTGATGGAGGATTTGAAGGGCCGGATGCAAAACGAGCGATCGGAGGTGGAACCAGAGGCGAGGCGGCGATGACGGTGGCTGCCTTCGACGAAACGTGGCGGTAACGGATGGTAAAACGGCGGATCAGGCCACAAATGAGTAGATCCGGACCGGGGGTGAGTAGATCCGCAATTTGGGAGCGGATCCGGGCAAAAATGGAAGGTTTGTGCGGTGGAAATAACGGATCGGAGGGTGGTAACACTGAATCAAGATAGATCTAAGGTTTTCAGAGCGATGGGAAGTGGATCCACGAAGGGGAAGGGAGAGGAGTGGCCGGCTAGGGTGGAGACTCCTCTAAGGTGGCTGGTTTTGGTGAAAGGAGGTGGCGGTGGGGGCTGGTTATGAGGGATGCTGGCCGGCTGTGGGTACATGGAGAAAGGGGAGGGGCTGCGGAAGCAGGCGGCTGCGGGCACTGTTCAGAAACTATATAAATGAACAGTGAAAGGCATTTTTGAACAGTAAAATTAGAAAAACCTGCTGCTATTTTGAGGGCTGCTGGACAGTAGTGCGGCTGATTTTTGGGGGGCTTCCGATGGCTGAAACTGGAGGGCGAGGGGTGGAAAACGATGGTGGGGGTAGAGTGTACCTTGGGGAGGAGTTTGGCGGCCTAGGAGTCGTCACCTAGGGTTCCACGGCGTCGGCACCGGGGAGGGATCGCTGGAATCCGGGAATGCCTTCTTCTCCAAATTCAACAATGCCTTAGATCAACCCTCATACCTCCTATTTATAAGAAAAGACAAATTAGGGTTTCCCCATCAACGACTATGATTGGCCGGTGGGTTCGCCCTTAAAATACATCAAAAGTAAACTCAAAAAAATAAATTAATATAGGTTTTTGACTCGCGGCGATGTCCCGGACGCAACTGCGGAGTCCGATCGGCGATCCGATCAAGTCTTCCTGCGTGAATACATGTACGTGGGTCCCGCCTTGCGGCGAGCCCCTCCAAGTGCATCCGATGGTTCCCCATCAACTCCCCCCGACTGAAAAGCCTTCATCTCCGATGAATGGAGATGATCGTACTGAGGTCAAAGTCCGGGGGCAAGCCGATCGAGCTCTGCCGGTAGCAACCAAGTGTCGTCAGTGTCAGGGCGGCCCCACCAATGTACCAAGTAGCGGCAACGCGGTCCGTCCGAGGTTTGAACAAACTGGTGGGCTCTGATCTCCGTGATGCTCTCATCTCTCGCCTCTCGAAAGGTGGATCCCGGTGCAATCGGTGGTGCCTGCGGTGGAATCAAAGGGGACGACTTCCCGGGTGGGTGGGTGGCAACAACGAGTGAACTAGGAGGGCCATCAGATGGTGGTGATGTGTGAGGGTGGTAGGGTGGCGACAGCGGGGGCGGGGGTGGCTGGGCACCTCCACTGCTCGGGTCCACATACTCATGAGGTTCATAGTATGGAGTCAGGTTCTCAACATTAAACACAGGGTGAATTCCCATGCTGGCCGGGATGTCAAGTCAGTAGGCGTGGGTCCCAATACGACTAATAATGGAATATGGACCCATTCGCCTCGCGCTCAACTTCTTGGCAGGCCCCGAAGGGAGCCTATCGGTGCAGACTCACACCATTACCTTCTCGCCTATGTTAAATATTTGCTCTCGCCTTCGCTTATCTGCATGGGCTTTGTAATTTTCATTGCTTAATATTATTTGTCGGCAGACCGACTCATGCAAATCATGCAAGTGCTGTGCAAATGATTCCGCAGACTCACTAGGGCGGGACTCTAAAGGGCTCGACACAAGGTCTATGGGCTTCCTCGGGTCATATCCTGACACTACATGAAATAGACTCAACCCGGTGGACCTATTGACTGAGCTATTGTAGGCAAACTCTGCTATCGGCAAATCTAAGTCCCAACTGCCTACATGCTCTCCTACCAGACACCGCAACAGATTTCCTAAACTCTGATTCACTATCTCAGTCTGTCCGTCCGTCTGTGGGTGATATGCCGAGGAAAACCTAAGGATAGTGCCAGTCTTGCACTCTTGTGCCAAAGGGTTTTCCAGAAGTAGCTCATGAACCTCACATCGCGGTCCGACACAATCGACTTCGGCAGGCCATGCAATCGAAAGACGTCCCGCATGAATATGGATGCAACGTGAGTCGCATCTGCCGTCTTGCGGCAGACAATGAAGTGTGCCATCTTCGAGAACCGATCAACCACCACGAAGATGGAGTCATGTTTCCGTAGGGTGCGGGGAAGTCTGAGAACAAAGTCCATGCTAATGTCCTCCCAAAGGCGGTGGGGTACGGGTAAAAGCGTATAAAGACCGGTGTTCTGCTTGTTGCCCTTTGCTGTCTGACAGATACGACAGTGACACACAACTCGGGCTACATCCTTCTTGAGGCTGAGCCAGTAGAGACGGTCCTCGACAATGGCGATGGATTTATCTCGCCCGAAGTGGCCCGCGACTCCGCCCGCGTGCAGCTCATAAATCAGATAATCTCAGTAAGATGTTTGGGGAATGCATATGCGGGGACCCCGGTACAAGTATTCCTCATAGATTTGATATCCCTCAATAGGGTCGGGTGGGTCTCGGGATAGGGCGATGTAAATTCCGCCAAAATCTGGACACGTCGGATAGTCGAGCATCAACCTATCAAGTCCCTCGACACTCGCAGTCATGGTCTGCAACAGGGATACGCGACGACTCAACGCATCAGCCAGCTTGTTCTCAACACCAGCGCGGTGCTTGAGAACATAATGGAAATCCTGCAGATATTCGACCCACTTCGCATGCCAGTGGCCCAGCTTGCGTTGCGAGTCCAGGTAACGTAGGGCCTGGTAGTCGGAGTACAACACGAACTCCCGGGGAAGGAGGTAGTGCCTCCAGTAGCGTAGAGACTGGACTATCGCATAAAACTCTCGATCGTAATTCGAGTACTTTTGCTTAGCCTCATTCAGCTTCTCACTAAAGTAAGACACTGGGTGTCCCTCTTGACTCAATATGCCACCTATACCGACACCTGACGTGTCGCAGGCGACCTCAGAAGCGCGGCTAAAATCCGGCAGTCGTAGGACTGAAGCTGTCGTCAACCTCTTCTTAATCTCCTCGAAGGCTCTAGTGGCTGCGGGGGTCCACTGAAACTCTCCCTCCTTGAGACAGCTCGTGAAGGGGGCCATGATCGTGCTGAACCCCTGGACAAACTTCCTATAGAAGGTGGCAAGTCCGTGAAAACTACGAGCCTCGTGGATATTCTTAGGTACAAGCCAATCTCTAATAGATTTGACCTTCTCAGGGTCCACAGAGACTCCAGCATAGGATATAATAAAGCCCAGAAAGTGGACAGACTCGAAGAGGAATGCGCACATTTTCAGGTTCACATACAGTTTCTCTTGGCGAAGGGTGACAAAGAGAAGTCTCAGATGATCGAGATGAGCAGCCTGAGTCTGGCTATAGACTAGTATATCATCAAAGTATACTACCGGAAACTTGCCCATGTAGGGCCGCAACACCTGCGTCACAACTCGCATAAACGTGCTAGGGGCATGGGACAACTCAAATGGCATAACTAGCCACTCATACAGACCGTCCTTGGTCTTGAATGCGGTCTTCCATTCGTCTCCCTCACGAACTCGTATCTGATGGTACCCACTACGAAGGTCGATCTTGGAGAAGATCTGGGCGCCGGACATCGTATCCAGTAGGCCATCTAGTCGTGGGATCGGGAAACGGTACTTGACCATGATTTTATTAATGGCGCGGCTATCGATGCACATACGCCAACTACCGTCCTTCTTAGGGGTAAGAAGGGCGGGAACCGCACAAGGGCTCATACTCTCACGAATGAACTGCTTTCGGAGAAGCTCGTCAACCTGCCGTTTGAGCTCAGCGTGCTCATCCAGATGCATACGGTAATGGGGCAGGTTCGGGAGGGAGGCTCCCGGGACTAAATCAATGGCATGCTGAATGTCCCGTGGGGGAGGCAGCTCATCGGGGAGCTCGTCTGGCATGATGTCCGCAAACTCGCCTAAAAGGGGACGCACCGCGGGTGGGTGGTCAACCGGGGTGTCCTCAGTAACCTGGGTAGCGACGACTACATAAATGACGTCTGACTCGGCACTATCTCGTAGGAACTCACCTCGCCTCAAAATATGTAGTGGCCGCGAGGCGCTCGTGCTCACAGATGGCTCTACCACACCCTTAGATCGATCTCGGGGCTGGGTGGGCGTCAACGTAATTTTCCGCCCCTTATCGTAAAATACACACGTATTCGAGCGACCGAAGCACGTGACGTCACGATCGAATAGCCAGGGGCGGCCAAACAACACATGGGCGACATCCATGGGAATGACATCGCAACAGACCTTGTCCTGAAAGGACGCAATGGTGATCGGGACTAAGCAATGCTGGGTGACCTGAATCGCCGTCTTGTCGACCCAGACGACACGGTATGGGTGGGGGTGAGGCTCGACCTTCACCTGCATACGGTCAAGCCCCTTCTGGGCTACGATGTTCACGCAACTCCCACTATCAATAGCTAGCTTGCAGGGACCGCCTGCACTAGGAAAGTACGTGTAGAAGATGGTAGTGCGCCGTCAATCCTCATCCACACGTGGGGTGTGCAGGAGGCGTCTAATCACTCCCACCTCTAACGATCTCTCGGCGTCACTCTCCCAACCTTCCTCAACTTCGGCCTTAACTTCCTATGGAGCCTCCTCTCCGTTCTCTAAACCTTACTCCTCCTTAACTAGCATGTTCTGCATGGGGCACTGCGCCGCCACGTGGCCTCTGCCAGAACATCTAAAACATACAATGCCCCCAGATCGCTAGCCATCAGTGGCTATGGCTTTACCCTTCGCATTCGCGAGGATACGTGAGGGTGCAGCCGTGGTGGTCTGGGGCGGAGCGGGTTTCCTAAGAGTCGAGGAGTCAGTCCGCGAAGTGAACTGCCTCGAACTAGACGATCGGAGGTACTGCTCGTACTCGAGGGAGAGCTGGAATATCTGATCAACAGTTTCCAAGCGGTGGGGAATCAGCTCTCTCCGAATATCGGAACGAAGGCCCGCCTCGAAGCGGGAGGCAGTGGTAATAAGCTCCTCTGAAATATCACTCCTAACGATCAGCTCATGAAAGCGAGCCATGTACTCGGCGACGGTAAGTGTCCCCTGCCGTAGATTCTGTAGCTGCTCAAATAGCTGATCTCGGTAAGACGCGGGGAGGTACTTCTCTTTCATTCTCTCCTTCATCTCATCCCATCTGGCGATGAGGTAGTAACCATCCCGCTCTAAAGCTCTCTCAACACTGATCCAAAATACCTTAGCTTGCCCGATCAACTTCATCTTCGCAAAACAGACACAACGCTCGTCACTCATGTCGTACCACTCGAAGTAGTGGTCCATGTCCAAGAGCCAGTCGTTGATGGCTTTCGGATCTAGACGACCATCAAACGAAGGGGCGTCGAGTCGGATACGACGAGTGATGTCCAAGTAGTGGCCACCTCTCCGTGGATCAGGGTAGTCCTCAGGGTAATCATCCTGAGCATAATCGTGTCGAGCGGGTGGAGAACCACGCTCTCTCCGACCTGGAGGATAATACTCATCACGACGGTGGTCTCGGTGACCGAGTGGGTCACTCGATCCCTGGGGTCAGGTTGAGGCCTACGCGGCACACGGTACTCATCACGCGGAGGTCGGGGCCTCTCACGCACCATATCAAGATGTCGCCTGGCCGACGGGGCTGGTGGGGCTCGGTGGTGAGGCTCACGACGACAGCGGTCTGTCGGAGGCTGACCATCTCTTGGGCGCTGGTCATAACGTGGAGGAACGTCAGGATCGTCCTCAAATGAATCGTCATGCTGTGTCGGTGTGTCTCTGGCATCCTCTAAGTGGCCTAAACGAAGGTTCACCTCGGCAAGATCATGACGAACATCGTCGAACTGGGCTCCTATGGTGTCAAGGCAACCTAGGACAAGACGTTGGAACTCAGCAAAAGCGGCGTTCGAGTTCGAGCTCGTCGCTCGGTCCTCGGTGTTCTGTGGCTCTACCATGATTTCTCTAAATGTCCCACCACTACAGAGCATGCAAGTGGCCTAACCTTGCGCTTTGATACCAAAATGATGTAGGGGTAGGTTAGTGGTGCTCGAGAGCTAAGACTCTACGTGTAGGTGCGTGGAATATGCTAATGCAACACTTAAATGCAATGCGACAGTCGGACGACGACTACAATTAATTTAAGTAATGAAAGATTAATAGCACCACGCAGTTAATCAAAATAAAGAAACAAACAATTAATTTTATCAATTTAGCAACGACTTCCTCCGCTCGGAGGGCCTAAGCAAGCGCACGGCGAATAAATCCACAAACAATTAATAGCATAAAAAGAAATAACTACCACACAACCGTAATTGCAACACGATATAGATAAACAACCAAATGAAAATGTCAAGTCACAGAACACAATACCATAAATGCTCACAATGTAGTGGGCTGATCCGAGGCGATGGAGGATTTGAAGGGCCGGATGCAAAACGAGCGATCGGAGGTGGAACCAGAGGCGAGGCGGTGATGACGGTGGCTACCTTCGGCGAAACGTGGTGGTAACGGATGGTAAAACAGCGGATCCGACCACAAATGAGTTGATCCGGACCGGGGGTGAGTAGATCCGCAATTTGGGAGCGGATCCGGGCAAAAATGGAAGGTTTGTGCGGTGAAAATAACGGATCAGAGGGTGGTAGCACTAGATCAAGATAGATCTAGGGTTTTCGGAGCGATGAGAAGTGGATCCACGAAGGGGAAGGGAGAGGAGTGGCCGGCTAGGGTGGAGACTCCTCTAGGGTGGCTGGTTTTGGTGAAAGGAGGTGGCGGTGGGGGCTGGTTATGAGGGCTGCTGGCCGGCTGTGGGTATAGGGAGAAATGGGAGGGGCTGCGGAAGCAGGAGGCTGCGGGCACTGTTCAGAAACTATATAAATGAACAGTGAAAGACATTTTTGAACAGTAAAACTAGAAAAACCTGCTGCTATTTTGAGGGCTGCTGGACAACAGTGCGGCTGATTTTTGGGGGTCTTCCGGTGGCTGAAACTGGAGGGCGAGGGGTGGAAAACGATGGTGGGGGTAGGGTGTACCTTGGGGAATAGTTTGACGGCCTATGAGTCGTCACCTAGGGTTCCCCGGCGTCGGCACCGGAGAGGGATCGCTGGAATCCGGGAATGCTTCTTCCCCAAATTCAACAATGCCTTAGATCAGCCCTCATATCTCCTATTTATAAGAAAATACACATTAGGGTTTCCCCATCAACGACTATGATTGGCCGGTAGGCTCGCCCTTATAATACATCAAAAGTAAACTCAAAAAAATAAACTAATATAGGTTTTTGACTCGCGGCGACGTCCCAGACGCAACTGCGGAGTCCGATCGGCGATCCGATCAAGTTTTCCTACGCGAATACATGTACGTGGGTCCCGCCTTGCGGAGAGCCCCTCCAAGTGCATCTGATGGTTCCCGATCACTTTATTTATTTTATTTTATTTTTCCCATGTATATATTATGGCCCATTGAACCCATTCATCTATTAGGATCCTGTAGCCTCATATCTTGTATTCTCCATCTACTCCTATTTACCTCTATATAAGGAGTATATTGTACACGCTTTTCGAATAATAAGAAGTGCATTTCATTTGTAACATGGTATCAGAGTACCGTGTCCGCGACCTGTGACCGCACTGGGACCCGCGTGCTTGCTTGCCCAAGATCTCGCACGATCTCTTCTTGTTGACCTCTCACAGCCTCTTCTTGCTTACAACTTCCCGATGTTCGCCCATCCGCGTATCTGTTCGCGCACATTTCTGTCCGCACATGGTTTTGACCGCTTCCTGGTGTTCACCCAACTGTGTATCTATTTGCGCACGCCTCTGTCCGTGCGCGGTTCTGCTTATTTCTCAGTGTTCACGTTGTCCTTTGTCCGCGTCTAGCTCTACTCGCGCTCCCTGGGTGTTCGCCGTTTTTTGCTGTATGACCGCCCGAGTTTGCCTCTTTGATGTTTGCCCGACCCCTTGCTATCCTCTTTTAGTGCCCGACAATCTCTGTGCCTGCCACCCCTCCTCGATTGTTGTTCGCCCAGACCTCTGCCTCTGATTCGAGCGTCCACTCTTCCTGTGACCGCACCTCCTCATGTTGCCGGTCTATAATCCCTTGGGACAATGGGAACAAATGTTGCTGCCACTTCCTCAACTCTTCTTGCTCTGGTTCCGGCTCTTGTACCTGATGCTCGAGATGAACTGCAAAATACTACTATCTTGCTTGTCACAAAAAAGAATTTTGTGGAGTGGGTACACTCGGTGCGTCGTGTTCTTCAGATCGAAATTCTCCATCATCTTACCAGTGCCTCTCCTGCCGAGCCTATCGAGCAATGACTTCGAGATGATGACTGAGTCCAATCTTGGATCTTGAACTCCATGTACAATGAACCCCATCAGATGGCTATGTATCATGATTCATGAGACTACCAAAGCTATGTGTGATGAGCTCCACTCTTTTTACTTTGGCACAGACAACATCCAACACTTATTTGATGTTTTCACAGCCTGTCAACATCTCGACCCAGACACATAGGGGGACTTCTAGTCCTATGTTTCCCTATCTAAAACTCTTGTTGAGACTTGGATTCAACATCAGTCCTCAACAATGGATTTATTCACTCAATGGGCTTAGAAGGAAGCTGTTGGTACTGCCTTCATATGATGGCTCGGATTCCTCATCTCCACAATGTCCGGGCACACATCCTCTCATCTCCTACTATCCCCCACACTGGCCGATGTTTGTTATATGCTGTTCAAGATGATGTCCTCACTTGCTCTTCCGCTGCCTTCTCCTCTAGTTCTCCTATATTGCGGTTATGACCACATGACTTCATCCTTTCCTGCTCGTGGCAGCCGCTTTGGTTCCCGGGGTGGTGGACGCGATGGTCGAAATCACTCTAAGGAACAGACCTCCCACTTCTGTACTTGTTGTGGTGGGGACGGCCTTACTGAGGCAACGTGCTTTAAGAAACATTGTTTTTCTCTGCCGCATGCATTCCATGCTATTGTTGGCTCTTTCACTTCCTGCTTCGACATTGACACCTTACAAGAGGATCTCCTACTTCTTCACAGGATCATCTCCGCCTTTCGACCTCTGTTACCTCCGTCTCTAATGAAGGTATCTTCTGCCTATGCCATAGTCCATCTTGGATTATGGATTCCAGTGCCACCAACCACATCAATCCATAGAGACTCGCTCAGCACTTGTACTCTACTTGTCAGAAGGTCATTATGGTGGCTAATGACGACACTACTCTTGTTACGGGTTGTGACAGTGTGTTGCTAACCCCTTCTCCATCGGTTTATTCTGTTCATGTTCTTGGCTCTCACTTCAATTTTCGTTTTGTTAGTGGCCTCACACAAGATCATGACTACTTAATCACCTTCTCCTCCCCTTCTTCTATTGTGCAAGATCGACAGACGCGGAATATCATTGGTAAACAACGGCTATCAAATGAGCTCTACATCTTGGATCTCCCCGCCTCCGCCCTCTCCTCCATCATCCTAAATCTCTCCGTGTCTTCACGATTTTCCTTGATCGATTGTCTGTGATCACGACCTGATATTCATGTGCGCTTTTTGACATGAGTTCAAATTACAAGGGATACAGTTTCAAATGAGTTCGACATACCATCCCCAGACAAATGGTCAGTCCGAGGTTCTGAATCACTATTTGGAGACATTGCGATGCTTTATTTCGGACCGACCACAAGATTGGAGCAAGTTGTTGGGATGGGGGGAGTTTTCATACAACACTTCCTTCCACCACTCCGCCAACATGACTCTGGTTCATGCCGTCTATGGCTGCCCGCCGTCCTATAACATTCTCCCAAAGAGTGTCACGTGGAGGCAATGCAAGAGACACTTATGGCACGAGATGAAACCATCTGGATTCTGATGACCCACTTCTATGCCGCTCAGTAAAAGATGCTCCATCAGGCCAACAAACGCCGTCGACATGTCCAGTTTCAGTTGGGCGATTCGGTTTTCGTCAAACTTCGATCCTATTGTCAGTCCTTGGTGGCCCATCGCATCCATCCATGATTGTTTGCCTACTTCTACGGTCTCTTTGAGGTGATCGCTCGCATTGGTGAAGCGATCAGGCGAGGTGATCGCTCGCATTGGAATGGTGGCCTAATGTCTCCGCCTTCCGACCCACGGTCGAGTCCACCCGGGTTTTCATGTCTCTTAGCTCAAAAGGGTGGTGGGCGACAACGTTGTCGAGGAGACTTTGCCCCAAATCTCGGCTCGGATGACTCCATTCTCTACTTGCCCGAGACTATCCTGGACCGCAAGATGGAGGAGGCGACCGATTGGGAGTAGGTGTTGGTGGCGTATCATGGCCTGAGGCACGTGAGGCGCAAAAATGGGGGGGTGGAAGGAAATTGAGCGAATTGAGCGCCCAATTCGCACAATTTCAGCGAATTGGGCGCCCAAGTACGTCTAGGAGGTGCCTTGGGTGCGCCTAAGATCATGTTTTTGCCCATATCAAAAAAAATTTTAAAAAAACCTTGAAAGGCCCGGGCGCGCCTTTGCCTGTAAGGCGCGCGCCTGGGCACGCCTGAGGCGCTCCTGGGGCACATCGCCCGCCTCAGCTGTGCTGAGGCGCGGCGGGCTGCGCCTGGTGCGCCGGGCCTAGGATCCAGGGGTCCTTTGCCCCTCGGTGCGCCTTGCGCCTTTGATAGCTTAGCCTCCGACGCGACTTGGCGGGACTGCAACGACTTTCATCATCTGTTTCTGCAGTTTTGTGTTGAGGGCAAGACAAATTTTTCAGACCGGGGTATTGTTATGGAGGGGGATGGAGGAGGTCTTGGAGGCACCGACACGACTTGGCGAGTCTATTCGTGGAGGAAACTGACCGGAGCATGAGGCTAGGGTTGTTATGTTTTAAATGTTTAAATTGTTATATTTACATGTTTGCAATTATGGGGGATATATATCCCAATCTTTTGTATTATGTTTTATCTTGGATTTGGTATTTTGAATTGAAAGGAGCCTAGGGCTAGCTAAGAGAGGTTTCTCTTAGTGGATTATTTGCATTTCCGCCCCCTCTACCGATAACCCTAGGGGTATTAGGGTGCTTGCGTAGATGTGTGATAAACAAACCGAGATGGGTGTGGCGGCGGTGTGCCTTCAAAATAATGACCACAAATATTTGAAGTGTAAACACATGTCAGGAAGAGACAGTCAGAAGTAATGTGTATAGTTTGAGCAAGGGTGCCTGATGGTTGCAAATGCTTGAGGGAGATTTGAGGAGCTTGCAGACTCTGAACAACGATGATCAATAGTTGGGGCACCGTCTTGTGAGCAATCACCAAAAGGAATGCCTCGAGAGAGGCCAATGAAACTTGTGATGCGGAGCTCGAAACCATTAAATTTTGTGACTGGAGAGTAGTCAACTGGATAAAGTTTTTTGGGCTCGTCAGTGACGTGGCTTGACAAGCAGAGGTTGTCGGCCACCTTTGTTTTTTGTGCCGATCGGGCCCCGAGCCCTATCAGGCCCCCGAGCTTGCGGGTTACAAGAGTTCAGAGAGCAATGCCAGACGTTGGTGTCATTTGAGTCATTGGCGCTGATGTTGTTGGTACTTTGCACATCATTCACAGTATTTCTCAGATTTCCTCTGGATCATCGACACACCTCCATGCCGGAGAGAAAATAATTAATTTGAAAGAGTCAAATTAATCAATTTGATTTGTCAAAAGAGTACGAGGCTCAAAAAGAAGGAAAATTGGTGTGGAGATAGGGCGTAAAGCTCGATAGCTGAGCAACTGGCTTGCAAGCATTTTTCAGAGAGCATAAACTAGCCCGAATTCAGTCTAATGATTTCTTTTCAAAATTTGATGGGTTAGATTTGTTTTTTCTGTTTCAGTTTTTGTCTGCACCCTCACCACTACCATCCATGAAAGAAAGGTTTAGATAGACTTCTAATTAGTTTGTCAATTATTTTGGAGTATGAATTTGAAATTTCAAATTGATATTTTTAATGCATCTTCTTTAAATGAGGGTAAGTATAACATTTTATAAGAATGAAAAATTTATTCTTATTTTGAATCAATGCCCTAATCGTTCATAGCCTTCTCCCCCTCTACAAGCCGTCAACCCGAAACTCCATGGGAAAATCGAGACTTTCCTCCCTCTTTCCCCTTTAGCCCTTCCACACATTGCCTAAGATTTGTTCGCTTATCAGGGACACAATTGTGATGGAGGGAATAATTGCAATTGCTATTGCAAGGTGACCAGCGAAGAGATCAAAGAGAATACAGTCACAACAACAGGGGTGCAAGGAACCATTCATCTAAGAGGAAACTATCTTCAATTGGCTAGTTAGGATATTTCTTCAATAGAACTGATTATTTGTTTTTTTTTGTGTGTTTGTTGAACTGTTTTACCTGAAACCCTTCTCCCTCATTATATGCCGACAAATTAAGATTCCTATAGCTCATCTTGATCATAACACTAATATCTGAAACCCCCTAAATCTTGCAATCAAGAGAGACTATAATTAGTCTGCTTGGATGACAGTTTCTTTGGGTCAGTGGATTATTTGAACTCATATCCCAAACCTTTGTTTGTGTAAACCCTACACATACATCCTTAGATTAACATGCCCATTTTCTGCCAGAAAGACTTGGACAACCTCCTTATTTGTGTAGTCTGGTTTAAATGTGCTGCGGTTTGACGACTCCGCGGATACATCCGGATTCGCGTTGTTCGATTTCATATATAGCTTTGTATTCTTCAGATGTTATTTCATGTAGTTTTGACCCCGAAACCAATGACCAATCATAGCCGTTGATTCCGGATGCCCTAATTTCAGATTCTTATAAATATGATGTTTAGGGCTGCTTTATTTTCTTCATTGCTGAATGTTTGGAGAGTTTCTTCCTTCATTCCGGTGATCTCCTCCGCGATGCCGATTTCGTGGAGCCCCCTCGGTGACGACTTCTTGGGCAAGTTTGTATCTTTTGAATTTTTCCCTCCACCCTTCCTTTTTTCCCTTGCTGCCCAGCCACCGCCAATTGCATTTTTCCTGTCCAGATCTTAGTCGGTCACTTATTCCCTCCCAGAACCAGCTGGCCCTCCCTTCCTCCTTGCTCCATCAGATCCAAGCCACTGCCAACTGCAATTTCCTGTCCAGTTCCAGCCAGCCTCCCACCTCCTCCCAGGTCCAATCCGCCTGCCCTTCCTCCATCTTCCACCCTTTCCAAAACAGGTCGCCGATCATTTCCTGCCTAGATCCGACTAACATCCCGCCCCCTCACCTGTTTCCTGCCTTGCCGCTCAACCCTCATTAGCCCACCGCCCCTCCCTAGCCGCCACCACCCCCACCGCGTGGAGCCACCTCTAAACAGCCACCCACATCAGATTTGTACAGATCTGGGCAAACCGGTCCTGATCCAACCTCTATCCTCCCCGATCCAGCCCTCCCAACCCAGACCAACCTTCCCCTTACCTGATCTATTCCACCCACCGCCGGAATCCCGTTTTGAGCCCTCCAACGTTCAGATCTATTTTATTTACAACAACCCTAATATTTGTGTCGTGTTTTGTATTGGTACTGTTATGAGCTTGTTTCGTTGAGGTTGTTGGAGGTCTGCGATACAAAGGCAAGCTCTAGAATGTTGGTAGAGAAGAATGTGAGAAAACAGGTAAATAATAGAACTTATAGCTCCAAAAAGTTATATAATACATGAGTATGCCCCATATTTATAGAAAAAGGGGAAAAATAAGATAAAATAAACGCCTGTCATATGCGACTAGTCGGTTACACAAAAATTTAACCGCTCAGAACATACGGTTAAAAAAAGACTAACTGTTCAACTACAAAATTGCAATGCTAGCTTTGTCATTTGTCCGCCTCCTTTGCTATAGCTGCGGTTAGCACAACCTAACCGCCAGATAAATCTGTGGCTAGATAAAGTCTAACCGCCAGACAGCACCAAAGATGTTGTATGAGAACTCCGAACACCAACGCTTGACCGTCAACTGGATATGACCTCAGCAGTCCGCACAGCTACCTTAGAAGCATTGACAGACCGCCAGAACTGTCTGCCTATCCAGACCGCCAAGACTGTACCTCCACAAAGTCAGAGCACCATTCAGAAGATTAACCGCAAGGGCTCTAGTCAACAGACCAACAACCCTGTCCGCCAGTGCTAGCCGCCAGACCGCCTAACAACACAGGCTCCAACACTGCCAAGCTGCTAAGGACAGACCGCTACTATATACTGTCTGTCCGTCAGGGTTAATCGCCAGACCGCTAACACCCGTCCGCCATAGTTAGTCGCCAGACTGCTGAACTGTATAGGTTTTGACACTCCCTCTCAAGCTGGAGCATATATGTCAATCATGACTAGCTTGTTACAGACATCTGAAAAAGAATATACTGGTTTGGTAAAGACATCAGCAAACTCTCTGTCAGTGGTGACAAACGGAGTGCATATCTGATTCTTTAACACCGCCCTTTTCTGCTGATCTTACCGAGCAACATAAATATTTTTAGGAGTTTCTGGTTGTCTGCTATTTGCTTCGCTTGTCTAACTCTTATGATATGATTCGACAACAAATTCTTGGAGAAGTTGGTACTCCTACTCTGGATGCTACTGCTGCGCGTATTTCCGCTGTTACTACTCTACTCCAACGACCTCTGCTTACCTCTCCACCTCCTTCAGACACTGTTGCTCATCAGGTCCGTCATGCTATTCCCAGTGGTCGTGGAGGCCGCTCTGGCGGTCGTGGCCTCTCTAGATATCTCTGTTCTCACTGTGGCAAGACTAGTCATCTTGTTGATCGCTGCTGGGTCAAGCATACTCATCTTCACCCTGCTCTGGGTGATACTACTTCAAAGAAGTCTACTTGTCTTGCTACCTCTTCGGGTAGTGCTAATGTGACTACTACGGGTAGGTGGCTTATTGATTCTGGTGCTACGAATTATATGACGGACAATGCTCATCTCTTCTCTCGGCTCGACAAGCATAACCAGTTACCTCCGATTTTTATTGCGGATGATTCTCCATCTCCTGTATGTGGCTTTGGAGTAGTGCATGTTACTCCTCTTCAACTTTCAGACACCCTCTACATCCCAACTTTTCCGTGCAATCTTTTTTTTGTTATCTCTCTATGTAATCAGCTAAATTGCACGGTTATTTTTACATCGTCCACTTGCTCTTTTTAGGATCCTCAGTCCAAGGAGACGATTGCTAGCAGGACTGAAAGTGGTGGCTTGTTCTACCTCGACAATGTCTCTGCTTTTTCTGCCTTCACTACTCTTCTACAATGACATCTTCGCCTTAGACATCCTCCTACTCGTCTTATTTACCAACTCTTTCCCGATCTATCTCGGGGAGACTCTTCCCTCAATTGTGAAGCATGCCGACTTGGTAAACATCATCGTACATCTTTCCCGGCAAAGCAAAGACATAGTTCTTGTCATCCTTTTGAGCTTGTCTATTATGACATTTGAGGTCCTGCTCCAACCAAATTTGTTGGGCGAGGTAGTCTGTATTTTATTACTTTCATTGATGATTTTCAAGATGTAATTGGATGTACTTACTGAAAGAACGTTCAGAACTTTTTCTGTTTTTAGTACGTTTTATAATGAGATGTGTAATCAGTTTGATACTACTATTAAAATTCTACGCACAGATAAAGTCAAAGAATACCTTAGTAATCAGTTCTCTATGTTTTTTATGCATGGTGGTATTATACATCAAACTAGTTGTTCTTACACTTCTCAATATCATGGAGTTACTGAACGCAAAAATCGTCATCTTCTTGATGTGACTCGTTCTCTTCTCACTCATATGAGTGTTTCCCAGTCCTATTGGGGACATGCCATTCTTCTTTCTTGCTACCTCATCAACCGAATCCCTTCTTCGGTTCTGAATGACAAAACTCCTTTCTCCATTTTGTATCCTGATGCGACACCGTTTCCTTTACCCCTACGTATATTTAGATGCACAACGTTTGTTCGCTCTCCTTCTCTAGGGCGTGATAAATTCTCTCCTCGCTCAGTTAAGTGCATTTTTCTGGGCTACTGTCCGACACAAAAAGGATATCGGTGCTATAAGCCTCTTCTGCGGAAACAATATGTTTTCGCATACGTCATTTTCTTTGAAGACACTCCTTGCTTTTCCCGCACTACTACGCTTCCACTTTTGAATGACGCCTCTTCTTTACCCACTATCTTTGCTGCTCCACCTGAATCAATGTTTTTCCCTTCAACAACTATCTCTGAGTCTCCTCCTTCTCCTGATTTTGCTTCTCTCCCTGAGCCACCACTGACAGTTCCCGGGGCAGCAGTCGCTCCAACGGAAGGATCTGATGCTCCAGCAAAGACAGATCTTGATTTGCCAATCGCTTTTTGAAAAGGAGTTCGGACATGCATTCAACATCCTGTTCATGATGTTATTTTCTATGCTCGGCTACCCCCTTCCTCCAAGAGCTTTGCTCTCGCTCTCACAGCAAATGTCCTCCCAGTTACCTATCAAGAGGCTCTTGCTGCTCCTCATTGGAAAGCCGCCGTGGATGAAGAAATGAAAACTCTGACTGAGCAGGGTACTTGGACTCTTGTCCCTACCCCTCCAGGTGCTGATGCGGTTGACTGTCGCTGAGTCTTTGTGATCAAATTTCTTCCTGATGATACAATTGATCGTTATAAGGCTCGTCTTGTCGCCAAGGGTTTTACTCAGACTTACAGTGTAGATTTCTTTGACACTTTCTCTCCTATTGGTCGAATTGCTACAATCCGTATTCTTTTTTGTGGCTGTTAATAGAGACTGAGAGATGTCTCAGTTGAATGTCAAAAATGTCTTTCTTTATGACGATTTACACGAGATTGTCTATATGGAACAACCTCTTGGGTATGTTGCTCAGAGGGAGTCTTAGGTGTGTAAATTGAGCAAGGAAATCTATGACCTCAAGCAAAGTCCGCGAGCTTGGTTTGAGAAGTTCAGCGAAGTTATTTCTGTTATTGGGTTTGCTCGAAGTGCTGCAGATCACTCTCTATTCATTCGCAAGACCTCGACTGGCCTAGTTGTTATTGCAATTTATGTGAATGACATTTTTCTTACAGAAGATGATAAGAGGAACATTAACCTGACTCTGATACTATGTGAGAAAACAAGTAAATAACAGAACTTTATAGTTCCAAAAAATTACATAATACATGAGTATGCCCCATATTTATAAAAAATAGGGAAGAGAGAACAAAAGAGAAATAAACAACGCCTGTCACATGCGACTAGGCGGTTACACAAAAATTTAACCGCTCGGAACATGCGGTCAGAAAAAGACTAGCTGTTCAACTACAAAACTCCAATGCTAGCTTTGCCGTCTGTCCGCCTCCATTACTATAGCTGCGGTTAACACAACCTAACCACCAGATAAGTCTGCGGTTAGACAAAGTCTAATCGCCAGACCGCACCAGAGATGTTGTATGAGAACTCCGAACACCAACGTTTGACCGTCAACTGGATATGACCTCAGCAGTCCGCACAGCTACCTCAGAAACATTGGCAGGCCGCCAGAACGGTCTGCCTATCCAGACCGCCAAGACTAGGGCTGTTCACGAACTGAATCGAATCAAATATCTCTTCAATCGATTCCAAATTTTACATATAATGCAGAGATTCAGATTCAGATTCGGATTCGTTCGAATATTCAGATTCAGATTCAGATTTCAATTCGATATGAAATGTTGGATTCGAATTAAGATTCGAATTCGAATTCGAACACGGATTCAAATTCGGATTCGAACACGGATTCAAATTCGGATTCGAACAAGGATTCGAATTTGGGTTCAATTTTTTCTATTAGGAATAATTAAATATATAATTTTATTAAATATATATAATTTTATTAAATATATATAATTTTATTTAAGTACTTTTACTATTTGCGAATACTTCGAATAAGGATAAACTTATTCGGATTCGGATTCGAAAATTACGAATATTTATCGAATCTTCACGAATCGAATATTGAATTATTCACAAACTATACTATTTGTTAACATCCCTAGCCAAGACTATACCTCTACAAAGTCAGAGCGTCATTCAAAAGATTAACCGCAAGGGCTCGAGTCAACAGACTGTCAACCCTGTCCGCCAGTGCTAGTCGCTAGACCGCCTAACAGCACAGGATCCAACACTGCCAAGCTGCCAATGACAGACCGCTACTACATACTGTCTGTCTGTCAGGTCTGTCTGTCAGGGTTAGTCGCCAGACCGCTAACACCTGTCCGCCATAGTCGCCAAACCGCTGAACTATACATGTTTTGACATAGAAGTTAGAAGAAGAAACTTGGAGAAGGAGATGAGAGGGAAAACCCTAGAGGAGGAGAAGATTAGAGAGAAAAGAAAGTTCATATTTCATTACTTCATTCTTCATACAAGGACTAAGGACATATATATATATATATATATATATATATATATATATATATATATATATATATATATATATATATATATATATATATATATATATATATGCAAGCCTCGGGGGTAATCCCGTAATTACAACAAGCTGCATAAAAACATAAAATATATGGGGATATTAAAAGACATAAAATACGCATATGACTCAACGACTCGATTAATACAATAAAGACGATACAATAGAGTTGATATAATAAGACTCTTAATACTAAATAATCATGGCGTGGGGTCCATAACACTCAACACGTCCTTCAAATTGAGCTTGTCCTCAAGCTCGAACTCCAGTAGGATGTTAGACTCGTCTGGATCCTTGATTTCGTGCCAAAATAGCGGCCGGTAGCGTGTCGCGGTGGTGTTGGCGGCGAGGTGTAGCGGCGTCGGTGTCAGAAGGACGAGCAGTTGAAGCAAGGGGGGCGGCTGGTTCGGCGGAGCGACTTGAAGCAAAAATGACAAGATGATCGAGGGAACAACTGCCAACACAATGAAGGGGTTCGGTGGGACTGACGATGCGGCGGTGAACAACGGCTGGAGGTCGGCCAGAGAAAGCATGGTTGGCGGAATGAACGGGTCCGACGGGAATGGCGGTGCGGTGCAAAGCAACAACAACAATGCAGTTGAAGGGGCCGACAGAGCAGTGGCCGACAACAGAGGCAGTGGTGTGGTTGGGGCGGCAGAGCAAAACCGACGTGGAGGGTGGGACCGGCAAGGCAGGGGCCGGTGTCGTAGGAGGCGGAACAGCTAGTGGCAGAGCTTCAAAGTATCCTGATCGCTCCAATGATCAAGCTTGACACCGAAGCGAGACATGGAGTCCTGGAATGACGTTGACCACTTCAACAACATCGCGTGAAGGGTGGCCGCCTCCACGACCCTAATCTTGATGTCCATTGAAATGAGTAGAATAAGATAATTAATTCACTTAAGAATTAATTAGAAATGAAATTTGTTGGGGAAAAGAAAAGAGGAAGGAGGGGGCAGTTGGGAGGAAAATTAAAACAAAGAAATGAGGGGGCGTGGAAAGAGGGCGGTGGTGGGCCTTGAGAGGTTAAAAGAAATCAACAAAATAGATAAAGAGAGGGGCGGATTGGAG
This sequence comes from Platanthera guangdongensis, assembly GCA_039583875.1. Classification (NCBI taxonomy): domain Eukaryota; kingdom Viridiplantae; phylum Streptophyta; class Magnoliopsida; order Asparagales; family Orchidaceae; genus Platanthera; species Platanthera guangdongensis. Next base: position 24,564,536 of record CM077157.1, read on the forward strand.
ATGAGGAGCAGGAAATTAAAATAATAATAAAAAAAGATGGTGGGAGGTAGCGTGCAGGAGCTGGGGGAGAGGATAGCGGGGACGCGAAAAGTAAACAAAAAAAGAAAGAAAGAATTGATGCGGGCTGAAGGCGTGGGGCTCAAGAAGGAGGCGCAGGGTTCGATGGGTGCGTGGAGGGTTGACAGAGCAAGATGGGGCTCGATGGGTTCTCGATGGGGAAGGGCTTGGACGCAGGTAAGGTTGTGAAAGCTGGAAGGGTGCGGTCGACAAAAAGCTGGGATGCGGTTGCGTGCGCAGGATCAAAGGAGGCGACTGCTAGCTTGGCAGAAGACGGGGCGGGATTGAGCGCTGAAGGCCTGCTAGAGGAGACGATCTCGTCGTCTGTTCGGGCGGAAGAACTGCGGAGGCAGACCCGTGTTGGGGGCGGTTGGAGGTCGACGTTGGTGGATGAGCTTCGACGAGCTTGCTGAAGGCGCTGAGGGTGGCATCGACAAGGGGTTTGCTAGCACCGGGGAAGGGAGAGCAGCGACAGACTGCGGGGAATGGCAGAATGACGACCGGAGGGGAGGAAAGATGGTTCTGATACTAAATATGTTATGGGCATGTTTCGTTGAGGTCGTTGGAGGTCGGCGATACAGGGGCAAGCCCTAGAATGGTGGTAGAGGAGAAGTTAGAAGAAGAAGATTGAAGAAGGAGATGAGAGGGAAAACCTAGAGGAGGAGAAGAGGGTTAGAGAGAGGAAAAAAGGAATTTTAGAGAGATAAAAGTTCATATTTCATTGCTTCATTCTTCATACAAAACTAAGGGCATATATATATCAAGCCCCTGAGGGTAATCCCGTAATTTCAACAAACTGCATAAAAACATAAAATACATGAGAATATTAAAAGACAAAATACGCATATGACTCAATGACTCGATTAATACAATAAAGACGATACAATACGTGTTGATATAATAAGACTCCTAATACTAGATAACCTTGGCATGGGGTCCATAACCGGTACTTGGTTGTAAAACATTGCTATGGTTTGGTTATTTTATGTTTGCTTGAGATTATAGTTTATTATGTTATTTGCTCCTTGAAAAGTCTCCGACTGTAGGAAGGACCGATTCGGCGCACGTTCTTTCTTTGACCTTTCACGCGGTGGAAAACCAAAGCTTGTTCGCTTGAATAAATTATTTTGCCTCGCTTTGAAATATTTGTGTGAGATTGGATTATTTATTATCTAATTTGAATTCACACCGTCGGATTTGCATGACATGCAGGGTTAGATTACCATTTATCCACCGCCTATAGATTTGCCTTGCGTCAAAATGGTATCAGAACGTAGATTCCAACCAATAGGTTTTGTAAGGGGTACTTCCACAATGGTCAATTCTAGTAGCATCCTTTCCATGCAAATTCATTATGAGGCGAAGAGAACAGAGAGGGAAAAAACAGTGAATGAGACAAATTTGGTTAAAGTTAGGGGAAATGCAGCTCTAATTTAGGCTCCGTTTGGGTGTGCTTTTTTGCTCCTTTCTAGTGAACTAATAATAGAGTTTTCTGCAAAAATGGTGTTTTGTAACATATTGATTAAGAACTCCATTTATTAAAAAAATTCTAGGGTTAATTGCCACTGCAGTCCACGACTATGCTCCACTCGGAACAGCGCTCGATGAAACACCTCATGGGAATATCTTCTACTCCTGACGACCTCAGTCTTCATCCCCACTGAGTCGATGTCGCTCATTTCCCCCACCGATGTTGACGATCTTCGTCTTCATTGACAACACTCTTCTATGGACCAGGCTTCACTTGATCCAAAAATCTGAAGTATCTTATAATTAAATTGCAGGGGTCCGATCGTGTATGATTTTGATCGGCGACAATGATGAGTCGAGTACCTACACCATTGTGGTTTATTTTATGCATTAATCTTTATTTAAATAATGCCTTTAATGGGGGGAGGTTATGAAATTTAATCAGGCGCGTTTTAAGGACTCACGCGAGCATTCATTGTTTAGATAATAAGGTTTCAACACGTAATGACATTTTCGGAATATAAGTCATTTTATTATATCTCACGACTCTCCTTTACTTAAAAATTGAAAGCCACTATCCCTCCTCACCAAGGTTGTAAATGTCGGATATCGGGGACACGCCAGTTTTAATACGTCGGAGAATATATCGGGGATATTTTATATATCGGGTTTTAATATTTAATTATTTATATGTGTAATTATTTATAAATTTAATCCCTTTTTAATTTATATATATTAGTATATTAATAATTTGATATTTATTGAACTACTAAATTTATCAAAGTAATATAAACGTTTTGTGTTACACAAGTAATAATGGTATAACGCGTGAAATAAAACAAGAGAAAACAAAATGTCGCGAAGTTGCCGATGACAATGGAAGATAAGGAACTTTTAGTCCATAATTCAAAGACCACACATAATTGAAGTCGATAACGGATTTGAGCAAGAAAGAAAGTCAGAGGAAGGGGAAAAACAACCTAAACAATGAAACAATTTTGATCTATTGTTTATTAGATCATAGACGCTAATTAAAATAAATTGAAAAAAATTGGTCGATAAAATGTCGGAGTACATCGGCCGATATATCAGCGAATATATCAGTCAATAACAGACATATCAGAGGATATATTCCAAAACGATATTTTGTAAAAAAATACCGGAAACGTGTCATTTTGACCATAAAATCTTTATGTCCGCCGACATGTCGGTCATGTTGGAAGATATCCACTACAGTGCTCCTCACAACGCACCCTGTTCGTAACCGCTCGCCCTAATTGTCATCGTCTGGATCAAGAGTGCACGAAATCTCGATTCCACTTTAAAACGTCCTCCCTAAGTTCGATTTGGGTTTCCGACTCCTTTACTATTATTAGAAGCCTTCGACGACAAACCCAAATGGATTGTGGAGGCTCGACGCCGTTCCAACGACCTTGGAAGTGAGGATCTTCGACTCCTGTGCAATAGGCTGCACGACCCCCTTCTCTCTAGTGAGTTTTCAATCAGCCCTTGGTTATTCATCTACTTCCTTCCGTTGCCTTATGTTCCATTCGTGTGCCTTATGTTCCATTCGTGTTCGATCTCAGGAATTGAAGATCTCCACCTCCCCGTTAAAAAATCTGCTGGCTTTTGTGTAAATCAGAAAACCTTATTGTAGTTTTTTCACTAATTGGAAAGACGTAGAAACTAGAAACCCCTTTGGTTTTTTGATTCTTCTTTTCAAACATCTGTTCATTTCCTTATAGTGTTTGGAATGACAAAATAATTCCAATGAAACCCCAAAGAAGAGAGTAATCTCTAAACCCATTCTCCCTGCTTATTAATTTGGTTAGGGTTTTCAATTAAATTTCGGGTAAAATCTATTATTGGAAAAGATGGGCCTTTAGAGCGGAGGTCGGAGAAGCCATTCAACTTCCAAATTTAATCTAGAGAAATCATGTTGTTGCGCCATGTGCCCGTGTGTATGAACGTCGCAATACTGGGATAAGAAATTTTATTCCTCTTGCCTAGACATATAAATTATTGTAGATTTATTTTTAGGTCCTGCTAAAACACATGTAAAATTGAATCATCATTAATACATGAACTCATGTTAAGACAAATAATTTATTACCAAACACACATGAAATTGAATTATCTAGAGCATATGAAATCAGATTAAATGTCAATTAAATTAACATAATTCGATATACAAATCAGTACATGAAATAACATTTTAACGCATAAACATAATCAACTAAAGATGTTAATTGCAATTAGACTAGAAGCAAAGGGTTAAAATATGTAATAAGCCTCAGACTAGTGGTCTCAAGTGTGCGACATAATTTAATGATCATACAAATCACTAGATGATTTGTTCAGGAGAGGGCATGCGAGTTACTTGCCTCATTATTGATTGATGCATCGTACTCATATGCAAGGTTGCAGATGTCGGATGTCGGGGACACGTCGGTTTGAGTTTCATGTCGGTTTTTTATATATCAGGGATATTTTATATATCGGGTTTTAATATTTAATTAACTATATATGTAATTAAATATTTTTTTATACATATCACAGTACTAACTAATTTACAATCTATTGTACTTCTAAATATTAAAAGTTATATGTAACATTTAACATAAGATACTTTAATGATAAAAAGTTTATAAAACTAGTAATTTTAAGAAACTTTCAACTATATATTATTTCTATGAGATCAATTTTAAAAAAAATAAAGTTCAAACATATCTCATTCTTCATCACTTATAGGCTCATCTATAGTCGGCAAAGTAGATAAAATATGATCTTCATCAGATGAACCTTCTGGATCTGCCTTGTACAACTCAGATGTTTTTCTCTTTCCCCTTCGTTGATAAATAATTGTAACTTTTTTGCTTGTATCTAGTCTTGGAGGTCTCCTTTCATCTTGATCAGCGTCGACTATATTGCCAATTTGCGTCCATGTCATCCTCTCTGCAGGAAAGACTTCATCATCGCCATTTTCATTTTCATCCTCCTCAGGATCAACATTCACCATCCACTCTTGTACTATTCCAGAATCAACATTCTTAGCTGCCAATGAATCTCGAGATGTCTCTGAATATTTTGACTTCAGCAAAACATTGAACTTTACAAATACTAAATCGTCCAATTTTTTGCTATCGAGTTTAGTGCTCTTTTTAGATTGTATCTACAAAATTTTTTAAAAAGTTAAATAATACATAAAATCATATAATGAGATATTTATGTTTAACTAAATAATTAAATTAATGCATACCATCTCAAAAGTGCTCCAGTTCCTCTCACAGCCAAATGATGAAGTTGTCAGACTTAAAATCTTCATAGTCATAGTTTTAAGGTATGACGTAACTACACCACGAGAGAAAATATTAGTTGAAAAAAATCAACATCAGAAAAGCTCAACTTCATCAGATCGTTAAATCTTCAGTCACATTTCATATTATCCATACAACATTTTATTTATCCAACAACATTTTGTATCATCAGTAGTATACTAGTATACAAAGTTATAACTATCATTCAAACTTTCAAAGTATCCAACAAAAAATAACAAAACATTCAAGTATCATTCAAACTTTCAAAGCATCCAAGTATCCAACAAATCATTCGTGTTTTATTTATCAGAAGACATAAAACATCCCACATTTTATTTATCAAAAGACACAAAGTAGCAATGCAGCTAAAAATAAGATTCGATATACATGCAACATCGATTGCAAAATGAAGTTGGATAAATAACTAGTAATAAAGATATTTTAAATCATTTGATGACTAATAAAAAAGCCAAATAAAAATAACAAACAGTAAGACTAATAAGACAACAACTAATAAGACAACATGGAGCAATCAATAAGACAACAACCCACATGACAGCAGGCCAATAAGGCAGCAACCAACAAGATAGTCATCATGCTACAGAACCAGCAATGCAGCCAATAAATAAGGCAGCAGGGAGCAAGACAGTAGGGCAGCTGGCCAATAAGGCAGCAAGGAGCAAGACAACAAGGTAGCATGACAACAACTTGCAGGCTGAATCCAAAGAAGATATGAGTAATCAGAGATTTGTCGAGACCCATAGTTGTTACTGAGGTCCACAACTTTCTTGGATTAGCAAGTTATTACATGAGATCAATTAAGATTTTCATAAAAATAGCGTAATCTTTGACTCCACCTACCAGGAAAAAAGGAAAGCCTTCAATTGAATATTAAATGTGACTTGCCATTGTAGAATTGAAATTCAAACAATGAAGACACTAGTATACTTGCCTTCAAGAGTAGAAATATTTCAGCTTTACAGTGTTGCTTCATGTTAAGATTTGTGATGCGTTTTTATGAAGCATAAGAACTTCATAGTGTTTGCATTCAAACAGTTGAAAGACTCTAGAAGAGTTACCTCGTACATGACTTTTAGTTACTTGCAGTCATTCATGCATCATAGAGTTGAAGACACTATCTTTGTGGAGCTCGCCGTGAGATCTTCAGAGATTATAAATTTTTTGAGTATTTATTTGCATTTCAGAGATTTATTATGAGACAACGTAGATGGTTTGAGTTTCTTTCAAATTATGATGTTGGTATTCGATATCATCCTGACAATGATAATACGATAACATATGCGTTTAACATAAATGACGCAGGACGAATCTATAGGTTTCAGATGTAACATTTCCCTAACCCTACATGCAATGCAAAGTCCGACAAATAATTCAAATTAAGCATTAAATAATTTAATCGCACGCGTATGATTGTGACAAAAGCGAAATAATTCGTTATAGCAAGCGGGTTAGATTTTCCTCCGCGTGTAGGACTAAAGCGAGAGCGCGTGGCGAATAGACTTTGCAAATCACAATAATAATCTAAAAGCAAAACACCACAATACAATATATCCAAACAAATATGGTTTTCAATCCAGTAAATAAATGCTGAAAAATAATCGTCCAATGCAACAAAACTCACCAAATAGCGGGCTGACCAAGATATTGAAGATTTTGGAGCCGGATGCATTTTGACGGTGATACAATGTGGAACCGGAGGTGGAGAAGCAAGGTAAGTGGCTGTACTCGGCGGTGGAAGGCGGAATCGGGCCGAAAATGAGTTGATCTCCAATGTTTTGGAGCGGATCCGGGCTGTAAATGTGGTGGGGAAAGATTGTCGGGCTGGATCTGGAGTGAGGTCCAGATCTGGACAGATTTGAAGCAGATGGGAATGTGGTGGCTTCACTGGAGTAGAGAGGGGGCGGCAAACAGCAAGGGAAGTGCTGGATTAGAGAAGGGCGGCTGAATCAGGGGAAGGAGGGGTTGGTGGTGGCTTCCTAGGGGAGGTTGGCGGCTGTAGGGGAAAATATGAAGCACAGATACTTCCCTGAAGGCAACGTACCTATATCCGATATCGTTACGTACCCGATACTCGATGAATACACTTATGTGGACACACTTGAACTTAGCACATCATTCTGCATATTTTGATAAGAGTCTGTTTTTCTAGAGTAAACAAATGTTGGATCAATGGTAGGAAGCGTTGATACGTCTAATTTAGTTGTGTATCTGTACCGAGTATGTTTCTGGTGCTGGTACAATTTTGTTACAAGTACGTGTATTGAACGTGTTCCTACGACGCAAGTTATTAACAAAATGAATAATTTGTTTCTTGACTAATTGGAGATTGAAGATGTTGATCTCCAACAATGAAGAAGAAAAAGACTTATGAGTAGAATTAAGTTTAATTTTATCTCTCTTAGTTAAACATGTAAGATGTTAAAATTTGTAATATTTACGAATGCTTAATGTTTGAAAACATCATGTTATGTTGCATTGATTTGTGGACTTGTACTTCAAGTTATGATTTATGTTTGATGTTTTGAGAACTATTTATTGTATTTGTGATATATATATGTGTCCATATGTATATATATATAAATAATTTTTTATAATGTATCATGTCGTACCCGTATCTTTGATTTTTAAATTGTGTTGTATTGAGTGTGTATCGTAACCGATACCCGTACCCGTGCTTCCTAAAAGGAATAAGGGCGGCGACTGTGGTTGACTGAATAGGGTGTCCGGTTATGCAGTGGAGTGAGTAGGGTGGCCGGCGGCTGGGGTGGATGGTGGAGGAGGGCGGCTGTTGTGGGGAAAAGTGAAAACAACCAACTAGCTGTAAGGGGAGTTTTGGGCGGCTGATAGGGGATTTGGAAGGGGGAAAAGAAGGCCTAGGGTTTAGGGATACTTTGGGGAGAGATATACAAGTCTAGGAGTCGTCACCTAGGGTTCCACAGAGTCGGCACCGTGGGATGATCGCGGTAATCCGGGATTCAACTCTCCAAATTCTGTAATCCCTCAAATCAGCCTCCTCTACACATCTATTTATAATAATTAGAGAATTAGGACATCCCACCATCGACGGCTATGATTGGTTGGAGGTGAGATTACCCAAATACATCAAAATATAATGCAAAATAATGAAGTAGTATATCAAATCGATTCGCAACACGAATTCAGACGCATCTGCAGAGTCGGATCATCGATCCGGGCACGTCATATATGGTAAGTCGCCAATCATCCCCGAATGGGCCCAAAACTCGTCCTTCGTTGCAGATCCACGTCTCCGCTCCGCATCAATAAGAGGTGTGGGATATTGCCTCAACTCATATTAGGTGAGATTGTTGCGAGCACTTGATAAATTATAGAATTAATGTGGTTTCTCATGCCAACATGGGTTCTATGACCCTGTGTTAGATATTAAATGCGACATAAAAGATCGAATCAAACATTTGTTATTGTTAGATCCCAAGATAACAGAGTTGTGAGAGTCGTCTAAGATAGGACATATGGAGAATTTTACAGTTTAGGATGACTTGCCCTAATGCAAATTGCAAAGGAATAATTTGCATTTTAGATATCGATCGCCTCTTCCAGGATGTACTTATTAAGACACATAAGTCTAAGTATTTTTATACATCAAAGTAGACTGAGGTTGCATGTGAATTTAAGGAAGACAGACTAGTGACTAAGATTGATGAAACATGTTATTTATTTGGTAGAGTGTGATATGTGCAAATTTGTTAAAACTGAATATCAAAGGTCAGAAAACAAGTTGCAACCGCTTCCGAGTCCCTAGTAAGAATCTGGAAATATATCAATGGACCTTGTGCATGGTTTGCTGAGTTATTGTGGTGGAAATGATTTATTATGAGTTATAATAAACGGTCTAAGGTAGCTCATGTCATTTCTAGTAAGATGATAGATCAAACTTCAGGATTAGCTCAGTTGTGTGGACTCGACGTGTCGAAGTATTTTATTTCTGACAAGGATGACAAGTTTACTTCTAAAGATTTGAATCATGTTCAGGAAAATCAGGAAACTAATTTGAAATTTAGCATGATCTTTCTTACTTAAATGGATGGAAAGACAAAGCGTTCTGACAATCTAATAGAGAATTATGCATGATTTGAGATTTATATAATAGCACTTAGCTACAAAGTTAAAATTTAGCACATTCATTCACCCTTATATATATGCATAGATAATGAGATCATGCCCATAGAATCATAGGAGTTATGGTGGAGTTAGGCATTATGCCTTTTTCGGGGAAAGGACAAAAGAACACTCCATTGGTAAAATATTTATAAGTATTGTTTTGTCACTCTTTTGAGGCTCTTTATGGTAGATTTTGTTATATATCCCTTTTGTTGGGCCAAGAATGAAGAAAAGATGTTGTTGAATAATGAATCTTAGATTTATGAAACCACAGATCGATTATAGTTCATTCAAGAACGTATGATGATAGCTCGGGATTGGCGAGCCAAATATTATGATCAACGACATTGGACAATGGAACTCAATGTTGAAGATTTGGTTTATTTTAAATTCAGACCTGGTGAGAGTTTTTCTAGACTTAAGTGGATGATGAAATTGATTCACAGATTCGTTAGTCCATTCAAAGTACTTGAACACATAGGTGAGGTTACATACTTACAAGTAAGCCTTATCGGAGGAGATGAGTGATTTGCATGATGTGTTTCCACACGTCTCCTATCTGAGAAAAGCAGTTAGAGATCTAACTTAGGTGATCAGTAGTGAAGATGCACCAGTTAAATCAAACCATATTTTCAATGTTAAACCAGTTAGGACTGTAGACTCAAGGATACATGAATTTAGAAACAAAAAAAATCTGATTTGTGAAGGTCTTTTGGATAAATTGTGGTTGACCAGAGTTTGCATGAGAAAGAGAAGACGAGCTTAGAAGTAATGACAAATATGCCTTCTTTTTGATCCAGGTATGATCATAATTTTTGAGGGCGAAAATGTTATTAGGAGGGGAGATTTAAACATCAAAAAATCTTGAATACCTTGTAATTAAATTGTAGGGGTCCGACTGTGTATGATTTTGATCTGCGACATCGATGAATCGAGGTACCTACACCCTTATGGTTAATTTTATGCATTAATCATAATTTAAATAATGCCTTTAATGGGGGAAAATGATGAAATTTAATTAGGTGTGAATTAGTGACTCGTGAGAGCATTCGTTGTTGAGATAATAAGGTTTTAACACAATGGCATTTTCATAATATGAGTCATTTTATTATAACTTACGACTCTCTTTTACTTAAAAATCGAAAGTCGTTTCCCTCCTAACAACGCTCCTCATTCGTAACTGCTCTCCCTAATTGTCGTTGTCTGGATCATGAGCGTACAAAATCCCGATTCCGCTTTAGAACGTCCTTCCTCCGTTCGATTTGGGTCGCCGACTTATTTATTGTCATTAGATGCCTGCGACAACAAACCCTACTGGATCATGGAGGCTCGAAGATGTTCCACCGACCGTAGAAGTGAGGATCTTCAGCTCTTGTTCAGAAGGCCGCACTACCCCCTTCTCTCCAGTGAGTTTCAAGTTAGCTCTTGGTCATTCCTCTACTTCCTTCAGTCACTTTATGTTCTATTCATGTTCAATCTCAGGAATCAAAGATCTCGACCTTCCTGTTTAGAAATATGTTGGCTTTTATGTAGATTAGAGATTCTTCTTTTTGTTTTTCCACTATTTGGAAAGAGGTAAAACCCCCATTTGTTCTTTGATTCTTCTTTTCAAACTTCCTTTCATTTCCTTATAATGTTTGGAATGACAAAATCATTCCAATAAAGCCCTAGAAGAAGAGAGTAATCTCTACGCCCATTCTCTGTGCTTATTAATTTGATTAGGGTTTTCAATTAAATTTTAGGTAAAACCGTAGTGGAAAAGAAGGGCCTTTAGAGTGGAGGTTGAATAAGCCATTCAATTTCCAAATTTAACCTAGAGAAATTATGTCGCCGTGCCATGCGTATTAACGCCGCAATACTGTGGTTAGAAATTTGATTCCTCTTACTTAGACATATCCCTTATTATAGATTTATTTATTAGGTCGTGTCAGAACACACTTGAAATCTTAGTTATTAAAGGCACCAAGGCGCAAAGAGGTCTTAGAGCCTAAGCGTAAGGCTTAAGGCACAGGCGCGCGCCTGAAGAAGACAAGGCGCAACCACATATATTTTAAATAACCAATATCAAACATCATTTTAGCTTCTCGGCCAAATTCTTCATCTAGTCTATTAATTAATCATTCATTACTATCGTTTATATCTTTAAAAATAGAATCAGTGTGGTCATTTGCTATATAAGTCTCAACGCACAATTATCTTTAATAAACACTAAATCAATAAAATATTATTGAGTTCTTCCATTTTTTTCCTTAATTTTTGAAGAAAAAAATTTACAACAAAAATTCACTCAGACGCGCATTTTATATTCTAAATGTGCAAATAAGGCGCACAGAGACGCAAACCTCTGAGTCTGATGAGCCTGGAGCCTGAGGCGCGCCTTTAATAACATAGCGTGAAATTGAATCATCAGTAGCACATGAATTTATATTAAGACAAATAATTTATTTCAGAACACACGCAAAATTGAATCATCAGTAGCACATGAATTTATATTAAGACAAATAATTTATTGCATAACACACGTGAAGTTGAATCATCAGTAGCATATGAATTTGTATTAAATGTCAATTAAATTAACATAATTCGACATACAAATCAGTGCTTGAAATAACATCTTAACGCACGAACAGAATCAACGAAAAATGTTGAAAGTTATGGAGATGTTAAATGCAATTAGACTAAAAGCAAAATGTTAAAATATGTAAGAAATCTCAGACTAGTGATCTCAAGTGGACGACATAATGTAATGATTGTACCAACCATTAGATGTTCAGTTCAGGAGAGGGCATGAGAGGTATTTTCCTCATGATTGACAGATGCACACCATCATACTCATATGACCAACATTACATGTGAGCCTCAGACATGGGGTCGACGACTCACACTTGGATATAGTCATATGCAAGTCCATGTTCCACTCAAGGGACACTTCAGTTCAAAGCATCTTTGGGTTGCCACCGAGACTCAATAATCAGAATGTGTTTAGCAAGCCATAAAACTTAAAGCTAATAAGAGAAATATGAAATTTAATTACCGTAACCTTAGTACAAAATTCAGGACACAAAAATTTCTGTAGTTAAAGAATTTAAGATAAAGAACAGAACTCATAATGTGGAAATGTGTAAATGATATTTATTTTTCTACAATTATTTTAATTAGAAGCATGCACAATCATCATATGTAAAAATCTTGATTTCTAGACTCAAATATTACGTGCATATTTTCCTTATATCTTAATTTTACTGGGGAAAAAGTCTTACTTGCTCGCCAGTGGGTTGATCCATTTTCAGAATTTTCTTTACATGAAATACGAGTTAGTTTGTTCACACATACTTTCTAGGGGGCTGTGCTCCAAACCTTAAGGTATTTTACAAATTTAATCTCAGCATTTTACTTCCCGCTATAAACTTTAGTTATTTCTATTATGATACTAATTTTATTACTACTGCTTTGTTTACTTCATATCATAGGTACCGGCTAAGCTCTTGGTTTTTGCTAAACTGGGTAGGGGTGTTACATCGCTTCCCAGTTATCATCCTCATTGACACTTTATGTTCTGATTTTCCTCCTTTTCACCCTCTTCCCGGTCTTTTTCATGTTCCTTCCATTTGTTGTTCCTGCCAATGATTCTGATCCTTCTCGAGAATCTATTGCTAAGATCTTCCTAGTTGCGACGGTGAAATTGTTGTAATATGCAGATCTAGAGAAATAAGTTCACATTTGTTTTAGATATCATAATATACATACACAAATATATTTCCACTGTTCTTGGTCATTGATATTCATTACCAAAATAAATACATGCGCTTGATTGACCAACATTCAAAACAAATGCTTTTTCTTGACAGAATTTGATTGATAGGTCACTCACCATAATATATATGTGCTTGTTTGTGTGGAAAGATTCATCACTATTTGACCTGGATGTATTGTGCATGTGGATGCAAATATAGACAGGTTAAGCTGATTTGAATAATGGATTGAAGTCTTGTTCTGAACATCGTCAATAATGGATTCGGTTTCTGTTTGGAAATGTTCTTTTCCTTTGATGCTCTACATTTTAGCTATTGATAGATAACATAAGGCCGGGTTACTCTGGGTCGTAATCCCTCCTCCAAATCTTATTCAAGATAGAAATTGCCTAAATACATTTGTTCTCCTTCCCCGTATATGTAGGGAGGCACTTACATGATAAAAAGAAAATATTCAATAAAAGGAAACGCACAATAAAAGGAAATACATTATAAATAAAAATATGCGATAAAAGGAAATATAATATAATGGAAATAATGATCCTAGATCCAATTGGGTGCATCCTTAAGCCGCGTTTGGATCTCGCACGCGTCTCGTGTAAACTCTTGCGTAGTGCTTGCCGAGGATGGGGTCTTCCGTTCCCGTATCAACACCTCGGGGTTCCACAACGACCTTGTCCTTAAGGTCCAACTCCGGAAACTGGGTCTTGATTTCCTCTTCCAGGTTCCACGTGGTCTCATCGACCGGTTGGTCCTTCCACTGGATGAGGATCTGACGCACTGTCCGTCCTTGAATGTCTTCAGTCTGTGTTCCCAAAACTATTGCAGGCTCGTACCGGGGCACCAAATCAACGGCTAGCCCGTCCGGTAGTGTATCTTGGACGGGGTGATCCCCTAGGGCCCTCTTTAGCTGGGAGACATGAAAAACAAGGTGAATTCGGCAGTCGCCGGGGAGCTGCAGACGGTAGGCTCCCTCTCCGATTTTCTCCAAGATCAGGAAGGGGTCAAAATAGCGGACCGAGAGCTTGGGGTGTAGTCGGCCCATCAAGGAGCTCTGTCGGTGTGGTCAAAGTTTGACGAATACCTTCTCGTCCGGCGAGAATATCTCCTCACGACGATGACTGTTGGCCTGCTGGATCATGCGTCGTTGAGCCCGTACCAGATGGTTCTTCAGTTGGCGGAGGGCCTCATCCCGGTCCTAGAGGTCGGCGGCCAGGGATTTTACTTGGCATTTCGCCACGTAAGCTGCACGGTATGGGTGGAGGTGGGCGACCATAGATTGCCTGAAAGGGAGTGATACCTGTGGCGGACTGATAAGACGTGTTGTACCATATCTCCGCTCATGCGATCCACTAGGTCCACTGTTGAGGTTGTTCCGTCGCGAAACAGTGCAGGTACGTTGCTATGCAACGGTTGAGGACCTCCGTCTGTCTGTCTGTCTGTGGATGGTTCGCGGTGCTGAACCGCATCTTGGTCCCCTATACACGGAACAACTCCTGCCAAAAGGAGCTCATAAAAACTGGGTGCAATCGCTCACGATGGAACGAGGAAAACCGTGGAGGCGGACCACCTCCCCAATGAAGATCTGAGCTACTGAGCTGGCGGTGTAGGGATGTCGAATCGATATGAAATGCCCGTACTTGGACAATCAGTCCACCACCACCAGAAGACAGTCGTAGCCCTGAGAGAGGGGATGGAGGGTGAGGAAATCCAGACCTATATCTTCCCAGACCATATCAGGAACGGGTAGAGGCTGAAGAAGTCCGGTTGGTGAGAGAGTCTGGTACTTGGTCTTCTGACATGCCAGGCAGTTGACCACAAACTGTTGTACGAACCGCAACATACCTCGCCAGTACAGGGTGGACGCCAATCGTCAGTACGTCGGGTAGGCACCAAAATGGCCTGTTGTCGAAGTAGCATGAAACTCGTGAAGCAGCCGGGAAATCCAGGGCGACGACTCTGCGACCACGAGACGATCTCAGGTAGAAAAGCTGATCTCCAATTATTCGAAAGGGATGGTGCGAACTCAGGTCTCTCTGCAAATCCTGTATTATGGAGGCATAGTGGGGATCCCTTCGCACCTCTGCCTGTAGGGCATCAGCATCCCGCCAATGAGCCTGGGAGATCACTGTCAAGGTTCCCACGTGCTATCTTCGGGACAAGGCGTCAGCGACAGTGTTCGTTCTCCCCATCTTGTATTCGATGGAGAACTGGTACCCAAGGAGTTTGATGATTCACAACTGTTATGCGGGCGTCGTGACCTTCTGACTCCACAAGTGACACAAGCTGTGGTGATTTGTGCGTACCATGAAGGGCCGCCCAAGAAGGTAGGGGCGCCAATGCTTAACGAAGAGGACGAGTGCCCGGAGCTCGCTTTCGTAAGCATATGCCGCATCCTGCCGGCTGGAGGTCTTGCTGAAATAGGCGACAGGCCGACCCCCTTACATGAGGACCGCCCCCACCCCCTTCCCGTAAGCATCGCATTCCACCACGAATGGCTGAGAAAAGTTTGGCATGCCTAGGACTTGGGCTGATGCGAGCGCGTGCTGTAGGCCGTGAAAGGCCTCCTGGTTTGCCTGGCCCCAAGAGAATGGTGCCCCTTTTTGAGGAGGTCGATCAGTGGCTGCGCCAATGTCCCGTAGTTGCGGATGAACGAGCGGTAGTACCCGGTAAGGCCCAAGAATCCGCAGACCGCTTTTATGCTCGTCAGAGTCGTTCATTGTTGGACCGCGTCCACTTTGGTCGGATCCATCGTGAGACCAACAACTGAGATGATGTGCCCCAGATATTCGATCTGCGTCTGCCCAAATAGGCACTTCTTGTGGTGGGCCACGAATTAGTGCTCAGTGAGAAGTTGAAGTATGGTGGCTAGGTAATCCAAGTGGAGTTGCCAAGAAGAGCTATAGACCAAAATGTCATCAAAAAATACCAAGACGAACTTACGTAGATGTGGACAGAAGACATCATTCATTGTGGATTGGAATGTTGCTGGGGCATTAGTCAGACCGAATGATATGACTAGGAACTCATAATGGTCGTCATGAGTGTGAAACACCCTTTTTTGCAAATCCTCGACTATGACCCGAATCTGGTGATAGCCCGAACGAAGATCCAATTTGGAGAAGTAGGTCGCTCCATGTAGTTCATCCAACAGCTCCTGGATGAGGGGAATTGGGTACTTGTTGGGGATGACGAGCTTGTTCAGCTCCCGATAGTCCACACAAAATCTCCAGCTACCATCCTTCTTTCGAACCAGGAGAACTGGCTGGAGAAGGGGCTTGCACTCGGCTGGATGATGCCTGCGTAAGCATCTCAGCGACCATGGCCTTTATCGTGGTCTTCTGATCATGGTCGTAACGATACGAAGACGGTCGATGCCCCCGACTGTAGGACAATGACGTGATCGACCACTCGTATCGGGGGAAGCCTGTGCGGTGTAGAAAAGAGGGGTCCATGCATGCTCAAGAGTCGCTGGATGTCGGCGTGCGGAACGTACGGTACCTGAGAAGTTGTCGCCTCCATGCGCCACAGGAGGATGCTGAAGTCTGGGTCCGTCGTCTGCAGGATGGAGCGCAGGGCGGCATGGGAACAGGCTAAGGACGAGTCTCCCTTTGATGATGATTGGCGCCCGCCGCTTCAAAGACCATGGTGAGGCGATCCCAGTTGTGCCGAATGTCGCCTAGCATGCGTAGTCAGGCTACACCAAGAATGGAATCAAGTCCGCCGAGTTCGAAGACGTAGAAATCCGCCGTACCCGAATAACATCCGATTGTGAGGGGTAGCCCAAGGCAGCGACCCGCCGTTGGAGCCCGACGGCCGTCGCCGAGGCATACATGAAAGCCCGGAGCGGCTGTCACCAGAATCAGCAGCTCCGTCACAAGGGCTTGGGAGATGAAATTGTGGCTTGCCCCGTTGTTGCCTGTCGATCATGAGTACTACTGCACGATTGTGATGGAAGGCCTCCAGCTTCATGGTACATGTCCGGTCATGACTCAAACTGAGTAACATGAGACCTCAAGGCGGTGGAGAAGAGCTGGGGGGAGGGTCCGAGGTTGTCCTCAAAGTCGGACAGGCCAATGTCATCATCCTCGCCCCAAGGAGCATTTTTAAAGTCTTTGTTCGAACATATATGAGTAGGGGAGTAAGGGCCTTTGCAGTGAAAGCAAAGACCCTTGCTGCAGAGGTCTGAATACTCGCCCTGAGACAGCCTATGGACTGGTATCTTGGCTCAGGACGGTGCTGCAGGAGGTCGCTGTGGAGGCCGGCCCTGGGTAGGAGAGGGCTCGGCCGGAAGACGAAGTGGAGGTGTCGGTGGCTTGGCCGAGCTGGCGCGGGTAGCCGAGGATGCGCCGACAGAGTGAAGTGTCGTTCTGGAGGACAAGGTGGACCTGTTCCATAGCACGAGTAAGCGTAGTCGGGTCATGCACCCACAGGCGGGCTCGGATGTGCGGCCGTAAGCCTGCAAGGAAGGTGCCCAAGTAGTGACCTGCTGCCAGACCGAGAACATGTGTGGCAACCTCTATGAAGGCATCAATGTAGGCATCAGCGGTGTCTGTCTGCCGAACGTTGCTGAGGCATTCAAAGGGATTTCCGAAATGGCGTGTGTCGTAGCGACGAAGCAGCTCGTCTTTGAGGGCCACCCAGGAGAGAGTAAGTGTGGATTGAAGAAGCAAACAAACCCAATAGAGAGCTGAGCCCTCCATGTAGATCGTCGCCAGGGGCAGTTTTTGGGCATCTGGAGTGACCTGGAGATCAACGTATTGCTCTGTGCGGGCCAACCAGCCCACGAGATCAGTTGCTGCGCCCGCGAACAAACTCTTACTGTGGTTGGTTCAGTGAGTCGATCGCCGCGGGCTTTCTCGGGTAGGCAAGTGCACCTATCGCAAGTAGTACTCGATATTCGGGGGAATACCGAGGTTGTATTGTTCTCGGGGTCGTGTTGACTATTCTTACTCCTCCGGGAGGACTATTATTTTACTAAAAGTAAGGTGAAGATTTTAATTAAGTAAAGACGGAAAAAGTAAAAGAGCAAAAAAAACTATTTAGAAAAATTCGATGAATGGTTAACGCTCGGCATCGAATCGGATTATGACAAAAATAACTTTTAATAATTATAGGACTTAGTTTTCAAATTAATAAAAGGCAACTTGACCGTGGAGGTTCCACAAATGTGAGCGCACTTATCTCTAAGAATATTGCTCACCTGAACGTTAAGACTATTCGACCGAACGTTAGTCCGACGAAGGATTCCTCTTAACGCCCGCTTTACGCTAAGAACCCCGTTATTGGGTGGGGAACTCAATCCAGTAGAATTACGCTTATCCTCTCTCGAGGGTATGCACACAAATCTATTTACCCAGGGGTGATCTGCGCCTCTCGGCTAGCTAGCGTATGGATAACGGAAATAGGGCCCACACATCGATTTGTGCTCCTACGCGTCGTTAACGCGAGGCAAACCTTAAGTGCTTAAATTAAAGTGAAAATAAAGAGCTTTAATTATTACGAATTATTTTAAATGTCCCAATGCTCTTCGATGCCGAGGCTAATAGCGATTAGACACACATCGGTATGAGAACGGCTTTATAATTTGATGAGGCGCGAGTTCGAAATTAAGCACTAAAATGTTATAAGAAGAAGACATGAAAATGACAAACATAAAAATAAAAAGAACAAAATTTTTTTCAAAACCAAGCAAACACCAAAGTTCTTTAAAAATTAAAATTACAAGTTTTTCACCTTACCCGTTTGGCACCTTCGCACATCGAAGGTTATGCCAAGACTATTCTAACTCACTTTTAAATAGCCTTCGCATATCATCTAAATCGCAAAAGAATAGTCTCCACCTAACATGTTCTAAAGCCATTTACATTAGATGCCAACACTCATCATGATGAGATTAGATAGTCTCCCCCTAAATTATCTCATATTTAGAAAAACGTGTCCGGAACAACACTCATCATGTTACACTCATACACACACACACACACACTTTTCATAAACAAAGGATAAAATGAGAAGAAAAGTGGGCACATAAGTTCATTCCAAAGCCATTTAAGAAGAGAAAAACTAACATTTTTATTGATTAAAATAGACTATTACAAAGCTATTACAAAGCTAAAGCTAAAGCAAAAACAAACATGAAAGGAAGGCGGGAGAAATCTCCTTACATAGCAAAGGAATCCACGGATGCAACCCACAAAACACACTAAAGTGGCTCAAAAATGTGAACCCTTGGTCATTACAGAAGTGGGGTATTTATAGGAAAAAAAATCAAAGTACACGCCCTCCGACACGGGCGTGTCGGTGGGCGTGTCACTACTGTTTGCGAAGGCGGCCGGCGATTTGACGGCAAAGTTGACTTTGGGCTGGACACGTGTTGGTCACGCAGTGGTCACGCCCCAGGTCACGGGGCGTGACGCTGGGCGTGTCGGGGAGGTGGATCTGGGCGCGAGTCGCTGAGTTGTCATCGCGCGGGTCTTGTCGGCCAGATGGAGAAGTCACGCCCCAGGTCACGGGGCGTGTCTGTTGGTGTCGACACTCGACAAACGTCGAGCGGAAAGTGTCGAGTTGAAAAATCGTTGAGCTGCTGGAGAATCGTCGAGCGCGAAGAGGGGTCACGCCCTAGTCACGGGCGTGAAGCTAGGCGTGGCGCAGAGTCGACGATCGTCGAGTTGAAATCGTCGAGCGGGAAAATCGTCGACCGGAAATTTCGCGGGATTTTGACGTGTCACGCCCTCGTCACGGGCGTGACCCAGGGAACACGGGCGTGTCAACACTGTTTTGGCAGATTTTTCTTTTTTTTTCCTGAAAAATAAAATAAAATAGGTTAGTAGTAAATTTACAAAAATAAGAGTATTTTATTGAACAAAAATAAGTAAAAACAATGAAAACGACTAAATTAATGTACACAAAAATACGGAAATTTACAATTCATCATCAGTCCCATCGAACACCAGAATATTGAGTCGGCGGAGGTGTCGAATCGTCGGATCGTCGAAGGGCACAGGAACCCCGAATGGTTTGGCGGCATTGCCAAAAGAATGAATAGAGTGTTGTTGTGGCCGGTGGCGGTGAGGGTGTGGCCGGTCGAGTCGAAAGGAGCGAGTGAATCTCCCGGACTGCAACTTGAAGGTCGGAGAGAGTCGTGTCGACTTGATCCATGCGGTCAGAAAGACTCCACCGGGGGCGGGGTGTCCCTGTCACGAGCAACCATCCCGCGTGTCACGGGCATGCGTGGAGTGGAGGAAGAGGCCTAGTAGGGCTTGAGAGGGAACCAAATGTGATCTGGAAGGAGAGGAGGGCTGATCTGGAAACGTGAAATTGATGCGGCGTTGGAAGGCGCGGAATCAGCGACGCTGGGAGGCGCAGAAGGGCCACTGAAGGTCGACGCCAAAGATCCTGCGGGAACCCTGCGGAAGGTCGCGGAAGACTGTGGGGGTTGACGCAGGAAAACGTGTGGAAGCTGCGCAAAAAAAATTGCGAAAGCAATGACGGTCGACGGGATCGGCCCCTTGGAAGAATACGTCGGCGAAAAGAGACGTTTGCGGAATTTCTGGCGTCACAGGGGTTACGCACGGTGAGAATTTCTGGCGGCACATAAAAGAGCAGGTTGGACCAAGTTGATAGATAACACAACGCCGGGTTACACTGGGTCGTAATCCCTCCAAATCTTATTCAAGATAGAAATTGCCTGAATACATTGGTTCTCCTTCCTCGTATCTATAGGGAGACACTTACATGATAAAAAGAAAATACCCAATTAAAGGAAACACACAATAAATAGAAATACATGATAAAAGGAAATATGCGATAAAAAGAAATATAATGTTGGTGGCAGGTGGATAGACTTCCTGGGCCAGCTGGAGGCGACGATCGCAGAGTCGGGCTAGACTCATAGCATTCACCAAGTCCGGAGGGGCCTCAAACTCAACATCTAGCCGCAGTCGCTCGCGAAGTCCATCAGTGTAAATGTCGACTTGCATATCCGAGGAAAGAGGGACATGCGCTAAGAGAAGCTGAAATTGTTCCAGGTACTCGTCCACGGTACCAGTTTGGCGTAGAGATGTGAGTGCGCCGAGGGAGTTACTGCGGATAGGAGGTCCGAAACGCAAGTTGCAGAGGCGCTTGAAGTCGTCCCAAATCAGATTCGGTGGTCGGTGAGAAGTCGAGAAACCCATAAAACAACGGAGTCGGGCATATGGAAAGATGTTAAATGGATCTGATCTGCTGTCGAAGTTTGCTGGTGGCCGAAAAATTGCTCGCACTTGGTGAGCCAACTCAAAGGATCACTTTTCTCATCATAGGTTGGAAATCCCAATCTGGTATAGCGTGGTACAATCGTTGTGTCGGGGTGCGCGAGGACTGGCGGTGGCGGCTCGTGGACGGTCAGGGCCGGCAGGGCAGTGCAGAGAAGTGGTTGTGCCTGACTGCTGCTGGTGTGATCGTGTGTCGGGGCGGTAGACAGATCATCGATGCGCTTGGAGAGCACAATAATGGCCTCCTGTTGACGGTCCCGGAGAGCAGTGTGCAGCTTGTTGTGCAATGACCGCCTGGAGCATGGTCATAATCTGATTGAGTTGTTCTGATGAGTCACCCATAGTGTGAGTGGAGGAGCGAGAAGAAGAACGGGACCGGCCGGTGGGATTGCGCCGAGTCAGAAGACTGGGAGTGACCACGAGAGCCGCGGTGACGCCCAATGTTGGCACCAGAAGTGATGGGCGCGCTGGAAAAAAATAGAATAAAAAAGTCTTGGAGCAGGAGAGGCTGGCCGGGTTAAATATTAAATGTGGGCTGCTGGAAATAAAAAGTGGGTGTAAATAGAAAAAATCGGGCTCAACGCTTTTCTTTTCCTTTTTTTGTGTTTAAGTGTTGGCAGCGGCAGAAGTTAACAGTGCGCGAGGCTCGATGCAACGCAACAGGGCAGGGGGCTCAAGGAAGCGGCGGAGCAGGGAAGGGATCGGGATGACAGGGCGGGCCTTGAAGAAGCGGCGGGTTGCGACGATGATGCAGGGTAGGGCTCGACGGCGTGCGGCTTGGGGTTTTCGGGCGGGGCTTGAAGAGATGGCGGGTTGCGGCGATGTTGCAGGGTAGGGGCTCAATGTCGCCTGAGAAACTGTTGCTGGGCGGAGAGTTGGTCGGCGCGCGACGTTGCCGAAGTGGGGGTGCGGCGTGGATCTTGCTGGGCAACGAACTGGCCGGCTCTCTCCTCCAACCAGTGCGGAGCTTGCGGCGTGGAGCTTGCTGGCTCTGAGGCTAGAGAATTTGTCCTGACGGAAAGCAGAAAATGCAGAACACCGACACTCGTCGGTTGCTGAATTGATCTCCCGGGATCAAAAACAAGCGCGAGAGCGGAAGAAACATCGGACGTGGGAGGATGTTACCTCTGATACCAAGTTGTTGCGTGCCTAACTCAATGGCGGCCGGAGGTGGAGATGACGTTGGCGGAGATACCATGGAGCCGGTACCGCGGCTGCCTAGGCGGGGTTGCTCGTTAGAGGAGAGAGCCACCAATATCTCACAACAAGGGACAAGGAAAACTAGAACTTCATTTCATAGAAACCGACATACAATACCCATGCCTTTATATAGGCTACAACAATATAAGAAGACAACACTAATGATGACACCTAATAGTAGACCCGGGGCTCGAGGCTCCTAAATAATGATAACAACTAGAAACCTAGATAATAAAAAATATTAATAATACGCACCACGTAACAGACAACTAATTTTGAAATCCGTTCCCCGAGGTGTATGCCAAGTTGGAGTTCCCCACATTTGATGGCATCAAATGATATAGAGAAATTGGATAACTGGCTATAAGTTTTGGTGACATTTTTTCTTAGGATGAATATTGTAGTGGACCAAAAATGAAGAAATTTCCCGATTTAGAATCATATCATATGCATTTATAGTGGAATTAATTGTCTAGAAACTATGGCATATTTAAGATGACATAATCACAGTTCAGGGGTTTTGCTGAACTCTCAGTTTTATTCAATCAATCATGAGCATGTGACGTGGAAAGCAATCAACGCAGGAATAAGTGAACTTAGAAGGCAAGCTTCATCTTTGAATGATACATAGCAGAAACGGTCAATCTTCATGATGTTCATGTTGTATATGCAAGGTTTATGGAAATTGACTTGGGGAGAAGAAAAGGATGTTTCCTAAAGTCTCAAAAGACTCCTTTAAATGATGATCAAATGAGAGAGAAATCTAAAGAAGTAAGAGGGGAAATAAAAAAAACATCACATAACACCGCCAACTGTTGGAGAATGGGAGGGTATGAAAAGCTGTGAAATTGCGTCCTTGGAAGAGATCAATGAAGAGATAGGTCAAGAAGGCGCTAACTAAATCGAGGAAGTTGTAGAACTTGAACGCATTAAGCAGGATGATCCAAAGATAGTAGTGATGACCTCACAAAGCAATGAGATGAAAGAACTCTTTAGGATATAAATGTGAAGCGTTTTGTGGTGAAATCCATATGCAATCCTAGTAGTTGCAGAAATTTATTTCAACAACAATATTTGGAAACTTGTTGTCTACCTCTCCAAATACTTTTTTTGCTTTAGGGTGGATTAAGGATGATAATATTTTCCATCCTGACAAAAAATGGAAAGTGAAGTTCGCCATTTTAGGGGCTTCAATGATGAGATTGTGTGATGTAATGTCTCAGAGAGTTTACCAGTTGCCATGTATTACGTAGGAACCAATATATATTGAATAGAGATGCCATTTATATAGGCAGAAAAAATATAAATTTATAAAAGCAAGACAACTTTTTAGTTCCCAGGATTGCAAAGGAGTTCATGGAGATTTGAAGAGTGACCACGAGTATTTGCATGTCTACCCTATGTCATTAACTCCTTCACAATTTCAAAGGTAAGAAAAGGAAAGGAGGATGCTCTAGGGGAACACACCCAAACAAAATCTAGTTCGGCCACTTTCTTGTCAAACCTTCCAGGAAAGAGGATGAAACATCACAATCTGCAGGGAAACACCTTGCCAGAACACATGTCAGGATACATGTATGAGTTTACCCCTTTGCCTGTGTAAAAGGGAGGAGCTGCGACCTAAGTGGATATCGGGCTTAAAATTTACTCAGAGGTAAGAACAATTTTCAAGAGACGAAACTTCTTGAAGTTTTCAAGAGCGTCTAGAAGAATCTATGAAGATTCAGAACATCTTGGATAGATTCCAAAGTCTAATAAGCAAATATTTTGTTACTGAGCTCGACCTTGGCAACGGAGAAGTGGACACAAGAATATGAAGAGTGTACACACGATGCGCTGCGAGAAAGGACCCAATAATGACAGACGCTGCCAACAACTTATGTATGAGTTTGACCCTACTTGTGTTGGTCTTGAATATTCATGTATTATTTGGAACTCTTCATCTTTGTTTTGTGAAAATTGAACCTAGGACTGACAAATAGGTTTATCTTTTGGATTTCTCCTTTGATCTCTTCTTCTCTTCTTCCTTGAGCTCTCGTCGAACCCCTTTAGTTAAACTAGAGATAACATTGGTCCAACCAGCTTAACAAGATCAGTGCAATCAGGAACCAGGTCAATTACCGACCATTGCCTCTCCCAACTTCATCAGTCTACTAGGGTTTCTTCAATCGCGGGTATGCTGCCATTCACAAACAACATAGATGCGCTTGTTGACTCTGAAACCCCTACTTTGACAATGTGGTGGAGTAGCTTTGTGGCGTCTGCTAGATCGTCTCTCTTGATAGCTACATTGATGAATTCATCAAACTCGCTAATCATGTGCCCCCTCTCCCAACTTCATTTGTCTACTAGGGTTTCTTCAATTGCCGATATGCTGCCATTCACAGACAACGTATATGCGCTTGCTGACTTTGGAACCCCTACTTTGACAATGTGGTGGAATAGCTTTGTGGTGTCTGCAGGACTGTCTCTCTTGATAGCTACATTGATGAATTCATCAAACTCGTTAATCATGTGCCCACCCTTCCGATCAGTACTTAGGATTCTTCATGCAAGGGTGTTTCTGCACACCCACTCCTGCCTTCACACTCACCATCCTAATACCATCATTAATTCCATGGAGATTACATGTTTGAGCGAAGTGAATTTTCTGTAAAAATAAACAACTATTTCAGTTCCAATCCTAGCTCTTCCTTTTACCACCCACATCAATCATTCCAACCTTCACCCACATCTAAAGCACCAACCCATGAACCCGCCACCGTCTACCATCCCCTTAATCCCTTAAAACCACAATTTTAAAACCATCCACCACACCTTCCACTTACAAATTGTCTCATCAACTAGGAGCACAATGACTTGCAATGCAAATGTTTCTATTTTTAATGCAAGTAAATTTATTCACGAAATCATGATTACCCATGAAAGAGTTTAGGTAATCATTGGAGATGGCGGGGAAGAAGTCACCTTGGCGGACATTGATTTTTTAGGAGTGGAGGGCACTTCTATCGATCCCATGGTGGGATTTCTGCACTGCTTGTATCTTCGGTACTTTTTTTGTGAATGGTATATCGCATATTTGCATATCATGAAGCTCTGAGGGTAGCTCCACTGTACATTAATCATCATCATGATTTACAGTAGAGCTGGCAACAACTCCCTCTCCCAAGAACTTGTCAGACACTTGCACTTGCCTACGATTGCTTCACAGGGTTTCACCCTCTGCCTTTGTGATGGTTGTGGTAACTCAAAGGCCAACCTATGTCACGGCCTTTAGTTGCAAGTAAATTCGTTTAGACAGTGGCTGACTTCCATGCCTTTGAATTGGGGGCATCAATGTGATTTGGGAGTAATCTGACTCTAAATTTTGGGTGACGTGAAGGTCAATTGAATGCATATGGCTATGTCCTTCGAGCTCGAGAGATATAAGTAGGCCTTATCTGGTGGCGTATCTATCCTATGTACCATGAACCATTTCAAGGCCATCCAGAAGACCGAGTTAGTGAAGTGTTATCCCTAGTTTGACACTTGATCGAGCACCCCATTAGACACACTCCGACCTGGCGACCTCCTTAGTTGCAGCTCATTTCTTATCTTTATCCCTAGGTATTTACCACATCATGGAATTATGAGTTTGCAGGCATGCCTTTGGGATCAACCAATACCCTCACCTCATTCCAAGCCAGAATGAATGATATTTTTTGGTTAGCTCTACTTAACTATATCTTAGTATATTTTGATGATATACTTGTGTATAGTTTGACATGACAATATCATTTACACCACATGACAAATATTCTTGCCACACAAATGTTTTTTTGTTCAACGTGAAATGAACTCTTGGCCTCTTGGGTCAAACCATTTTGTTGGACTACATTTCTATGGATTGAGTGAAGGTGGATTTGGGCCTCAAATGGTCGATGCCTCTCTCCTTGTGAGATCTTCGAGGCTTCTTAGCCCTTACTGGCTATTGTATGCATTTTGTTAGGGACTATGACAAGATCGCAAGGCTTTGACCTTTGACCTTTCTCTTCAAGAAAAGCATCCACACGACCTTCAAATGGCCTTAGAGGTTGTGGGGGATTTTATTACCCATTCAATAAGCTTTGATTTAGGCCCTAGTACTCACCATGCCAAACTTTACACATCCATTTGTTGCGGAGCGTGACACCTTAAGCACAGGCATTGATACAGTTTTGATGCGGAGTACATGACCCATTTTATTTCAGTCGGTCTTTCTGTACCAAAGCACAGGCTTACGAGAACCAGTTGCTGACACCCCCCTCCCAATGCAACATTGATGTCCTTACCTCAGGGGTCTCCACTTCATTGTTTGCTCTAATCATCGCTTGCAATACTTTCCCAACCAGAAGATTTCAATTCCCATACAACAAGTTTGGGTGGCCAAGTTACTTGGCTTCAACTTCAGGATGGAGATCAAGGCTGGGAAAACATTGCACTATATGTCTTATCTCAACAATCAAATTCAGCATCCCTCCTATCGGTCATGCAACCAGTGTGGGAGGAGGTGAGTGTAACACCCCTTCCCAGTATTATAGAAATCAGCCGTCCGGCCGGGTCAGCGATATAAAAAAAACTAGGAAGCAGTATTAAAACTAGTAGCAGCAGGTAATAAAAGTCCAAACTAAAACAGATTTAATACTTACAGCGGAAGTAAAAATTAAACTAAGGTTAACCACATACCTGATGTCTGGATACACAGAGCCACTAAACAAGAATGAGACTGCATTAACTGAAAATCTGAACTATCAAAATAAGTCTGATACAAGATATATAAAATATTAATGAGTTACACTGTCCACAACTACAAGTACATGCTGAAATGGAGTAAACTGAAAATAGTAAAAGTACTACACTCTGACACCACCATGACGCTCATCCTAGACGTAGTTTCCCACCTGGGTCACCTGAAAAACATTGCACACGAAGGGTCAGAGTAAAGAAAAACAATTCCCCTTAGTGACACTAAAATAGGTTTACATATGAATGCATGCATGTCTTTAAAACTAGTCTCGTGCACTGAAAACATTTCATGATATATGATATGCATGCTTTTGCTATACTTACTGGTGAACACTATAATTCTATACTCATGACTTTCCGTTCATTTACCCAAGTCTTGACGTTCACTAACTAGTGTACTGTCTCACGTCAAGTCTGTACTTGAGTTCTAGGTGGCTTCTAGCCTACACGTTTACTGGGAAGGCTCTAGGCAGAGTAGCTCCTAACGCGCAAAATCTGAAACTGACGACCCGAGACCATCTGACGAACTCAATTGTTCTAGTGTCACGCGGACACGGTCTCGAATCTACTAACTGTCTCAAAGGGGAGTCAACTCCCAAGACTGTAACTCATAGGATACCATATGCCCTATTAGGATAGTAGTGCGCCTCTACCAAGCACGAAAAGACTGGTGTGCTACTGACCTTTTTGGTCTGACGCTACTCTGCATGGGATATCTTTTCTGGTGTACTACTGAGCGACCCTTGATTTTCTCGTGGTCGACTTGAAGGGACCTTCGCACCCTTGGTCGGACAGTCTCCAACCTTACGTGTACATGTGAAGTTTCGTACTTAACTAACCGTTCACGATTTTACTAACGTGGTTATGGAACAAGACGTTATCATACGCGTTTCCACAATTATTTTCCTACTGTCACACTTCTCTATGCATGCTTATGATGTTGTACGAAACCTACTTATGCGTAAAAATACAATTACTTGATATGTCTAACTAAAAGGAATTAGGATTTCCTTACTGTGGTGCTGCGACGTTCGTATACTCGGCGCGGCGACATTTTCTCTTTCAAAGTAATCCTATTGCTGGGGACCTTCAAAACGCTGCCCTGATCCCGCCAAAATCCTGCAATTTACCGTATCCCTAATTTTAGGATTTTCCCCTCTACGATATTCTCATGGAAAAATTTATAAATAACTAGGGTTACAAAATTTATGCGTTAAACTTCAAGTATTACCTTTAAGTATAGCGTTTGGGGCTACCCAAGCGTTACACACAAAATCCGTGGTGAACTACGAACACCAAAACCTAGAATAGGGCAATCAAAACGAAAACCTAGGTTAAATTAGTTTCCAAATCAAAGGGAATCCAAGCAGAAAACGAGAAAAGGAAGAGATCGAACTCACCGAAACCAAAACGTTCACTTCCACCGGTTAGGGTTGAATCCGGCACTTCCACGGCTAAGGAAGGAAAAGGAATGCCCACCGGTGCTCGTAGAGGAGGGAGGAGTGGTCGGAGATGGTTTCCGGAGAGGGATCGGACGCCGAATAGGGCTTGCGGGAGGCGCGGCTTCGATCGCTGCGGGAGACGGGCGGGCGCGTGCGTCTGTTTGCGGGAGACGGGCTGCGGTTTATTCCCGAGAGAAAAGGGTTGTGCGGGATTTGGCTTGCTGTTTTAATTATAAACCGCATGAGAGAGGGGGGGGGGGGAAATCCTATTGGCACCCCAAGGCTATTTCCTTACACAAAACTTCATCCTCACTGCGCGCCACTAAAAGAACGCGTCACGCACTAAAATTTATGCACTTAACGAACTAATGGTCGCTATCAAAAGGAAAAGTAACATTATACCTTGTCAACGCGCCGCCTCGATCAAAAATTCGTCGCGACCTTCCCCTACAATTTTAAATAAAAAAAAACGCGTCAGATCTATGGATGTTACAGTGAGCATGAAATTGAAGTCTACCCGAGCCATCACGACGTCCTTGAGCCTTATGGGTTGAAGTTGAAGCCTCCGACTTTGGATTTCGCTACCCAAAGGGCTCAGAAGGAGTTCTTTAAATGACGATCAATTCCATCACCATGGATGATTGGTTCTTTAAATGACTTCCTCTTGCTTCCTGCAAGTCTTAGTAGAGTTCCATGCGAACTCCATTGTAGTCCATGCAATGGCGTTTCGTACATTGACTCACCGCTAAACTTTAGTGACGTGGAATGTTCTGTCTTGTGGAGTCATGACATCCTACTTGCTAGTGCTCCAAGTAAAAAGGTACCTTTTCCGAGTGCCTTCTTCGGCCCCTCTCCGTGCTAAAATTGATATGGGACAACATAGACTTGTGCTTTGTCACAAGATTTCTAAGATACATTGAGATTGACGAAATTTTAGTTGATGCAGACTAATTGTCCAAATAGGATCACTTCATTTTGCTATGACATCCATTCACTGGTCCTTCATTGGTTGACAAATCCATCCACACACTAATGTGTCACCATGGGTTTTTGTTGTCTATTGTGAGCGACTGAGATCTCATAAGTATTTTTTGGCTATCATTGTTCATACTTTAAGTTACACAATTACGCATGAGTACGATCTATCTTTCGCAGATGGTCGTCCTCTCTGAAATGCTCAACTGTTACTTGGAAATATATCTTTATTGCTTCATTTTGAGCAGCCCTAGGTGTAGGCAATGCTCAACTGTTACTTGGAAATATATCTTTATTGCTTCATTTTGAGCAGCCCTAGGTGTAGGCAAAGTGGGTCTGTTGAGAGAAGTATTCATATAACACCTCCTTCCATTATATAGCGGGCACCATAACCTTTCAAGTAGTTTATGCCCCCCACCCCCAGCCATGATCTGCTACTTGTTGGGCGAGGGTCAACTTGAGATGCAAACTACCCAACTTTTAAGGACTGTGATGATATTCTTCAGCAACCTAAGTTCCATCGTCATTGTGCTCAACAAAAGATGGTAATTTGTGCAAAGAAACACGGCCGTAAAGTTCATTTCAATGTTTGACAACGGTCATATCGATAGGCTTGGTGGACAATTGCCCCATCCAAAGCTATCCACTTGCTTTTATGGACATTTTTAGTCAAGGTCATGTTTGCGAGGTATCTTACCGTCTAGTCTCCCTGAAAGAAGCCACACCCATTCGGCCTTTCACGCATCTGAGAGTAAGACGGTATAGTATGCGACCATTCTGTGGAATACATGATGTCGGACGTGGCCGTTGACACCTTGCTCATTTATATTTTGAAGTCCGTCATCGGTATGAGCCTCAGGAGAACCATCACCCTCTATCCAACACTGTGTGGTTCGAACGCAACAACTTCAACAATCATTTTCCCGAGTTATGCCTTGAGGGAAAGGCAATTTTTAAACCAAGGTGACAGACACAAGATCATGTCGGGTGTACGTATGACACACAACGAAGGACCCAACAATAACAAGCACGACTGATGATTAGCTACACTATCTTTATTTCATTTTTTTATTAGTATTTTAGTTTGCACTTATTTACTAATTTGCCCTTGCTTGTGTTAGGCTTACATTCTCTTGTATTATTTTGAAATCTTCATACTTGTGTGGAAATTGAGCCTAGGGTTGGACAAGAGGTGAATCTCTTGGGTTTCTCCTTTCTCGTCTATCTCTTCCTCTCTTCTTCCCTCTAGCTCATGTTGTCCCTCTTAGTTACTGTAGAAATAACATATTTTCATTCATTCCTCAAAAGAGGAGAGGCTACCCATTCCAAGGAGTTTTCATTGTTTGGGTACCTCCAGAAGGCACAAAATAAAGTTGAGACAGATTAATCAGTAAAGAATTCGAATCACTTGGACAACCATGAGAGAGATTTGGATAGGTTATCCATTTATTTTTCCAAGTTATCTAGAGTTTTTTTTAGCATTTTCTAAAGTTGTGGTGTTTTAAGTTTTTAATTTCTAACTTGTATCTATTTTATGTACTTAATTAACTATGAACATGCAATGATAAATGTTATGTCAAAATTGATAACTATCTCAGAATCAATATGTTACGCCGCCATTACGCTTCTCGGGGCGTCAATATGTTTGTAGGCGCAAGAAGTCGGCAAGCAACAACGAGGCTGAACCATCTGGTTCAGCCCGCACTCAGTGAACCGGCCGGCTGGGGCTGAACCAACGGGTTCAGCCCCTTTTGGAGGGGCCGTCCGGCCCCTCCTTGGCCCGGGTATTTATACCTGGGCTGCCCTCTTGTGGAGGCATGCAAGATATCGCAAGCTTTTTCCCTCATCTTTCCTGCTCAACCCTAATTCTCTAGTTTTTCCTTTAGATCTCTTTCTACCCCTTCTTCTTCCTATCATTTGGTATCAGAGGAACGTTTCTCCACCATGGTTACTACCCGCACGCAAGAATAAATCAACCGCTTGGA
This sequence comes from Platanthera guangdongensis, assembly GCA_039583875.1. Lineage (NCBI taxonomy): Eukaryota > Viridiplantae > Streptophyta > Magnoliopsida > Asparagales > Orchidaceae > Platanthera > Platanthera guangdongensis. The sequence goes on from CM077157.1 coordinate 24,595,914, forward strand.
AACCCTAGAAGAAAACTCTGTTGGATTGACGGATTCGGTGGCCGCCATAGAGGAAAACATGAGGACATCAACGCAACGAATTGAAGAACGAATCGACGCTCGGATAGAGGAGATCAAGGCATTACTAGCGCAAAATCTGAAAGGGAAGGGCCCGGCGAGCAAAGATGACGTCGGATCTCCAAACCCCGGACTCGAAATGGAGGGATCTCACCCGGCGGGTCCGATCTTAGGCGAGGCGGCAACGGGGACGGCTCTAGGGCGCGGGATCGGCGCGAACTCCAGCGCGTGGATGGCGGCCGGTGGCGAGGGACATTGCCTTAACCCGTCAGGCACGTGTTCGTCCCAGGGCGCCATCAGCGACTTCAGTGCAGGCCGCACCCCCTGGCGGCGGGTCGGGGAGGACCAGGACGGGATCTGGAGGCCTGCGGGTCAGGGCGGACCACCTCCGCTGGGTGTGGGGGGCTTCCTCCTCAACCGGGGCTCAGACTAGTTGGAGGCTTCGGACCGGGCATTCCTTGGGCCTGCCAACCTCCTCCGGTGGGAGCAATGTATCAACAGGGATATCCGGGCGGATTTCTTGACCCGGGGGAGCAAAGGAGACCAGTCGGCTACGGGCACAATCATGGTTGGCAAGGACAGGGCGCACCGCGGCCGTACATGCTCCCAAAATTAACCCGCATGAATTTCCCCAAATTCAACGGAGGAGACGCGTTGGAGTGCATACACAAAGCAGAGCTCTTCTTCAGTTATCAGGATGTGCCGGAAGGGCAATGGGTTCAACTTGCATCCTTCCATTTGGAGGACGATGCCTTCCAGTGGACACAGTGGTTTTTACGAGGACGAGACTACGTTCCCTGGGTAGTGTTTGTGGAGGGCTTTACGGCCCGGTTTGGACCCCTGGAGTACGAGGATTTTGAGGCCCTTCTCCAGAAGTTGCAACATAAGGGGACAATGATGAAATACCGCACCGAGTTTGAAAAGTTGGCAAATTGGGTGCAGTGGGAAGAAAAGACGTTACTCAGCTGCTTTGTCTTAGGACTCAAGGAGCATCTTCGTGATGAGGTGTACACACACATGTCCCGCACGTTGAATCATGCTATCACGTTAGTCCGCATTCAGGAGGAACGCTTCCACCGGCAGCGGACTCGTACCGCGGGGAGGCAGCCAGCGGCCCCCGCAGTTGCACGACGGGATCCCTCAGCGGCTGGCAAGCCAACAGTGACACGGCTTTCATGGGCCGAACTTCAAGCCAGGAAAGAAAAGGGCTTATGCTTTAACTGCGACGACAAGTTCACGCCGGGACACAAATGCCAGAAGATACAGGTCTTTATGCTACGTGAGGACACGGAGGACGGAAGCCCAGCCGAATCAAAGTGGGATGGGGACTTGGATTTGACTGAGTTCGGCGTGTCACTTCAAGCGATGGAGGGGTGCAATGCATCACTCATAATGATGGTGGTCGGGAGAGTCCGCCAGGAAAGGGTGACTATTCTGGTAGATAGCGGGAGCACGCATAACTTCATCCACCCGGAAGTGGCGCAGCGGGTGAGACACGAGGTTGACCGAGCAACTGCTTTTCATGTTATGGTGGCCGACGGGAACAAGCTCCAGTGCAAGGGGGTTATGAAAGGCGTGGAACTACGGATACAGGGATACTCAGGACGCACAGACGTATATCTCATACCCATCAGAGGGTCGGACATGGTGTTTGGGGTGCAGTTGCTACAACAATTACGGAGGGTTACCTTCGATTGGGAACAGATGACGATGGAGTTTCTCCAATAGGGGAGGCTTACTGCCTAGGTGGTCTAAAATCTTTTCCACTGAAGGAGATATCCCTCCGCAGTCTGGAGGGCTGGGGGAGCAGGGCAGCACGATGGCAATGATCATGGCAGTTACGGAGGCCCCCGGGGCACCTCCGGCAGTACCCGAGCAGATGCGGGCGTTGCTCGCTCAGTATGCAGATATATTCCAGACACCCAGGACGCTCCCACCACCGCGGGTCCGCGATCATCAGATTCAGCTGAAGACCGGGACGGAGCCCATCAATATTCGACAGTATAGCCAAAAGGCCGAGATCGAGCGCAGCGTTCGGGAAATGATCACATCGGGACTCATTCGCCCTAGTACCAGTGCATTCTCATTCCCCATAATCTTAGTCAAGAAGAAGGACGGATCGTGGCGCTTCTGCGTGGATTACCACGGCCCAAACAATTTCACCATAAAAGACAAGTTTCTGATACCGATGATTGAAGAACTACTGGATGAACTACACGGTGCTTCCCGTTTCACCAAACTCGACCTCCGGTCGGGTTACCACCAAATTCGCATGCATGAAGAGGATGTCCACAAGACCGCATTCCGCACACATGACAGACATTATGAGTTCCTGGTGATGTCGTTTGGGCTCACAAACGCCCCCTCCACATTCCAGGCCGTCATGAATGAGATATTCAGGCCCCTTCTCCGTCAGTCCGTGCTAATATTCTTTGATGATATTCTGATCTACAGTGTCAGCTGGGAGGAACATTTGCACCATGTGGAACAGGTCTTCGCCATCCTTCGCCAGCACAAACCGTACGCTAAGCTGTCCAAATGCTCTTTCGGGCAGGAGGAGGTAGAGTACTTGGGTCATTTGGTGTCAACTGACGGCGTCAAGGCGGACCTTCAAAAGATCGCAAGCATGTTATCCTGGCCGTGACCCCAGACTATAGGAGCATTGAGGGGCTTCTTGGGCCTCACAGGCTACTACCACCGCTCTGTGAAAGACTATGACAAGATTGCCCGACCTCTCACCCAGTTGTTACAGAAAGACGCCTTTGTTTGGCAGGATGAAGCAGAGGCAGCATTTCAGGCACTTAAGGGTGCCATAACGTCTACTCCAGTCCTGGCGCTCCCAGATTTCACCAAGGAGTTTGTGTTGGAAACCGACACTTCCGGATGGGCATTGGTGCGGTATTGATGCAGGAGGGCCGACCCTTAGCCTTCTACAACAAGGCACTGGCTCCTCGCACGCTGGGCTTGTCCGCCTATGAGAAGGAAATGTTGGCTATCATTCACGCGGTGGCTGTGTGGCGGTCATACCTGCTAGGACGACATTTTAAAATTCGCACCGACCACCAGAGTTTGAAGCATTTCCTGGATCAACGGGTCTCTTCTCCTCTTCAACAAAAGTGGGTCACCAATCTTTTGGGTTATGATTATGAGATTACCTATCGAAGAGGCAAAGACAACGTGGTGGCTGACGCTCTCTCTCGCCTTCCTGAGGGTACTGTTGCTCACATCACAGGGCCACTAGTGGATTCCCTGGATGATATACAAGAGGAAGTGATGCGAACTTCCGCTCTACGCACCACGGTGGAGGCTTTGCAGCGCGATGAGACTGTGGACTCCGGCTATCACCTTCAGAATGGCCGCCTCTACCATCATGGCCGAGTGGTTATTCCTCCGGACTCGACATGGAAAACCATGATGATGCACGGGTTTCATTCTTCACCGATCGGCGGCCACGCGGGAGTGCTCCGTACCCTTCAGCGGGAGCGAGCAAATGTTTTTTGGCCCGGCATGCACTGCAACATACAGCAGTTTCTGCGGCAATGTGAGATCTGTCAGCGTTAGAAGTACGAGACGACCTCGCCGGCAGGACTGCTTGTGCCTCTCGAGATTCCGCAGCATATTTGGGATACAGTGTCAATGGATTTCATTGACGGGTTGCACAAGTCCCAAAGGAAATCCGTGATTCTTGTGGTGGTTGACAAACTCTCCAAGTACGGTCACTTCTTTACTTTGATCCATCCATATACCGGCAAATCTGTCGCCGCTCTTTTTGCTCGGGAGATTGTCCGCTTGCATGGCCTGCCTCGTGCTATCATTTCTGACCGGGACCCCACCTTTGTGAGCAATTTTTGGCAAGAATTATTCTGGCTGCAAGAGACATGTCTACATTTCAGCACCACACATCACCCCCAGACGGACGGCCAGACGGAGGTCTTAAATCTGGGCGTGGAGACCTATCTCCGTTGTTTTGTTATGGACGAGCCCAAGACTTGGTCGGGGTGGTTGCATTGGGCCGAGTATTGCTACAACACTTCCTACCACTCCGCCAGCAGGATGACCCCGTTTGAGGTTGTTTACGACCGCCCTCCTACTACTCTGAGCAGCTATGAGCCGGGCAGCACAGCCATGCCAGCGGGTTATCGGGCTCTTCGTGACAGGGATCACATGTTAACAACCCTGCGTGAGAACCTTCGCCTTGCTCAGGATCGCATGAAGGTTCAGGCGGACAAGCATCGCAAAGAGAGGGAGTTTGCAGTGGGCGACAAAGTGTTTCTCAAGCTCCGACCATACCAGCAGTTGTCAGTCGCTCGTCGTCTGACTCATAAATTATCTCCCCAGTATTACGGCCCCTTTCGTATACTTAGCAGGGTGGGGTCGGTGGCTTACAAGTTGGCACTACCTATGGGTTCCCGCATTCACCCAACTTTTCATGTGTCCTTGCTCAAGCGGAAGGTTGATGCCAATGTCCAACCGAGTGCTGTTCTACCAGAGGCTACCAGTGCGGGCGAGCTCCACCCACTTCCGGAGGATGTTGTGTTGCTCAAGTGGAAACGGCGAGGCGCTGAGTACCGCCCCGAGCTCTTGGTCAAGTGGAAGGACCTCTCGGCGGCGCACAATTCCTGGGTGGATTTGCTGGACTTCAAGGAGCTTTACCCCGACTACCACCTTGGGGACAAGCTGGTTCTTGATGGAGAGGGGAATGTTACGCCGCCATTACGTTTCTCGGGGCGTCAATATGTTCGTAGGCGCAAAGAGTCAGCAAGCAACAACGGGGCTGAACCATCTGGTTTCGCCCCCACTCAGTGAACCGGCCGGCCGGGGCTGAACCATCTGGTTCAGTCCCCACTCAGTGAACCGGCCGGCCGAGGCTGAACCAACGGGTTCAGCCCCTTTTGGAGGGGCCGGCCGGCCCCTCCTTGGCCCGGGTATTTATACCCGGGCTGCCCTCTTGTCGAGGCATGCAAGATATTTCAAGGTATTTCCCTCCTCTTTTCTCCTCAATCCTAATTCTCTAGTTTTTCCCTTTAGATCTCTTTCTCCCCCTTCTTCTTCCTATCACAATAGCCTAGCCGTCCATAGCCTTTGCTCCTCTCTAATCTGGTAGCCCCAGGCACTCTCTAATTGAACCCGAGTATCCTCTCTTTTTTTCTCCTTTGGAGCTTTGCACATGTTAGCATCAGTTCTCTTCTCCTATCATGGACGAGATCTATGATGAAGCAGTTGGAGTTGCCAGCTGTAAGGGAGTGCAATGATGCCAATGAGCCATTTGTCGAAGGGGCACCAATCTCCAAGTGGCTAGTTGGGTAACATCTTTCCCCAATAGAAATTAGCTTTTATTCATCGTGTTTTGCGGAACTCTAATTCTGGGAATTTTGGTAGAACCTGTAATCTTCCAATCAAGGGACTTCTCTGCATAATTAGTCTTCAGGCCGGCATAATGTCCTTGGGTAGGTGAATTGTCTGAACTCTTTCCCCAACCCTCTTTCATGTATCCCTAAACATTCACATTCCAGTAGTAAGATTTTGACACCAACCTTGCTAGTGCAATATATAATTATGATATGTAAGGCAGATCAATTTTGATCAAACTGTGATTGATAAGGCAGATATATTATGACATTCTAAAGCAGGCCTAAGTGTTAGAATTAGTTTATCCACATTGTTTCTTATTGTGGTTTCTATCCACTGACATACAATTCTCAGTAACTTGCATATGTTTGATTTCTGATAAACTATAGGTTTCATTAGAAATCTTTAGTTTTTCATGACTTTGCCTTATTATTTCAACACAGATGGATGATAGTGAACAAGGCAGTAACAGAATTCATGCTGCAGAGCCATTTGATGAAGAATTGATCTCGTCATATTTGCTTGAAATCAGTGATATATATGAAGAGTCAGATCTATGTCCTCGTGTAGGAGAGCAGTATCAGGTTGAAATCCCACCTATGGAGACAAAATCCAAACTCTTTCAGTTTATACCGATCTCAGATGATGAGGCTAAAATGTCATCCTGTGATAGATTTGGAATAGGATTAGCAATCCCTGTTAATTGGATTCAATATGCAGGTGATAACATCAAGATAAAATGTGAAAAAGAAGAACATACCAATGGGGGTAATGGTCATGTTATGGATGGATTTACTCATTTAGATAAAAGTAAGAGTACTCAAGTTGAATTTATTGATTCATCAAATCAGGATAATCATGTTGCATACTCAGCAAATCACAACATTGGAGACAATGTTCAGAAGAACTATGCTTCATCTTTGCTGCAGAGGAGGGAAGCTGGGGCCTTCTATCCATTGCCTGGCTCCCCAACTTTTTCTTTGAGTGAAGCAGAGAAACAAAGTTTCCTTCTTGGCCTATATATTTTTGGAAAAAATCTTGTTCAGGTGAAGAAATTTATGGAGACTAAAATGATGGGAGATGTATTATCATTCTATTATGGAAACTTTTATAGGTCTGATGCATATCGCAAATGGTCGGAATGTAGAAAGATTAGGAGCAGGAGGTCTATACATGGCCAACGCATATTTACCGGTTGGAGGCAGCATGAGCTCCTATCACGCATTTTGAATTCAACACCCACGGAACTTCAGGATACTTTACTCGAGGTGCGTATGTTCTTGATTTTCTTGTCAAGGAAAATGCAATTAGTAGGATTATTCTACTGTTAATGATTATTAACTAATATGATCGTAGCTATTAATCATTGACTTATTAATCTTTTTAATTAGTCTACTTTACTGTCATTATTAGGTAATATCTAGTTAAATGTTCTTATTAATGTTTTGATTTGTTAGAAGACATAAGGAAAAATGATGTAAAGGCCCATTTATAGGCCCATTTCCTCCTTCTTTAGTCCCACATCTATTGTATAGGATTCTTTCTTCTTCTCTTCTCCTATATATTTGTATTCTCACTTGTATTTAATTAATGAAGAAGGATCTATAAGGTTGGCCCATTGATTTCTACATGGTATCAGAGGGACTCGGTCTCTCCCTGCGGTTAGTTCTCTGCTAACCGCCCGACCTTACTCTGCTTGAGCTAGGCGCGATCTCGTTTTTTTTCTAACCGGGCGGTCTGTCCTTCTCTTATCCGCGCGGCTTCGATTTCTCTACCCGTCTCTCTCTCTTCCCCTCCTCCTATCCCGTGGCCTCCACCTTCTTTCTTTCTACTCTCTCTCCTTTATAAGAGTTCTCTCTCTAGTGGGGCCCTCTCCCACTTCCTTTCTACCTGCGCGGTTTTCTCTCTACCCGCGCGACTTGTTTCTCTTCTCGCCGCAAGCTCCCCTCTTTGCTCGCGGCCTCTCCCTGTTTTCTTATTCTTCTCCCACGCAGCTTCCTCTACCCGCGACAACTCCTACCCACGACGACCTCCTACTCGTGGTTAGTCGCTGCGACTTCTTCTAACCGCGCGGCTTCCTCTCTTCCCGCGGCTTCTCTATCAGCGACGATTTCCGCACTTGGTCGTGGCATCTTCCCCTGCCGTTGGTGTATTCACTTTGACCGTGCAGACTTCTTGTGTCCGACTTAGCATCGTGGTCGATTAATCGCAGCGGTCTCCCTAACCGCTCCCGGCTTAGCATTCAGGTCGCGACTTCTTGCCGCTGGTGGCTTATCACTCAGACCGTGCGGCCTGCCTGCTGTCTGATTCTGGTATTCCCGTGCGGTCTCCCCGTCTATCCGCTGCTTGACCTCTCGGCGGCCTAGTCCTCTGCCCGCCTAGTTCTCTCACCGCTGCTCTTGTTGCTGTGACTACCCGCTGCGACCACTTTTGAAATCACGCGGGCTTGTCGTGCAAGTGCTCTCCCTGCTATCCCGTTTGTGGGTTCTTCTTCGCCAAGTCTCGACGACCTCTTCTCTTCGCTCGCTTTCTCTGCTCCTTTTAACCGCTCTGCCTTCGCTTGGGTGCGGCCTGTTTCTACAAACCGCACTATTCGCTTCCCGCGGCTTCTATCTTTGCCCGTGGCGGCCTTCTCTTCTCGTCACCACATTTCTATACCCGCGGCGGGCTCCGCCCCTTGGTCGCGGGCTCTTACCCGCTGGTGTCTTGACACCGAGACCGGGCGGCCTCCCTGTTTCGCCTCACTTTCTGCTGGTTCTGTTCGCTGGTTCTAACCGCTGGTTCTGACCGCTAGTTTCTGTGGCTCGTCACTGATCTGAATTATGGTTTCTGCCTCCACCACTGCTGAGATTGCTGCGTTACATGCTCAACTTCATCGGCTTCAAGAGGTAGTTCGTACCTCCTCTGGCTCCGTGGCCTCGATCTTCCTGGAAGGTATATCGCGCCTCTCACACAACTCTCACTGGATTGTGGACTTATGTGCTACACACCATCTCTCTCCACAGCAGCCGCCCAAGTATTTGGATATTGCTTATCCCAAGCACATCACTGTGGCCAATGGTGGCACACTCCCGGTTTCTGGTGCTGCTAATATGTCCCTTACTCCTCTTTCCTTATCCTCGGTTCTTCATATTCCGGGCTCTCCTTTTAACCTTCTTTCTGTTAGCCGTATTACGCAAGAACTTGATTGTTGTGTTATTTTCTCACGCTCTTCCTTTGTGGTGCAGGATCGACTGACGCAGACTATCCTTGGTAGAGGGCGACTGTCTAATGGGCTATATCTTCTCGACGTTCCTCCCACTGCTCTCACCTCTGCTCTCATCTCTGTCTCCACCACTGATTGACATCGACGTCTTGGGCATGCCCCTCTCCCAATTCTCAAGAAAGCTCTTCCTACTGTCTCTCTCCAAGAGTTCTTTTGTGAATCTTGTATCTTCGGTAAACAACACCGTGTCTCCTTTTCTCCTTCATGCACTCAGAGCGCTCCTTCATGCACTCAGAGCGATTCTCCTTTCTCCCTCGTGCATTCTGATATCTGGGGGCCTTATAAGGTTCTTAGTGTCTTGGGGCATCGATACTTTGTTACCTTTATAGATGATTACTCGCGTGTTACCTGGTTGTACTTACTTCGCGATCGTACCGAACTCACGACTACGTTCCGTGCGTTTCTTACAGAAACGCGCACTCAGTTTTCTACCTGTGTCAAAACTCTTCGTACGGACAATGCTCGCGAATATACTGGTCGCACCTTCTCCAACCTATGCGCTGAGTTCGATATTATACATCAGACTTCGTGTTCTTATACGCCTCAACAGAATGACGTAGCGGAACGGAAAAAATCGCCACCTTCTTGATGTGGCTCGATCTCTCATGATCCAAATGCAGGTTCCTCCCCTCTACTGGAATTTTGCCGTCTCTACTGCTTGTCATCTCATCAATCGCATGTCTTCGTCTGTCCTCAACTTTGTGGCGCCCACTACTCTCCTTTACCCATCCATTACTCTCTTCTCTCTCACAGCTCGTATGTTTGGGTGTACCTGTTATGTCCATCACCTTGGTCCTTCCATTGACAAGCTAGCCCCTCGTGCTACCAAAGCTATGTTTGTTGGGTACTCCCGCACTCAGAAGGGGCATGTCTGTTTTTCTTCCAGCGCTGGTAAGGTGGCTGTGTTTGCTGATGTCTCCTTTCAAGAAGACCAACCATATCACTCCACCCCTTCTGATCCCCTTCTTCCTCCTCCACTACCTCGCCCCATCATACCCGTCACATCTCCACTTCCGCCACTTTTCCCTACCCCTCTGCAACACCAATCCACATCTCCTCTCATCCCGGTTTCCCCAACACCACCAGGCCTCTCCAAACCTCTTGTCATTCAAGTATACACTCGTCGTCCTCCTCGTCCAGACGCCCTGCGGCAGCTTCCCTCTACCGGTGTAATCTCGCGGCCTGTTGATCCGGCCTCCTCCTCGACAGCATATCCCCTGGCCAACTATGTCTCTTTACATCGGCTCTCTCCGCCTCTCCTTACCTTTGCTATCTCTCCTCTATTTCTATACCTAACTCTGTGCAGGAAGCTCTCCAGCATCCGGCGTGGCGTGCCGCCATGGATGAAGAAATGACTGCTCTGTGGGGTAACCATACTTGGGATCTTGTGTCTCCTCCTCCTGGACACAGTTGTGTTAGCTGCAAATGGATCTTTACAGTCAAACATGTCGTGGATGGGACAGTTGATCGTTTAAAGGCTCGGCTTGTGGCACGGGGATTTACTCAACAGTACGGGCTTGATTATGAGGAAACGTTCTCCCCATTCGTGAAATTAAATACTGTTCGGGTCTTGCTCTCTTTAGCTGTTCATCGCTACTGGCCTCTCCACCAGCTGGATGTCAAGAATGCATTTTTGAATGGAGATCTTCTTAAAACTGTCTATATGCAACAACCGCCCTGGTTTGAGATCACGGGGGAGTCCCATGTTTGTTTACTTCACAAATTCATTTATGGTCTCAAACAGTCTCCACGGGCGTGGTTTGGCAAATTCAGCAAGGCTATTTGTGAGGTTGGCTTCAAGCAAACCTCGGCAGATTCCTCTCTCTTCACTCGTCACCAATCAACGGGGACTACAATACTTCTTGTCTATGTGGACGATATTCTGATCACTGGTGATGACTCCGCTGGGATACAACATGTTAAACAACATTTAAACTCTATCTTTCAAATCAAAGATCTGAGAAATCTTCGATATTTTCTTGGACTAGAGGTAGCACGGCGACCTGATAACCTTGTCTTATCCCAGCGTAAGTATTGCATTGACCTTCTGCAAGATGATGGTCTCTCAGGTTGCAAACCAGTGGAAACCCCGATGGAAGTCAACCATAAGTTGTGTGCTCAGGGATCTGAGGCTAACTCTCTACTTCCAAATCCATAATATTATCGTCGTCTTGTGGGAAAACTGATATATCTAACCGTTACGCGACCAAATATATCATTTGCGGTAAGAGTGGTTAGTCGGTTCATGCATACCCCACGGGTTTCCCACCTTCAGGCAGTGGAACAGATTCTCAGATATCTGAAGACTGCTCCTGGGCAAGGACTTGTGTATAAGCCATCTTCCTCCCTTTCTCTTATTGCATACTCTGATGCGGACTACGCGGGCTCGTTTGATGATCGACGTTCACTACTGGTTTTTGCACTTATTTTGGAGGAAATCTTATCACATGGCGGAGTAAGAAGCAGACGGTGGTTGCCCGCTCGTCTGCTGAAGCTGAGTACCGTGCGATGGCTCATGGCTGCCATTACATCTGAACTAACCTGGCTTGAAAGTCTTCTAATGGATTTGGGAGTCAAATTGTCCTCACCATCGACGTTGCTTTGTGACAGTCATGCTGCAATACATATTGCGAAGAATCCTGTGTTCCATGAGCGGACTAAACATATTGAGGTTGATTGTCACTTTGTTCGGGAAAAGGTTCAATCAAAGGTGCTAAAGCTTGATCATGTTCCTGCATCTGGGCAAGTTGCTGACATCCTTACCAAGGCTTTACCTCGAAAATTGTATTATCAGTTCTTGTCCAAGCTTGGTGCCTATGACTTGTACGCTCCAGCTTGCGGGGGAGTGTTAAAAGACATAAGGAAAAATGATGTAAATGCCCATTTATAGACCCATTTCCCCCTTCTTCTTTAGTCCCACATCTATTGTATAAGATTCTTTCTTCTTCTCTTCTCCTATATATTTGTATTCTCACTTGTATTTAATTAATGAAGAAGGATCTATAAGGTTGGCCCATTGATTTCTACATGAATGACTAATCCATGATTGATAGAGTATATATCATGATAGAGTATATATAGTGTTATTAGTTAATCCATATATAATTAATTTGGATCAATTCATAATTAAAGTAGTCAATATTAATTATAAGATTACATCCAAATTCCATCACAACACATGTTATATAATGTTTGTATTTGGTGTGCAGATAACATAGATTGTTGTGCAGTTAGCGGCCTCCTAATTTGTTTAGTCCCACATCTCAGTCTCCCTCTGTGTGTATATATATGAGAAAAATGTAATGAGTACTATGTAATTTGTGTGAATAATATAATTCATTCATTCTCATTTTCACATGATATCAAAGGGAGGTTCGATAAAGGATTCATCGAGCCTGTACGTCTCATCAAGCCCCTACGTCTTGCGAACTCAGTGCGCGGACTGGGATAGCAGTATAGGCGAGAAGCGTCAGGCAGATCTTCTTGCGGCTGTGGAGGCATGGTGCGCATAGGACGCATAGGGAGCACGCAGCAGAACTCATTTTGCGTACGATTGGCGGCTGTGGAGTAGCGCGCGACAGATCGACCTGCGGTTGCGCGTGGCTTGCGAGTTCCAAAGGGTTTTCTTGGCTACGCATTCGTCTTCGTAGGAACGACATCGTTGTGCGGGCGGCTATGGGAGAAAGCGGGTCTTTGCGGGTTACAAGATGTGTGACCGAAAACCGCCGCTGTGGGAAATCGGTGGTGTGGCGCTAACGGTTGTGCGGTGCGACGGTCCAAGGAGATTTGCGGGTTACTCACTATGGCACTTTGCGGCAAGGCAGGAGCACGACTTTCAAATCGAAGGTGCGTCTGTTTGAGAGGCAAGTAAGCATGACACTTCGGCGTGGAGATCCCGCGTACGGCTATTTGCGTACAGATACGACACAGAAAACTCACTTGCGAGAGGTGTGGTCTGCCTGGTGCGGCAGGGAGGAAGGGCGTTCAATTTTTTTTCTTGCGGCAAAACAAGAGGATAAATAAATAAATAATCCAAGAGTTGTGCGTGCTCATGGAGAAATTGGTCGCCAAAATGGAGGAGGCAGACTTAAAAGTATTTTTTGAGTTTTTGCGGATATCCAAAGGCGAGGGCTCCGATGAAGGTAGATCTTACCCCTGTAAAGTTGAAGCTCGATGGATCAGCTACATACTTAAGTTGGTTGCGTCGGGTGAAGAGAGCACTCTCTGGGAGGAATCTGGAGGGTTATCTGACTGGTGAGAAGTGGGAGCCGGAGAAGGAATCAGATGGGTACAACAAGTGGAAGACTATACATTGCCTGTTGCACACTTGACTCCTAAACTCAATGGTCACATCTATCGCTGTCACGGTGGATGACATTGAGACAACGAGTGATGTTTGGGGAAAGTTACATGGGATCTATGCAGGAGTAGACAATTAAATGATAGTTTTTCAGATTGAGAGAGAGATTGAGACAATAACACAGGGAGATCGATTGATGCAGGAGTATGCCACAGATCTAGAGCGACCGTGGGCAGATTATGATCATTTCTCTCCTGTCGCATGTTGTAAGGACCCAGAGTGCAGGAAAGGAGAGTGAGATGCTCATGTGCGGACTATTCATTTCATAAGAGGATTAAGCTCAACATTTGAGCCAAGGTGTGAAATCTTGCTTGCTCAGCAAAAAAATTATTCTCTGGATGAGACGATCTCTGCCATAATGTAGGAGGAAAGCAGGATTAGGCTATAGTGTGGTGCAACTGCTCTTCCAAGAGTGAAATCGGCTCTAGCGATCACCAATCTAGGGCACACGAGATATAAGAGCAAGACACGATAGTGTTACAATTGTGGTGAGATAGGTCATCTTTGACTGGCTTGCCCCAAGCCACCAAAGGAGCAAGATACAAGTGGATAGGGTCAGTTTGGGAGCCGTGGTCGCTACCGTGGGGGTCGTTGTGGTGGTAGAGGAGGCTATCGAGCAAATCTAATGATCGCAAGCAAAGAGGCAAAAAGAAGCATAACTGATGCAAGTTATTCAGAAGAGTAGAGAATCTTAGATGCTTATTCTCAGCTGATGCGAAAAAAGCAGGAGGGTACGATTGATGACACACTCACTATGACTTCATCAGGGATAACATTGTCTTTTTTGCTCGCTCAGCCGCATATACTTACAATACACTTGCCCTCACGTCTACACCCATCACTAACTCACTAGATTGGATAGTCGATTCTGTTGCCTCTCAACATGTTACTGGGGATGCAGATGATTTCCTTTCGTACACTCTTTTAGCAGTCCCAAAGCTCATTCGGATTGCCGACGACACTGCTCAACCAGTGGTTGGTAAGGGTACTGTGTAATGTGCCAACACTTTAGCTTTGTCCAATTTTTTGCATGCTTCTTCTTTTCCTGTGAATCACTTATCTATTGGTGCAATTATATCTCGACTAAAATGTGTCGTCTTGTTTGATATCTCAAATGTAATCTTCCAGGAGAAGGAGACTGACAAAAGACTTGAGACTGACACATGACATAGTGGCTTGTGATACTTAGATAAGGAGATTATCGAATCGGCTCTTTCAACACTAGTAGAAGATGCTACATGGGGTTGATGAAGCATAAAGGACTTATTCCTACTTCATCGTCGATGTCCGAGTCATCTTTCTTTTTCTATTTTGAGACAGATGTATCCTATTTTGTTTAAGAAAGTTAATCATAACAAACTTGTACGTGATGCATGCGAATTAGGAAAACAGACTAGAAACTCTTATTCCAGTTCAAATAAAAACTCTCATTCCAGTTCTGGTAGTAGGTGTTTTTATCCTTTTAATCTAATACGTTTTGATGTTTAGGGACCACGTCTCACACGTACTGTGAATGAATTTTGATATTTTGTGTTTTTATTGATTGTTTATCTCGTGTGAGTTGGCTTTACCTGATGAAAAACAAGAGTGATGTGTTTTCTAGTTTCAAGGATTTTCCTAAAGGGGGTCAGTTTGGGATCTCGTGTCGCTACCATTAGGAATAAAGACAGTTAGGGTGCAAGTGAGTTTTCACTATGAAACAAAACCCAGAGGGTCTAGTTGAGAGCTACAAGGCTCGATTGGTAGCAAAAGGATACAATCAGACTTATGACATCGACTACGATGAGACCTTTGCATTCGTGACCAAAATGAGTACGATACAAACACTAATATCCTTGGTTGCGAATGAGGAATGAAAACTGCACCAACTTGACGTAAAGAATGTCTTTCTTCACGTGGATATGTTGGAAGAAGTATACATGGAGGTGCCACCTGGCTTTGACACAAAACAAACGGTAGGCAAGATGTGCAGACTCAAGAAATATTTGTACAGACTAAAATGGTCTCCTCGAACCTGGTTTGACAGGTTTAGGAGAACCATGGTTAACATGAGATATCAGCAGACTAATGTTGATCATACCGTGTTCTTTAGGCAGAGAGAAGTTCATACTAAAATGCTTGATGTGTACTTGAGCGATATGATTATTACGGGCGACGATGAGAAGGAAATTGCTCAGCGGAAGACGAGATTGGGCAAGGAGTTTTAGGTGAAGGATTTATAACAGCTTAAATACTTCATTGGGATTGAAGTAGCTCGCGGTGCAGAGGGGATCACTATCTCAACAAAAATATGTGTTAGATCTGCTTAAAGAGACATGTATGCTGGGGTGCAGGCCCGTAGTTACACCTATTGATCAGAAGTCCAAGCTCAAAGTTGAGGCAGGAGAGCCAACTGATAAAGAGAGGTATCTTCGGCTTGTAGGTCGCCTGATCTATTTGAGCCACACCCGTCCCGACATATCTTTTGTCTTGAGTGTAGTAGCCCGCTATATGCACGATCCCAGGGAGGCTCACTTGGATGCAGAGTATCAGATTCTCAGGTACGTGAAGAGTGCACCAGGAAAGAGATTGATCTTTCGAAAGAATGAGCATCTGAATATCGAGGGGTATTGCGATTCTAGATGTGCAGATGACAGGTGATCCACATCAGTATATTGTATGTTTGTGGGGGGCAACCTTGTCTCCTAGAAAAGCAAGATCTACAGCCGAGTGTTGGTATTTGGTGTGTAGATAACACAAATTGGTGTGCAGTTAGCGGCTTCCTCCTTACGTATTTATTCCCACATCTCAGATCTTGTTTTTTGGTCTCCCTCTGTGTGTGTGTGTGTGTGAGAAATGTAACGTGTAATGTGTAATTTGTGTGAATAATAAAATTCGTTCATTCTCATTTCCACATATAATACTTTATTAATAAATGTTAGCCTAATCAATCTTAATCAAAATATTCAGCTATGATATATTAATATTATAATTATGAACTGCTACCCAAATAGCTGTGCTGATAAATTCTTTATTATTTAAATAATAATATTATATTTATTAAAACCAACTAATCCCAAAATTAAATAATTATTTGTGCTATTTAATATGCTGTTTTAACTGTTGAACAAATGTCTAAATAGTTAGATTACTTCACTATCTTAATGAATGACTTATTATCTTATAGTTTAAGAATTAATTAACACTTAATTATTATTGTTTTAATATTCAATAATGTAGCACTAATATAGCAGCTTATTAGCATAACCATGAGTCATTAATTAGAAAGTTTAATTAATCATGTATATAATCTTTTTTTTTTTGCTTTTTTAACTAAATCATTAAATATGATTGATTAGTAAAATGGTTAAAATTCATAAACAAGCTTTAGGAGAATGCCATTCCAAGTTTCCAACTCATTATGTTTCCTTTATGAAATTGATTTCTAATTTACATAAAGTTGAGCATCTTCTCACAACTATTTATATACTTCTTACCCAACACCCCTATCCTAACAAGCATAATCAGACAAAGAAAGACATTAAAATAGTGCCTGAGTTATGGAGAGTAGCAAGACTTGTGAAAGAGTGATATTCCATGTAAATGGTGGAAGTGTATTCCATGTAAATGGTGGAAGTTTCAATCCTTTATACATGGCAGATACTCTAATCCCATGTGTTAATCCATATTTTTTTGATCTGGGGGTTAGCTTATGAATTTCATGGTTCACTATTGTATTATTCTCACCCTCGTGTACATTGAATCTATTAGAAATGCCTAATTTTCTTTTTCTCCTCTTAAAAAGAAGATGCTACTTATATATCTTATCTTATATATATATAAGGGAATATAGATATTTGGAGACACACCATAGATTAAATATTGGCCATTGGATCATGATAGAAAGAGAGCATGAGAGGGGGGAGATTTGGGAGAGAGTGTGTGGAGGGAGAGAGATGGGGCGGGAGAGAGAAGAAGAGAGAGAGAGATGGAGAGTGATAAAGAGAGAAAGAGAGGGGAGAGATGAATTAATTTTTATAAGTATAAAATAAAAATAGGAATAGTAATTCATTTTTTGCGGTCATTTTAAGTACTTATATGCATATGTTTTGAAAAAAAATTTGG
Organism: Platanthera guangdongensis; assembly: GCA_039583875.1. Taxonomy (NCBI): domain Eukaryota; kingdom Viridiplantae; phylum Streptophyta; class Magnoliopsida; order Asparagales; family Orchidaceae; genus Platanthera; species Platanthera guangdongensis. The sequence continues at coordinate 24,613,049 of CM077157.1, forward strand.
GTGCGTGCGCAGCTCGCAGCGACGCATCGAGCACGGGTGAAGCTCATACGTACAGGGGCGGGCGAAGCCCGCCTGGATGCGGCCAAAGGCCGCCCGAGAGCTTCGAGCACGGGCGTAGCCCGTGCGAAGAAGCTCGTATATATATATATATATATTCACATTTATAGGGATTTACATTATATGATAATCTTGTTTAATTTGGAGGACCGTGCGCTATACTGGGTGCGTTGGACACGCCAACATGTATCAGATCTTTCTTAACCCATATTGAAGGAGAAACTCCACCACTATGACACGTGCGAGGCGGGTTATATCTATGAGCGCTTCAACTCCATTTGCTAGTCTGACACTATCGCCTCCTACATTACCAAATTTATCAACATTGCCACACACGTCATTGTACTATCCTCTGACCATTATTTGGGGTATTTTTTTGCGTGCCTGTAACCCCACATCCGAGTTTGCCTTCGTGTAAACAACTTGACGACTCTTACCCGTGCCATGCAACAAGCTCCTTATCTCGATGAGGAACTCTATGCGGCCCAACCACCCACCTATGCCCAACCACCCCAACCAGTCGTTGCCACCACCTAAATCTCAACCACCTGTCCATCGCTTAAATCACCCACTTCTACCTGGACCACTGTTGATACGAAAGACACGAGGAAGTTCAGATCGATCATGAAGAAAATACAACCATGTCATACGAGAGTAATCATCAATGAAGGTTACAAAGTAACGATAATCAAAAACACTGGCAGTTTTATAGGATCCCAAAATATCTGACTGAACTAAAATAAGGGGAACACCACTCCGAGTACGATGTGGTGAAAAGGTAAACCGATGGTGTTTGTCGTAGATACATGACTCGCATGTGAATTCTGTGAGAGACAAATCTAGAAGAGCTTTCTGGAGGATGCGGAGAGGTGCATGCCCAAAACGCCTATGTCAATCGACTGAACTAATAGTGGAGAGAATCGTGGGGGGGAGGTGCAAGATGTAAAGCCCATTAACCAGTTTCCCTTTACTAATGATAGTCTGCATTTGGTGATCTTGCACGACACAAGAAGTAGAAGAGAACGTCACAGAACAATCAAGATTTTGTGTAAGACGGCTAATAGATATGAGATTGGAAGAAGAGCCTGGAACATGAAGAATCAAGCGAATAGTGAGGGATAAGGTAAGGGTCACGTCGGCTGATCCAGTGACTGGAGTAGAATCCCCATTGACAACAGTAATGAACTTGAGATACACAGAGTTCAAGTATCTTGAAGGTTTTGTTGGGGTAATATGATGTGTTGCCCCGAAGTCCATAACCCAGGAGGAACTGTGTGCAAGACATGAAACACCCCCATCAAAAATAGATACAATGGAGCCAGGAGAATAGCCGATCATCCCTTGAAGTTACTGGAGTTGGGTGCACAATGCATTAATGTCAGCTTCAATGCTGTGTGCAGTGGAATGTGCAACCATTGAAGAAGAAAAACACAAATTCGAGGCTGGCAGAGCGGGGAGGGGGTTGCAACCGGGACGGGAGAAGCGGCGTCCTGGAAGAGAGATGGACATGACAGAAGCAGTTGCGGACAGTAGAAGTGGCGGTCTGGCAGGTAGCAAGTAGCGGCAGTGAGAATAGCGGCCTGAGTATAACAGCGTCCTGAGCAACGACACACAGGTGCAGCGTGGAGACACAGGTGCGACAAGAGGAGGAATGCCAACGAATAAGTTGCAGGGGCAACCAAGAGCCTTTCCGTCGAAGAATCGGCGAGCTGGAAAATAAGTAGCAGGCGGGCAGAGGTGAAAGCCTCAAGAAGCCAGATGAGCAAGGAGTCAAAGGAAACCGTAATTGATCAGAGAGAGAGAGCGATCCGTGCGGCAAGAAGTAGTGAACTGGTCGACCACGGCTGGACTTGCGAGCTACGAGAAGTAATCGCGGCGAGAAGTAGTCGCGGCGTGAAGGAATGCGCAGAGAAAAGCAACCGGCAAAATCCTGTGGGCTGGCGACAAGAGAACGAGAACAGAACCGGCGGTCTAGCCAAGAGTAGCGACAACAAGAACACAATACGAAAGGGAAAAATAGCCTGACGGACAAATAGCGGCAAGAAAAAAACTCGCGGCGGTCTGAGAGAGAACTAGCGAAAAGCGACTAGCGGCCTGGCGGGTAGAGATCAATCCAGTGAGCACACTACAAACAGAGCGAACAGGCCGCTGCCAACAGGCAAGCAGAAGAGAGTTTCGGGACCCACTGATAAGAGGAAAAAAACTATAAAAGCAGGAGACGGGGGAAGGAGGGAGGGGTGGATCCATGGGAGAAGATAGCTGCGGGTAGAAACAGGAAACCGCAGGCACAAGGGGCAATGTGGTTAGAGAAGCAGAGATCGCTGGTGGTAGAAAGTTATCCGCCCAGAGCCAAATGTGGAGGAAAACGATCGAAGGACCGATGACTCTGATACCATGCAGAGGAACATGAAATTGAGAAATAAAAATGTGAATTTATTAATTTCTCAATGATTCTAATTACAACATATGTATTTGTACCTATATATAGGAGAAGAGGGAAGAGCCTAAATTTTATCCCAAGATGTGAGACTGAGTCTGTTTGGCGGGGGGCGACACAACAATGACATGCAGCTGATTTTTCTGTCGCCCCGCCAAATGAAAAATTAGGCCCAGGCAGTGCCTAGAAGCCACCGCCATTTGTATATATTTATTGCGGGTCAGTCGTGGCCCTCGTGACCGGTCGAAAACTATCCGCCCTATCTCGTGAGCGAGTCGAGCGCGCATATGTGCTTCTTGATGTTTGTTTGAAATACCAAACAGCCTCAAAATTGTGCGAGAATGGGCCCGTTGGAATTGTCGCTCCCAGTTGGGCAATGGCGCGAAAAAAATCATTGACTTGATCGAACCTATTTTGGGGAAGCTCATCAATATAGGCATTTAATATAATTAACTTGGACAATTAAAAAATATTAATATATTAACTTTTATAATTAAATAAAATTAATAAATATAATGTTTATATATATTCAAATAAATATTTAATATTGAGCAAACTGTTTAATTATTATCTGGACTCCGTAAATTCTACGAATTTTTTAATTATTATTAATACTGTTTAATGTTCATTACTGTTTAGTTCTGCACTATTGTTTCACACATCAATGCAAATACAGTTTTCCAAACAGTTTCATGAATTTTTCCACCACTGCAAAACAGCTGATTTCTGCACTATTGTTTCTCATCACTGCTTCCTGCACCGTTGCAGCTTAGCCAAACAGACCCTAAATCCTAAGAGGGGTTGACATGGGCCTTTATGACGGGCTTTCTTTACACTTTTCTTCAACATTTACAGTAGCTCTGTCTACTCAGTCTGCTTCATTATACTAATGTCTTCTTAGACTCTTAGGAAAATTAGGTGTATAGTAACTCATTTATAATAGTTCAAATTATTCAATTGGGCAAGTTCTCGCCCTTTTTTCCTTTTTGGGATTTCCATGTAATGTTTTTTCCGGTTATGTGTGACCCTTAAAGAGTTTCTCAAATGTACTGGGCAGTTCATCTATTTTGTGGTAAATAAATTATAGTCCGTGTACAATGTGACATTAAGGGGGTTACTTCAATCTATCTGTATAAAAACCAAGTTTCTTGCTCTTGCTAGTTTTGGAGCAGTTAGGAACTAAAATACAGTTAACAAGTACCTCCTCCTCTTATGTTTACAAGATCCAACGTCAACAGCATTGACTTTAGACATCAAAATGTTTTATTTTGTCACTAAAATACTTTATGAGGGCTTTTCTTATCGAAGAGCCCATTCTTCTAAAAGGATCTAATTGAACTTTTAAGGTTCCTCACTAGAGTAAGAACTTACACACTTTCTCCAAGCTCTACTAGGAATACTGGGAACATATACATGTTTTATCAGTTGTATCAAGCTTTTTATTTGGTGTGATTTTCTTTCTCATGAGCTTTTCTAGTTTGCATGAACGTTTTATCAATAAAAGTTTGTTTTTCACCCCATCCCAAAACTTGTGACCTTTAATGACCATGATAATTAGTAAGGACCCTTCTTCTAGGAAGGTCATTGCAATGACAGCTTGACTTTTATAATCATGCATAGAGTTGCATGTGTGCGCATTGCCACAAGAAATTGGGTCAATATGTTCTTTGTTGATTCAATTTGATCTTCCATAACAGAACAAAACTATTGAGTAAATTTTAACTATCTTAAAGGGATGATTGAAATTGTTAATGAATTCACTTCAACCTCTTTCATGACGAATATGATTATCTAGGAAGACGATGACAAACTGATCCCGAGGATGGCCAAATTTTTTGATGGATTTGGAAGTTCTGGGCAATGTTTTGTGACACTGCAGATTCTTAGTATTAGACAAGTACATGCTGACCAAATTCTTAGTATTAGACAAGTACATGCTGACCAAATTCTTAGTATTAGACAAGTACATGCTGACCAAATATGAGATATGAGCTTGACTGACGCTCTTAGTTTATCAATGACAAAACACCTATGCAAAGAATTTTTTTGGATGATGTTTTTTAATTCTCCCCAAAACTTTGCTGCTGATATTGCTCAAAACATTCTTTAATGGATAAGATCGGGCTAAATGTTCAAATATTCCAACTGACCCATTATTTGCTCCACTTTGAAATGTATTATAACTCAGTTATATATGAAAACTAAGAGGGCAACTCACTCTCTTCATATAGCCAAGTTACTTCTCCAACATGCTCCTATGTTCTCCAGAGGAGCCAACAGACGGTCCTGCAAATCTCTATTTTATGGAGAAATTATTGGACAGAGGTATCTGCCTTCATTGGCTCTTAAGTCACTTCACCCATAGTCATTATTGGACAAATTTGATACAGTGATGTAGCTTGTCGAGTTGCCTTTCCAGTGCGTATTATATCATTTGAAGTTGAAATGTTTTCTCAACCAAAGAAACACTATATTACAAAATGATGAACTATTCAGAAACAAGTTAGTAGAGAGTGTTAGAAATTTTTAAAGTGTAACACTTAATGTAAAAACTCAAAATAATTAATCGCGTGATCGTACTTTGCACATAGCCGACCCCACTATAGTGGGATAAAGACTTGATTGTTGTTGTGAGTGTACCTTGCACATATGCGATGATTTAGACATTTTCATTTTAATGATTAATTATTATATTATTATTATTTAAAATAATATTGATAATATTTTAAAATTTGTAGATAGAATATATATTATACATTTATTAATGTAATGAATAAAATGATATTATAATATTACTATTATTAATAAAGATAATAATGTGAAAAATATTAATGATATTAACATTAAGATAAGTTAAATTCATTTAATATTAGAAACATTAATGTTATTAATGTTAAATATAATAATAAATATTTAGTTTTAAAAATATTAATTATATAACATTAAACTTATTAATGTTATCATATAATAATATTTTATATTAATTGTTATAATTAAATTATACAACCCGTATTCGTCATGCGTAGGCCCAGTCGTGTCATGTAGGCCTGGGTCAAAGTCAAAAGCAAGTTAAAGCTAGCAAGCAGCCCATAGGAGCATTTAAAGCTAGATGTGAGTATCAGGGTTACTCGTCCAAGCAATGTTGGCGAGTATAAGAGTTACTCAGCTAGTTGGCGACAATCCATGGCATCTCGTCAGGCATAGGCGAGATCGTTCAATAGTCGCCGACTCGCAAGCCGCAAAATCCCCAGGTCCAGAGTGGCAGCCTCGCGTGGGGTTGGTATTTTCGCGCACATACCCCTCCCCCCAGGATTTGTCTATAAATAGGACCCCGGAGGTACTAGGAATGACACCTTGCAATCTTGACCCTCCCTCCTCCCTTTTTTTGAGACCACAACTCTCTAAGTGGTTCTTTCCTCATACCTTGCTCAGTCATTTTTGTTGTGGAGGCGAAGTTTTCTCCAAAACTTCCGGGTACGTGATGAGACATCCCTGTTATACCGTCTGGGGGCCTCAAGTTTTTTCTCTCTCTTATTTGCTCTAGCCTTCATAGCCGTTTGGCCGAATTGCGGGACCAGTAACCTCCGACTGCACTTAGATCTGAATATTTGAAATAGGGATTTTCTCGGCTTCAACATAAATGTCTATATATTTTAATAAATTCTGAAATAATTTTTTGGCCTATAAATAACTCTCTAAAGTATGAAAGTGAGATACATATACAATTTCTCTCACCTTTCTCCACTTATGCTCTCATATCTTTCAATATAGTTTCTTGTTATCTACATTTACTTCATCCAATGAAAGATCGGGTGCTTTGTGCTTCTTAAGTGTTTGTGCATATCAGAGTTTTGGATTTAGCCTGATGTTGTACCTTGGATAAGTGAGCATCGATTGAAAGCCATGTCGGAGAGTGATGCAACTTCTTTAAGACAGTAATCACATGCCTTATCCAGACTCGACTTCTTACTCTAATAATTTTTTGTTAGTTTATTTCATGTCATTTTAATTAAGTTTTTTGTATTCAGAAAATTCTATTAAAAAAATAATTATAAATATTTATTGTTTATATTTAGAAAAGTTATATAAACGAGAGAAAATATATATTTAATATATATATATATATAATAAAGGAAAATAAAAAATTCTAACAGAGAGTACAGACGGAACGAAATAATTTTCTTTGGATAGAAAAACAAGTTCCCTATCCTACATTTTGCTTCTATGATTGTACAAAGCAGAAAAGTTTGTGGAGTTGGTATTACAAATAGTTTCCATTGAGAAATATGTGGATTTGTTCGACCAGAATATCTTGATCATTAAGACTTCTGAAGAGGACATATAAATTTTGATCTTGATTATTAGGACTTCGGATGAGGGCATATAAATTTTGATCTTGATTATTAAGACATTGGATGAGGACCTAAAAAATTGAAAACTTTGCTAAAGCATCAAGCTATCAAAATTATGCAGAGAAAATTTTCTTAAAAATTTCGATCACATAAATCATAGTTTGTTTTATCATTTCATAAATAAAACATTTGTAATATAAGGAACACAAATTGTAGGATGTGCACCCTGAAGTAACAACCTTTTTTAAAGTTTTGTACTTTTTTAACGATTGTCTTAGCAAAAAACGATTGTTTAATCTAGCTCGTTCTAAATTCTAGATGCCCGAATTCTCCAAATGTTAAAAAATTTTGCGACATAACAATAGAGTCTGAGATAAAAAAGAATACAAGAGAGAGAAGATTCTTGAAAGAAGATATATACAAATTCAAGGAAAACATGTCGAGGAATGGTGAAAAAATAATATGCTTAAATCCTATTTATTTTAATCTTTCATATTAGGAATAGTTAGTTGTTGATCTTGTCGATGGACTCTTTGCCTGCATTCATAAATATTTAGGTCAATGTTTAAACCCGTGGATGGTTGCTCAGGCTGCGCCTGGACGCAAGATCCTTTAGACCTAGTGTGTCTTACCCTGTGCCCAAACCCATTGTTATCACCTTTGGAGAGTTTTCGTTCACGCCAAGAACATTTTCAGGTATTCTGAATCCACCACTTGTATTTTCAAGCTTTAACAGACTTTAGAAATGTTGCGGAAGCGTGAGTGACGCAGGAGGAATCTATAGGTGGCGGGAAATCGGTGATCTAACCCTACATGCTATGCAAATCCGATGGTTAAGTCACGGTTAGATAATAATTTAAACATTCCACGCAGTTAATTCACAGTAAGGCAAAATAATTGACTAGGGTAAAACAAGCTTAGACTTTCCTCCACGTGGAGGGCCAAAGCAAGAGCGTGCAGTGAATAAACTCTGGAAATCACGATAATTATCTAACAAACAACTACAATACAAGAGGTCCAAGACAAGTATGTGATCGAATCCAATATAAAAATGCTGAAATTAATAATCCAGTACAACAAAATCTCACCAAATAGTGGGCTGACCAAGACACTAGAGATTTCGGAGCCGAATGCGGGAGACGGCGATTGAATGTGGAACCGGTGGCGTGGAGATAACATCAGTGGTTGTTCTCGATGGTGGATGATGGAATCGGGTCAGAAATGGGTAGATCCGACCACGTATGGATAGATCCGGGCGGGGAAGGGTAGATCCGATAATTTGAGATCGGATCCGGGCTAAAAATTTCTAGAGCTGGATTGATCCAGAAGGGAAAACTTTGGGAAGGTGGCTCCATGTATGGGGGGGGGGGGGGGGGGGTTGGCGGCAAGGTGGTAGGGTGCAGGATGGGGGCGGCGGCTGTGGAATTGGGAAGGGGGTTGGCGGCGCTGTAGAGGGGAGGGCAGGGGTGGCGGTGGCTTTAGGAATGTAGAGGGGCAGGCGGCTATGGCTTCAGGATGGGGAGGAATAAGCGGTTTGTTGTGGAGGAGCCACAAGGGGTGGCGGCGGCTCCAGGTGATGGGGAATCCGGGGGCTGGGAGGATCCACTGCTTGGAAACTATATGATGAACGGTTAATTTCATGATTAAAATTGAAGCGAACTGAGAAGGATTTCTGGACAGCACTCTGTGGCTGGACTTTGGGGGCTATGGGGGGCTGCAGTTGAGGGTTTCAGAGGGGAAAAGGAGCCTAGGATTAGGGGGCACCTTGGGGCGGGAGATACAAACCTAGGAGTCGTCACCTAGGGTTCCACGGAGTCGCCACCGTGGGATGATCGCTGGAATCCGGTAATTTTTTTCTCCAATTTCTGCAATCGCTCTAATCAGCCAACTAACATAATATTTATAATAAAATAAAGGTTAGGGCATCCCACCTTCGACGACTATGATTGACCGAAGGTGGGGCCACTCAAATATAATGATAATAGACCAAAATTACTGAAGTAATATATCAAATTGATTCGCAACGCGAATCCGGACGCTTTTGCGGAGTCCGATCGTCGATCCGGGCACGCCATATATGAAAAGTCGTCAATTGGCCTCAAACGGGCTCAACACTCGTCCTCCATTGTTGATCCTTGTCTCTACTCCGCATCAGTGAGTAGATCGATCAAACAAACAAAAAATCAAAACACAAAAGAGTTGCAATCAGAGAACAATAACTTGGATCACAACCCTTAGGGATAGCTAGATCGATGTTTATAGAGTTCGCTTGTAAGATTTTTTTTATTGTGATTTTGCATAGAAGAAAAAAATACTTAGAAGCTGGGATTATTAACTAGGTGGCAATCTGATGGAGATAGTAGGATCGTTGTGAGACAATCAAAATTCATCGATCTGATCTATTTATTTATTTGTATTCATGGATCATATCAAGCGATTTGAGCCTTCAAATTCATTTGCCCTAAACGGCCCCTTTATATATCTTGATGTTTAAAGCCTGGGGTTTTATTGGGAGTTGTAGAAAAATAGCCGCTTGGTCAAGGAGTTGTCAACTCCTCCCTACCCATGGTGCGGCGCCATAGGTCGCTCCTTCCCTCCGGGTGCCGCCGCCTCAAAGCATCACTGCTCCGTGCCGCCACACTGACCCTACGTCCATATCCTGATACATCCTCATTTGATTACAATTTGATCTCTGGGCTTGCAATGCCCATCTTGATCTCAAATTTGATTTTTAAGGGTTACAATAATTTCTCGGGGTAGGTCTTTAATGGATCACAAGAAAATTATTGATAACCTCTTATTCACTTCATCTTGTAAGTTTTGCTTTGCTGCTCCCTCCAGGCATTGCTGCTACCCTAACCTTGTGTATCCAGGCTCTCAAGTTAGGAAAATCTTGTTCGCAAGAAAACACGAACAGTCACCACCAACACCAACTATAACCACAATGTCATGTCGCAGCCGGCAATTGCGTTACAATAACAGCAACATCTCATACTTCTGTTGTATTCTGATTCCTTCTTGTATTTCAGCTTAAAATTGTGCAAGTTGATTCCCTTGTCATGTTTGTAGGGTTTCCACATAAAATATTTGTGTTTTTTTATCTTCTTTGTGAAATTGCTCTTGTTTGGGCCTTTATCATTAACAACCGTTATTTTGAAATCAGTGCTGAGTGTCAGTTTTAATGTACTCTCCGAGAAAACTTAATATTTATCGTAGAAATCTTTTACTTTAATTTAGGTGATTATAAATTTTATTTTATTTTATTAAAGAGCAACGGAAATTACATGCTTCTGCAGGCTTCCAAAACATTCAATGAAGGCAGAGCAACTCTCGAAGAATTTGTCTTTAGACTGAAGGCTGCAGTGGGTTTGAAAGTTTTGGTTGAAGCTATTGGAATTGGGAAGGGGACTTATGACCTCACGGTAGTGGCCCTGGATCAAGTCAGAGCAAACCAACCTGCTCCTCTCAATCCCGAGATTCCCGTTGGGAGAGCTTGCTCCTCCCTCACATCTGCTGATATCATCAAGTTTCTCACCGGAGATTTCAGGCTGAGCAAGGCAAGGTCGAATGATCTCTTCTGGGAGGCCGTCTGGCCCCGCTTGCTCGCGCGGGGATGGCACTCAGAGCAGCCCAAGAACCGCGGCCCCCCAAGCTTCAAGAACACGCTCGTCTTCCTCGTTCCCGGAGTCAAGAAGTTCTCGAAGAAGAAACTTATGAGGGGAACCCATTTTTTCGACTCGGTGAGCGATGTCTTGAGCAGAGTGGCATCGGATCCAGGGCTTTTGGAGTTCGACGTCGAGAGAGAGAAAGATTGTGGCGGAACGAAAGAAGAAAATGGATGGGAAGCGGGCCGGAATGGTTCCTCCGACCATCAGCAGCATTGCTACATGCACCCGTGGCCGCCAAACTGCACCTCTGAATGCTTAAAATTTACGGTGGTCGACACTAGTTTGGCTCAGAGACAAGGGTCCCACAAAGTGATGGAAGTGAGGAGTTTGCCCTCAGTTTCTCCGGCAAGCTGCATTCCGGCAGCCGATTCCGAGGAATCCGGCGGCGAGAACTCGTCGGAATCTTCTTCCGATGAGGAAGAAGACTCCAATCATAATTCTTCCCGCGAGAAGAAATTGGAAGTTAATCGGGCGACTCAGTTTGACCTGCTTAAAGCTTCGAAACCTCAGCCTGGTAGGACTAATGGATATGCCCCTGGTTATAAAGGTTTGGTAGAACTGAAAGATGAGAAGACATCAGAAATGAGGTATCACAACAGCCGGAGAATTAAGTCAGCCCAAACTAACTATTCTGCCCCTCCATCGAAGCGAAGAAAGCTTGCTACTTGTAGTAAGGGGTTTAGGGATTGTCGTGCTTTTGCTTTTGTCAAAAGCGCTCGACGAGAAGATTCCGGTCCTTTCCAAGAGAAAACAAATCTCTACCCCCATGCGAAGAGCAAACCGGAGAATATTAGCATCATTCTCCCGTCGAATCATGTAGAACATAAGCTGCAATCCCAAACTCTTATAGACCTCAACAATCTTCCACCTGATGCTTATTTTACTGAGACCACAAGCAATGAACTTAAAGCAGAAGAAATCTCGCAGTCTTCCGTCGGAAAACAGCGAACAGACGATCAAATTTCGATACAATACTATTGCGATGGTGCAGCGGACGGGCAGCCATCGGCCGGGCTCCGAAGGCAGAGCACGAGAAACCGCCCTCCGACTGCGAAGGCGCTGGAAGCCCTCGCGAGCGGGTTTCTTGGTACGAAGCGGTCGGGGAGGTCGGCGAATTCATCGATCAGGCCTCCACGGAAGGCTCGAAAAGTTTACGAGGAGCTGGGATCTGCTGATGTCTCTTCCAGCGACTTGATCATGAGTGCTGCGGGAACCGTTGGCGAGGATTACAAGAGGGTGGCGAGGAAAGGGACCCATGACTTGCTCGGCGTGCCTTAGCGCGGCGGGTTTTGCCGACGATATCTATCACGCAAGCCCATTTTTTCTCTCGGCCGCACGAGTAAAAGATCTGCCTGCCAATTCCATGAGATAAGGAGCCCAGAATTCATCAGGCCGGTGGTCTCTCTGCCCAGCTGTTGGAACTGACATCCTTTGTTTTTTTTTCTGGATGAATATAAAAAGTTTAATCCTGAGCCAGAGGAGGATCCTGGGCTAAATTGACCTGCTGCTGCTATCTTCTTCTTCTTCTTTTTTAAATACTTCAGACGAGCATTGCCTGTTCAGCCAGCTGTTTATGATTAATCATGTGAAAATTTGTTCCTAAATAATATTAAATTATGCTTCTGGCTTTTCTGATCTCATAGTTTAGATTCAGTCTTTGATTTTTTTTATGTTTTTTTTTGCTTTTCTGTGTGGAAATTGTAAGTCATTGTTGGGGGTTGCGAAAAATAGGGTTACTTAGGGAAACAGTGCTATGCGACTGGGAGCATGAGGCACCTCAAATCTTGCAATCAACTGAGTTTATGGGTTCGATTGGCACGGCCATGACTTCATCTAGTTTTACATTCAGAATTTAGTTTTTTTTCTTGGTTTAGGGTTTAGGCCGTTTTTCAAAGGATTCATATTCATAAGGGTGATTAAATTTTACGATGATCGTCTACGTAACACAATCCTTATCATTTTTCATCCGGGTTTGGGATCTGCATATGCTGGAGTGTTGTTGTTGTTTGGTGGCAGGCACAGCCGTTGTCTTGACAAATATATTATATGACGATGTTTTTTTGTCCAAACTCACGGGAGCAAAAACATCGCGTCCAAAAGGAGCCTATATATGCAAATGTTTTGGAGTACTGGATTGGACTCCAAAGAACAAATACTTTGCAATTAGCTTTTATGGTGTTTAGTGTTCTCATTTGGTATTTGTAAGGGGAGAGATCGTTTAGGGCATGCAACAAAAAAAATGTAGGTCATAATTCTCGTGTCTATCGCGGGCGGCGACATTGCCCGATCATTACTCTAGAGACGACCGGGTATTATGACCGACGCACATTTCTAGCACAAGAATCTCATGCACGATCGCTAATATTTATATTTGGGCATTTACAGAAACCTCGTCTCAAAGTTTTGCCAAATTACAGGTTGCATCCCTCTTCAAAAATTAGAAAAATCAATCCATTCACAAAAAGTCCCCTTTGAAAATTTACTCTAGAATATTTTGTATAAGAATGTTATGAAAAGAGTTTTTTTTATTTCTTTCAAAAATAGGAGCGGCACAAAAAAAAAAATTGAAGGAAAAGGAGACATTTCATTCAGAGAGCGCACTCCAAAGAAATTAAGTCTCCAAGAACATCATGAGGAGGGAAAGAAGGCTTCAAGAATGAAAGCCCCCCTACAAACAAACAAAAAGGAGAGAACCCACAGCTGGAAGGGCGCACAATATGTCCAAAACAATTGGGCGATCCACACAGTCACCTTCGAACCCAACCGTCGTCCATCCCCGCAAGATAGTCATATACGAGCCGCAAGAGCCTCCGCCACAACCGGGCTCTCCACATGTGCGAGGCAATCCATACCACAGTCCAACATGCACCCCGTGAATCCCGAGCCCTAATTCACCTACCAACTCTACTCAGATTGATACGAACCGCATCATCAAAGTTAATTTTAATCCTTAACCCTTAACCCGTTATGTAACCCCAATTTTATAGGAAGGTCATTTTCAGCTATACGCAGTCCAAGGATGAATGCAGGTTAAATTTAAAAAAATCAATGAGAAATGGTGAACTCGCATAGATCTGACCTACACATGACCATTATGAAATTACGTGGCCTGCATAGTCGAAGTGGGTCTGCATAAGAAAAGAACCCTTTGAACCGTTCCAAGTCCCGCAGAGAGCATCCTTTAATAGAAGAATTTGTTGGTATGCTCAGCGCGCCATCCTCATCGTCCTCTCTTTCCGCATGAACAAGAGCCTAAGAGATCGATCCAATTTCGATCTCCTTAAGAGCAAAAATTTTGTCACAAGAAGAAGAGGTTATGAGAAACAACATTTCACTAGCATAAGTTCTATATAAATCATTTCATATAAACATCACAACAAACTTATTCTTATTCACCAAAAACAAGAATACAATACAGATAAAACAGGTTTATATGAAGATCAATTTTGATTATGTGTAAATCAGATTAAGGATCCGTTTGAGGGACTTATTTTCACGGGTCAAGCGGTTACGACCGCATGAACCGAACCTTAATTAAATCCCGGTTCATACGGTCCGCTTGACTGGTGAAAATAAGTCCCCCAAACGAAGCCTAAGTACAAATCAAATTAAAAACCATAATAAAAGATTTGTGAACCCTAAAAAACAGCATATCATACAGTTGTCAAAGCCTGAAGAAGGCAGAAGAGAGAGAGAGAGCACTTTAGAGGGCCTTCTCTTGGTTCCTGATGGAAATTGATAAACTTGACAGTCTCCCTTGAAATGAACTTGAAGAAGAAGGATTTGGCCCGGAAGCGATGAAGGTTGACTCGTTGCTGGCGGCCGAAGTGCTGACGGCTGACTTGGGATTTGGCGGCTTTCCGACCTCTATGATTCCCTCGAGCATCTGAATCACCTTCCCGATCGAGGGCCTCTGCGACGGCTGCTCCTGGATGCACCAGAAACTCGTGTAAACCGCTCTTTCGAGCTGCTCCATGTCGAGCTCCGACTCATGGAGCTTCTCATCAATGATGGCTCTAATGTTCCCCCTGTCGAACTCGGCGTAAGCCCACGTGGAGAACTTCTTCCTCCCCATCTCTTCCGAAACGTCGAAATTCCGCCGCCCTCCCACAATCTCGAGCAGAACCATTCCGTAGCTGTAGACGTCGGATTTTGATGTCACTGGCAAATTCGCAAGCCATTCGGGCGCCAGGTAACCTCTGGTTCCCCGGAGAGTGGTCGTCAGCGACCGCTGCCGTTGATCCCTGGCGGTTATCAGCTTCGCGAGGCCAAAATCCGATACTTTGGCATTGAAGTTTTCGTCGAGGAGAATGTTTTCCGGCTTGATGTCGCAGTGGACGATGCAATCCCGGCACTCCTCGTGAAGGTAGGTGATGCCCCTCGCGGTTCCGAGGGCGATTTTGTACCGGGTGGCCCAATTCAGCTTCCCCGATTCGCCGGAGAAGATGAAGTTGTCGAGAGATCCGTTTTTCATGAACTCGTAGACCAGCAGCCGGTGCTTCCCCTCCGAGCAAAACCCGAACAGCCTCACCAGGTTCAAGTGATGAGTGCTGCTAATGGTGGCCACCTCCATCCTGAACTGCTTCTCCCCCTGCTCGATCCCTTCCAGCTGCTTCACCGCCACCACTGTCCTGTTCGCGAGAACTCCTTTGTAGACAGCCCCAAATCCGCCGGCGCCGAGCTTCTCCTTGAATCCCTTTGTCGTTCGCTGCAACTCCTTGTACGAGAACTGCACCGGCGCGCCGGAGGCGTATTCCAGGAGGGCATACTGGACAGAAGAAGGGCCGAATTTGGGACTATTCCGGCAACAGAACCACCAAAACAGAGCCTCTATCAGCAGAAGACCCAGAATTGTGCCCACGACGACGGCCGCCACTAGCCACACCTTCAGCTTCGATGAACTGGCGTCGGATTGAGATGAACTGGATGCCGGCGGGAATGGCTCCGCCGGAGCACAGACTCGGACGAAGGAGGTGCTGGGGAGGGAAGGAGACTGATAACCACTGATGAAGTTCGACACCTTGAAATAGCAAAGACCCGAACCGTCTGCCAGGGAAGTCGAAGCAACACAGGATCCGCCGGAAAGGCAGTTTAGCCGGCAGGCGGTGATGCCGACGAAGAACTGCTCGGTTGAAAGCTCGGGAGGATAAGTCAGGAACTGGGTGTTCTCGAGCTCAAGCATGGTGAAATTTCCGGCGCAGTTCTGGATCTCCGTCTTCCTCCGGCAACCCTGCGTGCTGTCGTTCGGATTGATCGGCACGAAATTCTCCGACGGGCAGCGGCAGACCGGGGATGAATCGTTGTAGCTGCATATACCGAAGTTTCCACACCAGCCAAACACCTCGCACTGGTCAGCGACGGCGGACCACTGGCTGGTGGCGGCGCCGGCGCCGCGAGGAACGCTGTAAGCCCTAAGATTCCCATCTCTATCCAATCTAACAAACCTAAGCATGTCTCCGCTCTCTCCATAGTTGCTGCTGTAGGCAACGAGGACGAAGCTCGGAAGGGTGGAGTCGAGAAGAGTGAGAATCCCGTTGTTCTGGAGAAGAAGCACGGGGGAATCTAGGGTTTTGTTGGAATCGAAGGATGAGTTCAATCCCCTGTTGAAATAAGTGATTGAGCTGCTCGCATTCCAGTTTAGGGTTAGGTTTCCTGATTTGAGGACGGTGAAGGAGTAAGGCCCGGATCGGAGAAATTGCCCGAAGGTGAAGTTCTGGGATTCGACGATGGTGTCGGTAGGGTGATCGAAGGTCTGCCACACGATGAAATTGTTGCCATTAGTGAGTTGGAGGTTACCTGATTCGGCGAGTGAGGCGGAAGTGACGCCGAGGTTGGAGGTCCCGGAATCCCATACGGCGGCGCCGGAGGCGTTGGAGAGGCGGAGGTTCCCATCGGATTGAAGACGGAGCGTGCCGCCGGAATCAACAGAACCGGCTGTCCAGATGGGGATTCCGCCGGTATAAGTGATGGAAGCGAGGAAGAGGGAAGGGTTGCGAGGATCGGAGAGGAAAGTTAGAGAGAAGGTGTTGCTGGGGGAAGACCAAGTTGAGGCGCTCGTCGTACTGAGGGTCGAACCTAGAGTTATCTCAGAAGCGGCGGCAGCGACGCCGTGGAGGAGGCTGACGGCGAAGAGAAACGAGAGAAAGAAGGATGAAGTTTTCATTTTCTGTCAGATCCTGCCACTTTGCAGGCCAAGAGGAAGGAAACTAGAAAGAGGGGCCTGAAGCTGAACTCCAACGGGTCTCCATTCTCTAAAAATGGAGCCCGGATTGCCTCCAACGGATCTCCATTGTGGGCTCTAAAAATAGAGATCTTCTCTCTCCACCTCTAAATTTAGAGGCAGGAGAGAGAAAATAGAGGGGCTGCAATTGTTTTTAATGTATTTTTTTTATTTATTATTGTTTAAATTAGGTATTTATAAAAACTCATTTATTTCAATGTATTGCTCGTAATCGTCAATATATTTTTCAAATATGACATGTAATATATCAATAAATTTGTTTTTTCAAGACCTACAAAATGAGACTAATATTAAATATTTTTTAATTAGTATTGATCATGCTAATACGAACCTGAAGTCACCGTGTCGCCCGGCGATCGACGAACGTCGATCGGCGCTCGACGAACGCCGATCGGAACTTCACGGTGTCTAGCGGCGATCGAATTTCGTCGAACGCCGATCGACGAACGTCGAGCGCCGATCGACGACCTAAAGTTACTGTGTCGTCAGGCGATCGACGAACGTCGATTGTAACTTCACAGGGAAAGCATTGAAAAATAATATTATGTTCTATACATTATATATATTATATAACATATATTATATATATTTATATAAATAAAATAATATCATGTTCTCCAAATATGGAGAACATGGTTGGAGTTGCTCCTATCATGTTCTCCATATTTGGAGAACATGGTACAATGGGGATCTCTATATTTAGAGATCCCCATTGGAGATGCTCTGAAGACTGAACTCTAATTATTATTATTTTTTTAAAAAACAAAAATCAGTGACACACTGCACGGAAAATCCGATGGCCGCCCCGATCGATTTTTCAATTTCAAGGAAAATCCGATCGCCACCAGTAGCCGCGCGAGCGAAATCTATCTTGAGCAATAATTTTTTGGGTCATGTTATATGCAGGCCATTTTTATTATATGCAGTCCAATTATTAAATGCAGGCCAAACTAAAAAATCATAGGAAGTGATTAACCCGTTCAAAAATTGGCCTGCATATAACCATCATGACCTCACATAGCCACAGTGCGGCCGGCATATAGTAATTGTGTAATTTTTTCCTGCGCTGCCAACTCCTAAATAAGAAAGCGTGGGAGCATAAAAGCGGTATAATAATATTATGAAATTATCTTAATTACAATTTAAAATTTCAGTATATAATACGAGTGACAGACACGGGCCTCCGACCCTCGTGCCCCGCACGACAGTACCCAGTCGCGGCGGACTTCGCCGGCCCCCGGCGGGCTTCGCGCTTATGGCCATGGTTGATAGTACCTGACCGGCGACGATGGGTTTCGTCTGCCCCATCAAGGCGGGTTTCGTCGTAACATATACATATGAGTACTCAAAATGACCGTAAAAAATATATATAAATATTACAATTTTTATTTTGTAAATCATTATATGTTTAGACCTAAAAATATTAATTTTGACTTTAATAAAGTTGATTGATTTAATGGCATCACCTCGAAAATACCACTGATATGTCTAATGAGAACCTTTCTTGAATAGACTGCTGACATGCCTAATGACAATCTACTATGATAGGTGTAGGAGCTCTACTAAAAACTTTTTGAATTTAAATGAATTTTCATTATTACTTCTAGTTTTTTGATAGTGTAATTAGCTAAATGGACATTGTATTTTAATTTCTTTGAAATAGATTATAATATATCATTAAAAATATAAATTGTAAAGTCACCAAAGACACCCTTAAAATATAAAAATGTCTCCGGCGTCAGGGCATCGCTGGCGCCTTGAATTGTTAAAGCAGGACGCCTTTCGCAAGGCGCATTTTTTTTTAAAAAAAAAGAATGTTTCACTAAAGACAACTTTTTCCTTATACTAGTAAAATACATGATACATATAGAGGGTGAAACGTATATTCATTAATTCATATACCTATATTGCTATATATATCATATAGTTTTCTATTATTACATAAAAGTTTAATTCATATACCTAATATTGTTTGATTTATTACATAAAGTTTTTGATTGGTTTTTTGGGGTATTGTATTAATGCGATGGCATAATGTTCTCTCGTAAAGTTTTATTTAGAGTAGTGTTAAGTACATACCAATTTTAGATAATTGCAAATCAATTTTAAATAAATGTGCCTAAATTTTTTTAATTTGCACGTAACCGTGATTTGCACGTAACCAAAATGAGTTTGCACATAAAATTACTTTTTATTTAGGGTTTAGGATATTAATTCTAAATAAAACGGAATGCGGCTTTTGCGAAATGGGAGAGATGTGGTGCGAGTAAAATTTCAGAGAAAAAATTTAAAAAAAAAAAATAAGATACAGATAGTCATATTAGGAGTGCGATTAACAATCGTCTAAAATTACTTTAAAATTACTTTGATTGTTCACCAGAGTTATGTGGTATCCTAAAAAAATTTCTTTTTATATAATATAGATTATAATAAGCTCTCTTAATTTATTATTATTATTGTTATTCTAGAATATTCTGCAGAAATATGAAGAGGTTGTAATAAATCTCTTGCTAATAGTCTGATAGTAAGAGCTACTTTCACTTGTCTGAGGCTGAGTTTTAAGCCGCCGAGTGGCTAAATTATGATATTAATCTTACTTGAGCACAAGTAAATACTTAATTTTTTTAATTAAATTACTAATTCAAGTAAGGTTTTTAAAATCACACCAGACATCAAATCGACGGAGGAAAGATTCAAGGTTGAACAGGTTCAACCAGTTTAATCAAGATCGAATCGTTATATATATATATATATATATATATATATATATATATATATATATATATATATATATATATATATATATATATATATATATATATATATATATATATATATAGGGAATATAGGTATTTGGAGGCACACTATATAATGAATATCGGCGGAGGGAAAGATTCAAGTTTGAACAGGTTCAACCAGTGTTTGCAGACAGTGAGAGTTTTAGGAGTGGTTCAGGTTATCCTGACATTTCTCTGTTTTTTTAGATTTAAAGAGGCAAATTGGGACCCGCCTTGTTGTTTGAAAAACTGGTCCTGTTTCTGGTTAACCGGTCTAACTGCCCGGTTAACCGATTATGAGCCGGTTTTCAACAGAGGCGGTTTTAAGAGCTTGATCGGACCGGTCGGCGGTCCGACCGGTTGAACCGGCCGGTCCGGTCCGGTCCGGTTTTCATAACATTGATTTCAAGTCATTTTATTATCAGCATCAACTATTGATCTCCTAAGCCGTTCTAGGCTTCCTTTGGCACAATGGTTGCGGTCGTAAACGCCTGGGTTAAACCGTCATTTGTTAGGAACGGGATCCTCTCTAGTTGGGATGAACTCGATAGTATCCAGTTCATCATCCAACGGCGGAGGATAAAGGATCGCAAAAGTCGCCTCGCCAACTCAGCTCACCAGGTAAGCTCTCGCCAGCTCACCATCTTGCGCTTGCCATCAGATTTTGGGAGAAACAATCAGTGTCGCGAACTGGATAGTATCCAATTTGCTCAAACTGAAGAGGATCCTTTTTCCCATTTGTTAAGGATCACTTAACAAACATCATCCGTTTGAACATAAAAGTGGATGAATTTCCTTTGGTGGGCATTAACGAATGATAATTTAACCCCACATGTTTATGACCGCCAACACCACGCCAAACAGAGCCTAATCTACCAAATCCTTAAACTTCTAAGCAGTGAATAACACTATTCATTAAAGGCTCCGTTTGGCACGGAGGTGGTGGTCGTAAACACATGAGTTAAACCGTCATTCGATAAGAATCACCTAACAAACGTCATTCATTTGAACATAAAAATAGATGAAGTTTCTTAGATGAGCGTTAACGAATGACAGTTTAACCCTCATGTTCATAACCACCACCACCACCGTCCCAAACAGTGTTGGTGTTTTCGGGGTTGACCGGGTCAACGCTATATAAATATTTTATGAATACTTTGTTTTGATGAAAGAGAGAGAGAGAGAGTTGATATAAATGACATTTAATGAGAGCGTCACGTGTCGTTTTCATATTGGGTATGTTTGCCTATATAAAAGCTTGTTGTTGTACATTTTGTTGTTCTTGAAAAGAGAAAATCCATTCCCTTTCTTGTGTGGAGCGCTGCAGCGCCTGGTGTGGTGTTTGTTTGACCTTGTTTTTTTTTTGACTCGACGTGAGTTGGTTGCCTATTTGGACAGCACGTAGGAGGAGATTGCCGAGTGAAGTGGGGTGGTCCGTCTCGCATTCATCTCGCCGGAGTCATCCCCTCTCGCCGGAGCATCTCGCCGGGTAGCTCGCCGTACCCGTCTCGCCCAAGCAAGGGGGTAGCTCGCCGTGCCCGTCTCGCCCGTGGCCGTCTCGCCCGGGGTGTCTCACGCGCTTCTAACAAGTGGTATTAGAGGGATGTTCGATCCCCTAGAAGCTTGCTCGAAAGGTCTCGTGATAAGGAAAGATGGAGATGGGTGGTGCCATGCCGGGCAAGTCCCCAAGTTGACAAAGATCAATTATGGAAATTGGAGCATCCAGATGAAAGTGTTGCTCGCCTCCAAAGAGTTGTGGGAGGTAGTAGAGGACGGTGTTGAGGAGCTTACTGCCGAAGCAGAAGCGGCATTGACTAACGCTCAGAGGACGGCGTTGAGAGAGTCTAAGAAGAGGGACAAGAAGGCTCTCTTCTTACTTTACCAAGGCATGGATGAGGCGACGTTTGAGAAGATCTCAGATGCTGGGACATCCAAAGAGGCTTGGGAGATACTACAACGCTCCATACAGGGAGTGGATAAAGCAAAGAAGGTTAAGTTGCAATCCCTCCGAGCCCAGTATGAGGTGATGAGGATGCAAAGCTCGGAGAAGGTGGGTGACTACGTGACACGTCTACGGACGCTCACGAACGAGATGAAGAGAAATGGGGAAACATTAGATGATGTTAGTTTCATGGAAAAGCTCCTGCGATCGATGTCCAAGAAATTCAGACATGTGGTTGTGGCCATTGAGGAGTCGAAGGATCTCACCGAGATGGCGGTAGATGAACTTGTCGGCTCACTGCAAGCCATGAGTACCGCATGCTGCAGGATGATGATGAGTTGAGTGGCTTGGGAAAAGCACTCCAGACTCAGCTTAATTTTGGAGAAAGCTCAGGAAAAGGAGGAGGCCAGCGTGACCGAGGCTACCAAGGAAGAGGTAGAGGAGGAAGAGGAGGAAGAGATTTCGGAAGAAATCAGTACAACCAGAAGGAGGCAGAGCAACCTCACGGTTGGAGACATGATGGAGGAAGAGGAAGAGGTCAAGGGAGAGGCCAAGGCAGAGGACAAGGAAGGGACCAGGGAAGAGGTCAAGGAAGAGGAAGAGGAGATATGTCCCAGACTCAATGTTACAACTGTAACAAGTTCGGGCATATGAGCTACGATTGTTGGGCTCCAAGGAAGGGAGGAGAAGTCAACCACTATGCTGAGGCAAGTAACATGGGTGGCGACCCGATGATGTTCCTTACCATCCAAGGTGCTGTAGGAGGGAGGAACGGGGTGTGGTACTTGGACACTGGCGCAAGTAATCACATGTGTGGAGATAAGGAGTTGTTCACCAGCCTTGAATAAAATGGTGGTGAAGTCAGTTTTGGCGACGCCTCGAAGATATCTGTGGAAGGAAGAGGAGTGATAGCGGTCACGATGAATGGAAAGGAGGTGCATATCAACGATGTCTTCTATGTGCCAAGCTTGAGGAGTAACATCTCAAGTCTTGGGCAGCTGGTAGAAAAGGGCTATCGTGTCCTGTTGAGGGATAGTACCTTAGCGATGAAGGATAGTCAAGGAAGAGAGGTGGTGAGAGTGAAGATGACGACAAATCGCCTCTTCCCTCTTAGTATGGATGCCAAGGAGACGGCATGTCTTGCGAAGACAGGAGAAGAAGAGAAAGTTTGGCTGTGGCACCACCGGATGGGCCATCTGGGGTTCACAGGCCTGAAGCTACTATCCCACTCCAAGATGGTAGAAGGGTTGCCCATGATCTCGCCTCCTCAGAGGGTATGTGAGGCATGTACCAAAGGAAAGCAGAAGAGAGAAACGTTCGAGGCTGGAAAGTCCCGGAGGGCGACAAGGCAGCTGGAGCTAGTTCATTCGGACATAGCAGGTCCGTTTGAGACGACCTCAGTTGGAGGCAGCAGATACTACATTACCTTCACATATGACTACAGTCGGAAGTGTTGGGTGTACTTCCTGAGAGAGAAGGCCGAGGCACTTGACAAATTCAGGGAGTTTAAGGCAATGGCTGAGAAGGAGAGTGGGCAGCCACTGAAGGTACTTAGGACAGATAGAGGTGGAGAGTACACCTCTAGGCTGTTTGATGACTTCTGTAGGGAGTGGGGGATATCACATCAGCTGACGACGACGTACTCACCTTAGCAGAACGGCGTGGCAGAGAGAAAGAACTTGACCATCATGAAAATGACAAGGAGTATGGTGAAAGGCAAGGGGTTGCCTAAGAAGTATTGGGCGGAGGCAATACATGTGGCAGTGTACTTGTGGAACCGTTGCCCAGCGAAGAGTGTAAAGTTCAAGACACCGTTCGAAGCATGGTGTGGGTGGAAGCCAAGCGTGAAGCACCTAAGGGTCTTCGGGTGTGTGGCTTATGCCCATGTCCCGAACCAGAGGAGAAGGAAGCTAGATGATCAGAGCGAGAAGTGCATCTTCATAGGCTACGCTCCTGCGAGCAAAGCATACAAGCTGTACAAACCCGGTGACGGAGAAGACCATCATCTCAAGGGATGTGGTGTTTGAAGAAGACAGCTGCTGGAACTGGGATGAAAAGGTGAGGAGCATCAAGGGGATGTTCTTCGATGATGATGAAGAAGAGGATGGTCAGGGAGATGAAGCTGAGATGGGTGGAGCTGAGCCACCATCACCACCCAGCAGGGAGTCAGGGGGGGCTCTCAGCCCTTACTCAAGTGAAACAAGTACGAGCAGAGGAATATCTGGTGGAGCAAGCACCAGTGGAACCAATGATGATCGTCCTCACCCTCGGACAAGGAGGTTGGAGGAGATCTATGAAGAGACGGCTCCAACCCATAATAATTTTTCTTTATACTGTTTGTTTGCAGATGTCGAGTCGTGCTCCTACAAAGAGGCCGCCCAAGAAAAAACTTGGAGAAAGGCGATGGATGTGGAGATAGCCTCCATCAAGAAGAACGACACCTGGAAGCTGGTGGATCCACCTGTAGGCCATAAACCCCACGGGGTGAAATGGGTCTACAAGGTGAAGAAAAATAAGGATGGAGGCGTGGAGAAGCATAAGGCGCGGCTAGTCGTGAAGGGCTACCGGCAAGTCCAAGGGGTGGATTATGATGAAGTCTTTTTCCCAGTGGCGAGGATCGACACTATCAGGATGATCATCGCACTAGCAGCCCATCATGGGTGGAAGATCATGCAGATGGACGTGGTCTCTGCCTACCTGAATGGTTACCTAGAAGAGAATGTGTACATCGAACAACCCCCAGGATACGTCGTGAAGGGACGGGAGAAGAAAGTGTGCAAGCTGGACAAGGCCCTATATGGTTTGAAGCCGGGGGCTCGCGCCTGGAATGGGAGGATTGATGCCTACCTCCAGAAGCACGGTTATAAGAAGTGCCCCTATGAGTATGCTCTGTACACCAAGGTGGAGAAGGGTGGAGACATGATGATCATATGTCTATATGTAGACGACATGATCTTCACTGGCAACAGCCTCGTAATATTTGAGGAGTTCAAGAGAACCATGAATAAGGAGTTCGAGATGACACAGTGCACGAAAAATCTGATGGCCGCTCCAATCGGATTTTTCAATTTCAAGGAAAATCCGATCGCCACCTGTAGCCGCGCGAGCGAGCGAATCATCTTCAGAAATAATTTTTTTTCCTGCGCTAGGCTGCCAGCTCCTAAAGAAAAAAACGTGGGTAGCATAAAAGCCGTATAATAATATTATGAAATTATCTTAATTACAATTTAAAATATCAGTATATAATACGAGTGACAGGCACGAGCCTTCGGCCCTCGTGCCCCGCATGACAGTACCCAGTCGCGGCGGGCTTCGCGCTTATGGCCATGGTCGACAGTACCCGACCGGCGACGACGGGTTTCGTCTGCCCCATCAAGACGGGTTTTGTCGTAACATATACATATGAGTACTCAAAATGACAGTAAAAAAATATACATAAATATTACAATTTTTATTTTGTAAAACATTATATGTTTAGACCTAAAAATATTAATTTTGACTTTAATAAAGTTGATTGATTTAATGACATCAACTCGAAAATACCACTGATATGTCTAATGAAAACCTTCCTTGAATAAACTGTTGATATGCCTAATGACAACCTACCATGGTAGGTGTAGAAGCTCTACTAAAAATTTTTTGAATTTAAATGAATTTTCATTATTACTTCTAGTTTTTTGGTAGTTTAATTAGTTAAATGGACATTGTATTTTAATTTCTTTGAAATAGATTATAATATATGTAAAGTCATTAAAATATAAAATTGAGGGTATAATTGATATTTTTGAATGTTTCACCAAAACAACTTTTTCTTTATAATAGTGAAAGATATACTTATATTCATTAATTCATATACCTATATTGCTATATATATCATATAGTTTTATTTATTACATAAAAGTTGTTTGATTGGTTTAGGGTATTGTATTAATGCGGTGGCCGGCATAATGTTCTCTCGTAAAGTTTTATTTAGAGTAGTGTTAAGTACATATCAATTTTAGATAAGTGCAAATCAATTTTAAATGAATGTATCTAAAATTTTTTAATTTGCACGTAACCAAAATGAGTTTGCACATAAAATTACTTTTTATTTAGGGTTTAGGATATTAATTCTAAATAAAACGGAATGCGGCTTTTGCGAAATGGGAGAGATGCGGTGCAAGTAAAATTTCAGAGAAAAAATTTTAAAAATAAAAATAAGATGCAGATAGTCATATTAGGAGTGCGATTAACAATCGTCTTTAATTATTACCTAATGCGATGAACTGCTAAAATTACTTTGATTGTTCACCAGAGTTATGTGGTATCCTAAAAAAAATTTCTTTTTATATAATATAGATTATAATAAGCTCTCTTAATTTATTATTATTATTGTTATTCTAGAATATTCTGCAGAAATATGAAGAGATTGTAATAAATCTCTTGCTGATAGCCTGATAGTAAGAGCTACTTTCACTTGTCTGAGGCTGAGTTTTAAGCCGCCGAGTGGCTAAATTAGGATATTAATCTTACTTGAGCACAAGCAAATAATTAATTTTTTTTTAATTAAATTACTAATTCAAGTAAGGTTTTTAAAATCGGACCAGACATCAAATCGACGGAGGAAAAGATTCAAGGTTGAACAGGTTCAAACAGTTTAATCGAGATCGAATCGTTATATATATATATATATATATATATATATATATATATATATATATATATATATATATATATATATATATATATATAATATATAGGGAATATAGGTATTTGGAGGCACACTATATAATGAATATCGACAGAGGGAAAGATTCAAGTTTGAATAGGTTCAACCAGTGGTTGCAGGCAGTGAGAGTTTTAGGAGTGGTTCAGGTTCAAATCCTGACATTTCCCTATTTTTTTAGATTTAAAGAGGCAAATTGGGACCCGCCTTGTTGTTTGAAAACTGGTCCTGTTTCTGGTTAACCGGTCTAACTGCCCGATTAACCGATTATGAGCCGGTTTTCAACAGAGGCGGTTTTAAGAGCTTGATCGGACCGGTCGGCGGTCCGACCGGTTGAACCGGCCGGTCCGGTCCGGTCCGTTTTCATAACATTGATTTCAAGTCATTTTATTATCAGCATCAACTATTGATCTCCTAAGCCGTTCTAGGCTTCCTTTGGCACAATGGTTGCGGTCGTAAACGCCTGGGTTAAACCGTCATTTGTTAGGAACGGGATCCTCTCTAGTTGGGATGAACTGGATAGTATCCAGTTCATCATCCAACGGCGGAGGATAAATGATCGCAAAAGTTGCCTCGCCAACTCAGCTCACCAGGTAAGCTCTCGCCAGCTCACCATCTTGCGCTTGCCATCAGATTTTGGGAGAAACAATCAGTGTCGCGAACTGGATAGTATCCAATTTGCTCAAACTGAAGAGGATCCTTTTCCCATTTGTTAAGGATCACTTAACAAACATCATCCGTTTGAACATAAAAGTGGATGAAGTTCCTTTGGTGGGCATTAACGAATGATAATTTAACCCCACATGTTTATGACCGCCAACACCACGCCAAACAGAGCCTAATCTACCAAATCCTTAAACTTCTAAGCAGTGAATAACACTATTCATTAAAGGCTCCGTTTGGCACGGAGGTGGTGGTCGTAAACACATGAGTTAAACCGTCATTCGATAAGAATCACCTAACAAACGTCATTCATTTGAACATAAAAATAGATTAAGTTTCTTAGATGAGCGTTAACGAATGACAGTTTAACCCTCATGTTCATAACCACCACCACCACCGTCCCAAACAGTGTTGGTGTTTTCGGGGTTGACCGGGTCAACGCTATATAAATATTTTATGAATACTTTGTTTTGATGAAAGAGAGAGAGTTGATATAAATGACATTTAATGAGAGCGTCACGTGCCGTTTTCATATTGGGTATGTTTGCCTATATAAAAGCTTGTTGTTGTACATTTTGTTGTTCTTGAAAAGAGAAAATCCATTCCCTTTCTTGTGTGGAACGCTGCAGCGCCTGGTGTGGTGTTTGTTTGACCTTGTTTTTTTTGACTCGACGTGAGTTGGTTGCCTATTTGGACAGCACGTAGGAGGAGATTGCCGAGTGAAGTGGGGTGGTCCGTCTCGCATTCATCTCGCCGGAGTCATCCCCTCTCGTCGGAGCATCTCGCCGGGTAGCTCGCCGTACCCGTCTCGCCCAAGCAAGGGGGTAGCTCGCCGTGCCCGTCTCGCCCGTGGCCGTCTCGCCCGGGGTGTCTCACGCGCTTCTAACAAGTGGTATCAGAGGGAGGTTCGATCCCCTAGAAGCTTGCTCGAAAGGTCTCGTGATAAGGAAAGATGGAGATGGGAGGTGCCATGCCGGGGCAAGTCCCCAAGTTGACAAAGACCAATTATGGAAATTGGAGCATCCAGATGAAAGTGTTGCTCGCCTCCAAAGAGTTGTGGGAGATAGTAGAGGACGGTGTTGAGGAGCTTACTGCCGAAGCAGAAGCGGCATTGACTAACGCTCAGAGGACGGCGTTAAGAGAGGGTCTGTTTGGCGGAGCGGCACGGCAGCGGCATGCCGCCGATTTCCGTGCCGCTCTGCCAAACAAAAAAACATCACCGGCGGTGGCAAGGCAGTGGCGCGCACACTCTCTTCAGGGCTGCAGCGCTGTCCCTGCCGCGCCGTTTCATGAAGCGATGCTAACAAACAGACAAGTAGAATAGTCAAACAAAAATAACTGAATTTAATTTACCCGGAGCACAATATATATTGAACAAGTAATATTATCAGCTGCAATCAATGAAATGTGTAGGTGTTTTGAGCGGCAGGGACAGCGCTGCAGCCCTGAAAACAGGGCTGCAGCGCTGTTTTTTTAAAAAATATATATATTAATTTTATATAATATTAAATATTATATTATATAAAATATTAATTATAAAATATTTTATAATTAATAAAATATTAAATATTAAATATATAGAAAATAATTATTATATAATATATATATTTATTTATATTTATAATTACATAATTAATATTTATATACATAAATTTATAATTACGAGTCGAGCTCGATTACAAGTCGAGCTCGATTACGAGCCGAGCTCGAACTCATATTGTCTTGTTCATGAACTCACGAGCTGGCACCTGAGCTTTTTATTTTACATTTTTTTAAAAAAGGAAAGAATAAAAAAATACGTGCGTCTTGAGTGAATCGAGTGCGCATACGTGCGTCTTGACGTCCGTTATGTTGTGGGTCACTCGAGTTGCTCGTAAATGTTAATAATATTTATGCGGGTCACTCGATACTAGGGGTGCAAGTTGAGTTCAGTCGGCTCGAAAAAAGCTCGAGCTCGAGCCTGTGGTGCTTGAGCTCGATGAGCTCGATTACGAGTCGAGTTCGAACTCATCTTGTCTTGTTCATGAGCTCGCGAGCCGGCTCGCGAGCTTTTTATTTATACAATTTTTTAAAAAAAAGAATAAGAAAATACGTGCGTCTTGAGTGAATCGAGTGCGCATACTAATATGGCGGACAAGATTGGGAAAACAATTTATGGCTCGTCCTAACATATTTTGAGAAAACCTATCCATATTAATATATTTATTTTTATAATTAAAGAAAATTAATGTCGAGCAAATTATTTATTTATTTTTAGATTTCGTAAATTCTACGGGTTGTTTAATTATTACTATCTTTGTTTAATTCTGCACCACTGTTTCACACAGCACTGCAAATACAGTTTTCCAAACAGTTTCATAAATTTTTCCACCACTGCAAAACAGCTGATTCCTGCACCACTGTTCCCATCACTGTTTCCTGCACAGCCACAGCTTAGCCAAACAGGCCCAGAGTCTAAGAAGAGGGACAATAAGGCTCTCTTCTTACTTTACCAAGGCGTGGATGAGACGACGTTTGAGAAGATCTCAGATGCTGGGACATCCAAAGAGGCTTGGGAGATACTACAACGCTCCATGCAGGGAGTGGATAAAGCAAAGAAGGTTAAGTTGCAATCCCTCCGAGCCCAGTATGAGGTGATGAGGATGCAAAGCTCGGAGAAGGTGGGTGACTACGTGACACGTCTACGGACGCTCACGAACGAGATGAAGAGAAATGATGATGTTAGTTTCATGGAAAAACTCCTGCGATCGATGTCCAAGAAATTCAGACATGTGGTTGTGGCCATTGAGGAGTCGAAGGATCTCACCGAGATGGCGGTAGATGAACTTGTCGGCTCACTGCAAGCCCATGAGTACTGCATGCTGCAGGATGATGATGAGTTGAGTGGCTTGGGAAAAGCACTCCAGACTCAGCTTAACTTTGGAGAAAGCTCAGGAAAAGGAGGAGGCCAGCGTGGCCGAGGCTACCATGGAAGAGGTAGAGGAGGAAGAGGTGGAAGAGATTTCGGAAGAAATCAGTACAACCAGAAGGAGGCAGAGCAACCTCACGGTTGGAGACATGATGGAGGAAGAGGAAGAGGCCCATGGAGAGGCCAAGACAGAGGACAAGGAAGGCACCAGGGAAGAGGTCAAGGAAGAGGAAGAGGAGATATGTCCCAGACTCAATGTTACAACTGTAACAAGTTCGGGCATATGAGCTACGATTGTTGGGCTCCAAGGAAGGGAGGAGAAGCCAACCACTA
The DNA here is from genome assembly GCA_039583875.1 of Platanthera guangdongensis. NCBI lineage: Eukaryota > Viridiplantae > Streptophyta > Magnoliopsida > Asparagales > Orchidaceae > Platanthera > Platanthera guangdongensis. Next base: position 24,643,132 of record CM077157.1, read on the forward strand.
TGCTGAGGCAAGTACGGTGGCGACTCGATGATGATGTTCCTTACCATCCAAGGTGCTGTAGGAGGGAGGAACGGGGTGTGGGTACTTGGACACTGGCGCAAGTAATCACATGTGTGGAGATAAGGAGCTATTCACCAGCCTTGAAGAAAATGGTGGTGAAGTCAGTTTTGGCGACGCCTCGAAGATATCTGTGGAAGGAAGAGGAGTGATAGCGGTCACGATGAATGGGAAGGAGGTGCATATCAACGATGTCTTCTATGTGCCAGGCTTGAGGAGTAACATCCCAAGTCTTGGGCAGCTGGTAGAAAAGGGTTATCGTGTCTGTTGAGGGATAGTACCTTAGCAATGAAGGATAGTCAAGGAAGAGAGGTGGTGAGAGTGAAGATGGCGACAAATCGCCTCTTCCCTCTAAGTTTGGATGCCAAGGAGACGGCATGTCTTACGAAGACAGGAGAAGAAGAGGAAGCTTGGCTGTGGCACCACCGGATGGGTCATCTGGGTTTCACAGGCCTGAAGCTACTATCCCACTCCAAGATGGTAGAAGGGTTGCCCATGATCTCGCCTCCTCATAGGGTATGTGAGGCATGTACCAAAGGAAAGAAGAAGAGAGAAACGTTCGAGGCTAGAAAGTCCCGGAGGGCGACAAGGCAGCTGGAGTTAGTTCATTCGGCATAGCAGGTCTGTTTGAGACGACCTCAGTTGGAGGCAGCAGATACTACATTACCTTCACAGATGACTACAGTCTGAAGTGTTGGGTGTACTTCCTGAGAGAGAAGGCCGAGGCACTTGACAAATTCAGGGAGTTTAAGGCATTGGCTGAGAAGGAGAGTGGGCTGCCACTGAAGGTGCTTAGGACAGATAGAGGTGGGGAGTACACCTCTAAGCTGTTTGATGACTTCTGTAGGGAGTGGGGGATATCATAACAGCTGACGACGGCGTACTCACCTCAGTAGAACGGCGTGGCAGAGAGAAAGAACTTGACCATCATGAATATGACAAGGAGTATGGTGAAAGGCAAAGGTTGCCTAAGAAGTATTGGGCGGAGGCAGTACAGGTGGCAGTGTACTTGTTGAACCGTTGCCCAACGAAGAGTGTAAAGTTCTAGACAACCGTTCGTAGCATGGTGTGGGTGGAAGACAAGCGTGAAGCACCTAAGGGTCTTCGGGTGTGTGGCTTATGCCCATGTCCCGGACCAAAGGAGAAGGAAGCTGGATGACCGGAGCGAGAAGTGCATCTTCGTAGGCTACACTCCTGCGAGCAAAGCATACAAGCTGTACAACCCGGTGACGGAGAAGGCCATCATCTCAAGGGATGTGGTGTTGAAGAAGACAGCTGCTGGAACTGGGATGAAGAGGTGAGGAGCATCAAGGGGATGTTCTTCTTCGTGATGATGAAGAAGAGGATGGTCAGGGAGATGAAGCTGAGATGGGTCGAGCTGAGCCACCATCACCACCCAGCAGGGAGTCAGGGGGGGCTCTCTCCCCTTACTCAAGTGAAACAAGTACGAGCAGAGGAAGATCTGGTGGAGCAAGCACCAGTGGAACCAAGGATGATCGTCCTCACCCTCGGACAAGGAGGTTGAGGAGATCTATGAAGAGACGGCTCCAACCCATAATAAATTTTCTTATACTGTTTGTTTGCAGATGTCGAACCTTGCTCCTACGAAGAGGCCGCCCAAGAAAAAACTTGGAGAAAGGCGATAGATGCGGAGATAGCCTCCATCAAGAAGAACGACACCTGGAAGCTGGTGGATCCACTTGCAGGCCATAAACCCCTCGGGGTGAAATGGGTCTACAAGGTGAAGAAAAATAGGATGGAGGCGTGGAGAAGCATAAGGCGCGGCTAGTCGTGAAGGGCTACCGGCAAGTCCAAAGGGTGGATTATGATGAAGTCTTTTTCCCAGTGGCGAGGATCGACGACACTATCAGGATGATCATCGCACTGGCAACCCATCATGGGTGGAAGATCATGCAGATGGACGTGGTCTCTGCCTACCTGAATGGTTACCTAGAAGAGGATGTGTACATCGAACAACCCCCAGGATACGTCGTGAAGGGATAGGAGAAGAAAGTGTGCAAGCTGGACAAGGCCCTATATGGTTTGAAGCCGGGGCTCGCGCCTGGAATGGGAGGATTGATGCCTACCTCCAGAAGCACGGTTATAAGAAATGCCCCTATGAGTATGCTCTGTACACCAAGGTGGAGAAGGGTGGAGACATGATGATCATATGTCTATATGTAGACGACATGATCTTCACTGGCAACAGCCTCGTAATGTTTGAGGAGTTCAAGAGAACCATGAATAAGGAGTTCGAGATGACAGACCTTGGTGAGCTCAACTACTTTCTGGGAGTAGAGGTTCATCAGAGAGGAGACAACATCATAATTTCGCAGAAAAAATATGCCGAAGAGATTCTGAAGAAATTCAGGATGGAGGGTAGCAATGCAATCTTCACTCCTGCTGATCCAGGGCTGAAGCTAAGGAAGGACTCGAAGGAAGGAGCGGTTGACCCCACGATGTTCAAGAGTCTGGTCGGAAGCTTACGTTACTTGACCTTCACCAGGTCGGACATCATGTACGCTGTTGGAGTTGTAAGCAGGTACATGTAGGAACCGAAACAGGATCACTTCACAGCAGCGAAGAGGATCCTGAGGTATGTGAACGGGACTCGGGACCATGACCTGAAATACTCATCTGGAGGAAATTTGAAGCTAGTCTGCTACTCAGATAGTGACTATGGAGGTGATGTGAACGACCGGAAGAGCACTTCCGGGTACGTGTTCAACATGGGAACCGCGGCGTTCTCATGGAGTTCTCAGAAGCAGGCTACTATAGCCTTATCATCTTGTGAAGCGGAATACATAGCAGCAGCGGCCTGTACTTGCCAGGCGATTTGGCTGAGGAACCTTTTGGAGGAGTTGCATCACCCGCAGGATGGCCCGATGACTTTGTACGTTGACAACATGTCGGCCATCCAGCTCGCGAAGATCCCGGTGCTACATGGGCGGAGAAAACACATAGAGACGATGTACCATTTCCTTCGTGAGCAAGTGGAGATGAAGACGGTTGAAGTGAAGTATTGCCCTACCGAAGAGCAAGTCGCGGATATTTTCACCAAGGCGTTGAAGGTGGAGACGTCCTGAGGCTCAAAGCAAACTCGGCATGTGCTGCCAAGTTTGAGGGGGAGTTTGTTGGTGTTTTCGGGGTTTGACCGGGTCAACGCTATATAAATATTTTATGAATATTTTGTTTTGATGAAAGAGAGAGAGAGTTGATATAAATGACATTTAATGAGAGCGCCACGTGTCGTTTTCATATTGGGTATGTTTGCCTATATAAAGGCTTGTTGTTGTTGAAAAGAGAAAATTCATTCCCTTCTTGTGTGGAGCGTTGCAGCGCTTGGTGTGTGTTTTGTTTGACCTTGTTTTTTTTTGACTCGGCGTGAGTTGGTCGCCTATTTGGACAGCACGTAGGAGGAGATTGCCGAGTGAAGTGGGTGGTCCGTCTCGCATTCATCTCGCCGGAGTCATCCCCACTCACCGGAGCATCTCGCCGGGTAGCTCGCCGTACCCGTCTCACCCAAACAAGGGGGTAGCTCGTCGTGCCCGTCTCGCCCGTGGCCGTCTCGCCCGGGGTGTCTCACGCGCTTCTAACAAACAGAGTCTAAACATTGATATTCAAATCAGAAAAAAATAAAAAGGAATTGAGAGGGATTGAAAATAAACAGCGAAGGAAGTCGAAGCTTTGAAGGTATACCCTTTTACTATAGAGCGCTCATTAGGCGCACGTGCGCGCAGCGTACACGCACCGTCCGATCAAGGATCTAAAGCCTTATAAAAAACGTCTTTAAGAAAAAGAAAAAAAAATGCGTCCGACAGATACAAGCTGTGTGCATTGGACACACGAAAAAAACTTCTTAACTATAATAAGGGCCATTGGCATTGTGCATCGAGTTAAGGTTGAGAGTGATTGCAAGCCCTCAGTTAAACTTTGAAGGCTGAAGGCTCGAAGCTCAACTGAATTCTCTTGTCTGGGAGAAGCTAGAGTGAAGGCGGAAATTTTTTATATATCTAAAAACCCTAAACACTACAAATTCAAAATGCCGATCAGCGTTTGATTTTGTTCTGACCCTGTAAGCGGTCACAGTCGATTCACAGTTGGTTGTCTACTCCCGCCGCAAATAGGAGCGAGCGGATCATCTCCACCATGTGACTACAGTCGCGGCCACGTGCCCGTTCGCAACCATCGGATGAGGGGCGGAGCCCGTTCACAACCGACGGAGTTACTACTATCACGACCACACGAGAGATCTCCCGTGCACCATAACAGTAGGGATTGTTAAGATAATTTTTTTTAAAGTGTGAAATAGCCTAGCCAATTTTGATCATGTTTTCAAGCATGTGTTTCATGATAAGTATGAAAAAGAGTAGCCGTACTTGACCTGAAAATCAACGTGTGCTTATGAATAAAGTTTCTAGAAAATTGTCCAAATAAAATTTTATGTCGAATGACATGTGATTTTTGACCGAGAAAAGATTCATGAAAGCTTCATCCACATGTCATCTATCACCTTCAGCTCCTTGATTTCGGTCCTATAAATAGGTATGAATGATGAGTGATAAGACATTTATTTCTCTCCAAACTCGAGCATTGAAAGATTTTTAGAGACATCTTTGCGGCAATTGTCTTACTTTGGGAGAGCTTTTGAACGTCGTTGTACGACGTTGACGAAAAGTACTTCGCCTGCACGGATTGGATCAGTAGCAGATTTGGGCAAGGATTCGAAAAGTCATGTTGGAGAGAATTTGTGTAATTTGTCGCGCACGCCACTGTCAGTAACTTGCAAAACTTTCCTGTTACTATTTATTGTATTGTGTAATGTGAAACCGGTGAAAACCCTATAAGGATCGAGAAGTAAAAGCCTTGTAATTATCTATTGTTTCATATATTTTAATGACAGTTTTTTGGATTGTATCTGATCATTCCGTAATTTTCACCATATTGAATTTCTACGTTAAATCTCTGTATCACTTTATTGCGGTTATTTTTTATTATGTTTTGGTTGTGTATCGGCATACCACTAAACGGTTATGTAAGTACTTGCTCGAACTAATTTGCAGACATTCTGATCGGACTTACGTGCTCTCTGGCAAATAAGGACAAAACTATGTGTTGTGAAATTGGGACCGTATCTGCGACTACGGTGGTTCGCCGCGGATCGGCAACGGAAGCTAATTTGAGCAATAATATGATAAACGAAATTAAATACAAAGCCAAGCAAAATCACAGACGACAAAATAAGATACGTGGTTCGGAGTTGGGACTCCTACTCCACGGGGAGAGCGCGGCCAGAAAGATGTACTAAAACTATGAGGTTTACAAGATACAACAAGAGAAAACAGAAAACACTGAAAAGAGAACACTGTCTATCTTCCCCGCTGGAACACCGTCTGCTTCTGCCGCCTGATGCCGATCCCGCCTGGATCTGCCGCCTGAAGTCGCCGAACGCCTGGAGTCAACTTCCTAGGGGTGGAGGCCGGCCGGATGTCGCCTCGCCTGAGGTGACCGGATGCGCCGCCTCCGTTAGCTCCGCATGTATCGCCGCCTCTGCGCCTCTGCCTGCCGTCGTCGCGCCTGATTCCGCCGAACCTCTGGGGCCTACTGCAGGTGGCCGTCCGGATGTCGCCTCGCCTGAGGTGACCGGATTGCGCCGCAACCTTGCGCGCCAGATGCCGCCGCCTGCTGCAGCCGTTCGCCGGAAAGAAACCGCCTAAAAGCTCAAAGCTCTCCCCTCTCTGAATTCTCTACTGGTGTTGTATATTCTCTTGATATCATTCTCATTGGCTAAGGGAGGTTGACCCCTATTTATAATAGGATCAAGAGTCATCAATATATGTGAGATGAACACATATGAGAGGGTTGCCAAAACAAGACTCAACCGAATAGGAAGAGCATCCTCTAGATTATATCCCCACATAAAGCATTTCATGTTTAGGACTCCCCCAAAAAATCAGAGCCCCCATCACTAATTCACTTCTTAATCAGGATTAGGACATACTAGGGCAAATAAACCTCCCTAGGATCAATGACGTGGGCGCGGTCCTGACGGTCCGCGGATTGACGATGAGGTGTCATAATATCAAAAGCTATGTGCCTGCCATTGACTTGTGTGCAGGAGCAGTTGAGCTTGTGTTTGTGTGTATGCACATACAGTTCACTAATGATTTCATCATCGAGGATTTTGAAGGACACTTTTAAACAGTCAATGCGGCCAGAAGATTTTATTTTTGGAGCTATAATTTTTTATTTATTAATGAAATAAAAAGTACATCGAAGCCAACTGGAGCCGGGCCCACTATAATAAAAGTTGATTGTTAACCGCAACCCGTGAATGGATAGTCGCACACCCAAAATCTCATAATTTTTTTCACGTCTTTTCAAAATACGTCTTGTACATGCAATTTCAGGAAAAATGTTCAACAAGAAAGTTGTAGATCTCGTCGAGATCTACAACTTTCGTGTTGAACACTTTTCCTGAAATTGCATGTACAAGCGTATTTCTGAAAGACACAAAATCTAAGCATATTTACAAAGTACGTCTTGTACATGCTTTTTAGGAAAAGTGCACAACAACACGACGAGATCTTCAACTTTTGTGTAGAGCACTTTTCCCTAAAATTACATGTAAAAGGTGTATTTCAAAAAGGCGCAAAAATTTAGGAGATTTTGAGGTACGGCTAGCCAATAACGGATTGTGGTTAACAATCATCATCAAAGAAAAGAAACAAATAGAAAAAATCCGTGAATAAATATCATCCTTAGAATAAAATTGATGGCGACGGACTCATCTAGAAAGGCGGAAAGCAGCCCCTAATTAAAAATGAGCTCCCACATTTCTAGTGTCCCACGAGCTCACGCATTTATGGCTTCTGATTGGTCCCGGACGCCGTCCGGACCTGATTCTAAGAATTTCACGTGTTAAAGACACATCAATTTAGCTATGTGCACACCCATTTTTAAAAATATACAGATAATATTACTCCCTTTAAACCACATTCCACTATTCCCCAATTCCTCTTCAAACCAAGTTAGCCCTCGTCTGCTGCAGGCAGAAAATTTTCTGAACACACAGCGTACAATACATTCGTGGGCGAATAAATTGTAGCGGGTCTTAACACATTTCTTCTTCCCCCAATTTTTTTTCGTCCTTTTCGCCGACTTTTCTTTACAATACAGACGGGTGAATTCTAGTAAATGTGGAAGTGTGAGACTATACAAATCAGCTCTCAAACACGAAAATAATAGCGCTGATTTAGGCTCCGTTTGGGAGGGACTTTTTTTCAATGGTCAGAGGGTCACGACCGCATGAACCAGGACTTAATTAGGTCCGATTCATGCGGTCGTGACGCTTGACCGGTGAAAAATTAAGTCCCCCCAACTAAACCTTAACAGTTTCATTTCAGCAGTGCGCCGCATTTTTTTTTCAGACATCTGAAAAATGTTTTGAATAATTGGGTCGGATCTAAAATTTGAAAATGTTATTCAAAGAAATGTCATATATGAAAAACATCTAGCTCTATTAATGATGTTAATAGAGAGAGAAAGAGCAAGCATGACATGTCATAGATTTTATGGTAGAAAAATAAAAGAAATTTCAGCCCAAATTAATGGCACTGAGAAATGATCTCTCTAAATCTTTCTTGAATGGGAAAAAAAGAAATAGCGTTATATATATAATATATACACATATATAAAGATTCAGATTTCTGTTTGTGCATAAAAAAAATCACTTTGTTAGAAGCCACATTTATCTTTCACGTTGTAGAAGCAGTAACTGTTTGGGGGAGAAGAACCGCCGCCCCTGGTAGCGTTGGAGATGAGGAGCCGCCGCCGCCGCGCCGTTGTCTCACTCTTGGTGCCGCAAGGGGTGGAGACCCCTGTTGGATGCCGCGGTGGTTGCAGTTGGTGCAACACCGTGCGATGGCGTCGAAACATTTCTCTCGTGAGAGAATCTCGACGTATCCACCGGCTTTGGAGGAAATAGCCACCGGTCTTGGAGGAGTGGATCTTTATCAGTCTTGGAGTAGATGAGGTGATGCGGGCGTGGCGGCGAAGGCTTGCGGTGGTGCAGTGGTCTTGACGGAGTTTCTCTCGGCGATGCGGACATGGCGGCAAAAGCTTGCGGGAGTGCAGTGGCCTTGATGGTGGTTTTCTCCGGTGGTGCGGCTTGGCGTCGATTGGGCGTGCATGAGTGAAGTTGGCCTCGACGGTGCTTCTCCGGTGGTGGCGGGTGGTTTGGTCGTCATCCGACGACGAAGGTTCTCGGTGAACCTTGTGCGTCCGCTATGCTTGCGGATTGCAGTCTACATTATTCTCTCTCCCGCGGACCGAGCGAGTCTGGTTCCTCCGCGTGTTTTCTGTAACGGGCATCG